>CM069534.1:30130000-30562500 GCA_035773235.1 Eospalax fontanierii
TGCCTTTAATCCCAGCACTTGGGAGGCAGAGACAGTCAGATCTCTGTGGGTTCAAGGCCAGCCTGGTCTACTGAGGGAGTTCCAGGACAGCTGGTGCTACAGAGACACCCTGTCTCAAAAAAGACTGGAAAAAAATGCAGCTAAGAGCAACAGAGAACCTGAAAAAATTAAAAGTTATAAGCTATAATTACTAGAGTTCAAGAGCCCAGAATGATATGGCAGTAACTTATAAGCTTGCAGGACAAAAAGGAAAACAATCCATATACTGGGAAATGTAGATAAGTGCCTTGGTGAAAAATGCTTTGCTAAATTACCATAACAAATTCTTAGTCATTTTCGAAGCCAGTTTCAACTGATTTCATATTTGAAGAGAGTGAAAGAAAAGCACCATTCTTTGTAGAATGAATATTTAAAAGCAGGCATTTATTTTCTCAAAAATTCTGTGAAATTGCAAAATGATGATCTCAATAAGCAACAGAAAAAAAAAGTATGGCTTCTGTTGCATCCCAGAACAATCCAGTTGTAATGGGGTAAGGTTCTTAGTGTGGTGATATAGATACTTGCTGGTGGCAGTGACACCTTATGATTTGAATTTTCCACAAAGGTTCATGTGCTCAAAGTGTGATCTCCAAATCTACATGTGAATGTAATGTGAAGTCCTTAAAGGAAATTAGAACTAGTTGATATTGTTGCCAGAGGATAATCCTGTTCTAAGAGTTGTCCCTGGTGAGGAGGGGGCAAGGATTGTTTTTAAAAATTTGGTGTTTTCCCCTCCTTTAATTTTGGATTCATCAGTTTAAACAAAGAAAAGAAGACTGATAGATTTATTGATTCAAATTATGAGGTGTCCAAGACTGACTTTTTCTGAACTGGCTTGAACTAATCAGTCAGGAAGACAACCTTGCTGATTAGAGAAGGGAGTGCTCTTTGTCTCAAGCCAAGAAGAAGAAGGAAATAAGCAGTCTTTATATTTATCAAGGTCCATTTCCTTATCTATTTGCTTGTACAAAATAGAGCTAGCACCTGGTCCTTCAATGCCATAAAGATGAGGCCACAATGATGGCATTAGTGGATTTATGAAAACAAGAGGAGAGTTTGGAACCAGGATGTTTGCTCTGTCTTGCCAGATGATGCCAGTCCTAGACCAAGACGCCACAAGAAGTTTCTGATCAGATGGCAAGCAACAGCTGGTGCTTACTCTAGAACTTCTGAACTTCTAGAATCCAGACCAAAAGGAACTTTTGTTCTTTCTAAATTACTAAAGTTTTGGTATTAAATTGCAGCAATAGAAAACATACAAAATCAGGAAATGGGAGCTTACTCAGTAGGTCTATACTATACTATACTATACTATGCTATACCCCAAGATGTTGACACACCATTGTAACTGATTTGTAAATGGGAGTTGAAATGATTTTGAAAGGAATGCTAAAAATATAAAGACTATTACTATAATTGAATACTTAGAAATTCTTGGAAGGGTTCAGATAGTGAGAAAAGGAAACTTCTGGAAGTCCTTAGGAGCTTCCCTACATAGTATAGCTCTGAAAAATTCACATCCATGGTGAAGATACCACGGATTGAATACTGACTCTAAATTCTTGTGTCATAAGAGGTGAAATATTACAGACTAGCAGCTTGGAGTCCCTGGAGCTATCTTTTTTCCAACATACTAGTCATTATAACTAGCGTTTATATCCAGATTTTTATGGCTACTAGGTAATCTTTCAGAATGTACTTGACTGGCATCCAGTTTCTACCAACACAAAGCAGGAATGTTATAATATCTGGACCATATAGAAGGTATTTCCTTACTGTGTGCTGCAACCCACATCCATAATGCCACAGCCAGTGTATTTGAGAAGTGTGTTGATTTATGAATTTATTTTGTCCTGTGACTATCACACTTAATCACTTCTTCCAAAGTGGACTATATTTTTCAGTGAAAACAGAATGTGTGTTTTTGAATCATGGTCACTTTCCTTCAGCCTATACTCTTCTTGAGAAAAAACTGTGTATTGCATTCAGAGTAATGTTGACGAGAATATAAAGATTATTCTGAAAAGGTCTCATATAAAAATGCATAGAAAAGTCCTAGAAAGGTAAGCAAAGCCCATAACTGTTATACAGCTGCAAACCCTCTGTAGAATTGTGTCTCTGTCCTAGACTTTAGGAAATGCAGACTTCAGAAGTGAAGTATTAGGGTATCCGCCTAGAGAATCTCAACAACTGAGTATTCAGTCTGTCTCCTGGCTACTTCTAATTACATACATTAAGATGCAGAACAAGGGGATGATTTAAAACCAATTTATAATTAAAATGGAAAGGGAGTATATAATTCACTTTAGAAAGGAAACTAAGAGGGTTGCATGGCTATGCTTTGGGAAAATTCAATCTCAGAGGAAAAGTCATAAGGATAATGAAAAGAAAACCTTGAAGTTGTTTCAGAGATCTTCGGGACAACTCCCTACTTACAGAATGTAAACTCTAGGAGAACAGATCGATTGTAGTGGACAGGCCCAAGATATACCTCAAGGCTTATTGCCCAAGGCTACCTAAGGGTTCTGCAACCTGCATTCTTATGCTGTGGGCTTCACAGCTGCCAACACGGCTTATGTGATCCTCTGTGTTCCCCACCATATTGCTCAGAAGGGTGCAATACTCAGTCTTGGCAACATCCACACAGTGTTCATTCTGTATGCTCGGAATTGAACCTAACTGGGTTCTTATGAAGATGGCTTCCTTACGTGCCTCAGCTAAATTTCTACCACATCCGTATCTAATTGATTTTGAAGAAAGGGTGCCTGCAATCCAGAAATTCCCTTTCAGGTAGACTAGCTGAAATTAGTTATATCTAAGATGGCAACCAGGTTGATCTCAGGAATACTATAGAAAACCTTTAGCTTCATATTGATGCAGTCTGGATGCTAATGGCAATCAGGAGTGCCAGGGGAGCTTGCAGTTACCATAGCAATAAGTAGAATGAACAGTGAAAGGGTGAAGGGGGAAGATCAAACGACACGGCATTTGAATTCCCCCCAAATATCTTCGGTTTTCCAGAAGATGTGTTTCTTGCTTTTATTAGTCTACTCTTCTACTTCTTTCTTTTGATTCCCCAGCCTGCTTTAAGCCACATATCTCCTTGTTTCTTGGCCAAGAATAAAAATTGCATTCACTCCTAAGTTAGTGCTTGATCATGTTATTGGTTCCATAATTCCACAAGCTTATAAGGACCCAGGTTGGGAGGAAAATCTGGTAACAGAGATATGGCTTCCCCCAACACAGCTTCTAAGAATTGTTGAGAAGAGGCTTGAACACAATCAGAGAATTGCTGCATAGGTAGAATCCTAGAGCAAATCTCTACTAGCTAAATTTCTAATATAGCTACAGGAATAAATGAGATCCACAGAGACCCAGAATGGCAGACCTACCAGAGTACAGTGCCAGCCTAGGATATCTTCATAGAATGGCATTTTCTGTTCTATGATTATCTAACATTGCACTTGAGAAGAAAGTAATTCTATTTTGAGTTGACATGCTCATTGTTGTAAGAAGTCTGCCTCCACCCAGAAGCAGTACTCCCATGGAGAGGGACATATGTTTTGAGAATGAATCATACATGTATATTTGGGTTTGACTTGATACTGAAATGAATTTATAATTTCAGAAACATTTGAATGGAATTAACATATTTTTATTATTAGAAATGCATGTGTTTGGACACATAGGAGTGGAATCCTATAGGCTGAATATATTCTGGAAAATTCATCTGCTGTATACTTAAACTGAATGCAGTTTGTGTCACTTATATTGATCTGTAGACTAAAAATGTAAATTATCTGGAAGTCTTTGAGTGCTCAATCAATTTCTTTAATGCATTTTTCTTATGAATGTAATTCCTTCAGGTTTATTAGTTTTAAAGTCAATATATAATGGATCTTTTTATGTGTTTGTGTGTGCCGGATACATTTACACATGTGTGTGTATGTGCAGGCATCTGTGTCTTTTTCTACGCAGATGGAAAGTAGAGATCCATGTCAGGTGTATTCCACTTACATTCTTCCCATATTTTTTAAACAAGGTATTTCATTGAATTGGGACCTCATGAGTTGATTAGACTGGCTGACCAATAATCTGTTCAGATCTTCCTTTCTGTGCCTCCAAGAGCGGTAATCCCAACTCAGATTCCTAGGCTTACACAGCATTTTACCCAATGAGTCATCTCCCCCACCCATTTACTGTAGTTCTTATATATAGTATTGTTTCTATAATCACTTTATCATAAAATGCATCAACGTGTTTATTCTTTGTTTTTTTTCTTTCTTATTAGGTCTTTTCCAAATGAATAAAAATGAATTTTTTAAATTTCCATTACTAAAATCATATCTGAGAATTAGGGTAAATTTCCTTCTCATTAAGCATCTTCAACTTTCAAGAAATTATATGTAGATATAATTATGTATGTATACATGTTATATCCATATGTATATATGTGTAAATCCCACTGAATAGCATATGTATGTGTCTGTATATATGAGTGTCTGTATATATGAAGTTCCTGTAACCTTAACATTTTGGTAGGGCAGAGACAGGCAGATTTAGAAACAATGAGCTTCCTGTTCAATAAGAGATGTTCTCACAGGGGAATAAGGCAGAGAGCACTAGAGGAAGATAGCCACTATCCTGCTGTGACCTCTGCATGCCTGCACATAGGTAGACCTTCACATGCATAACCATACATGCATACCACATACAACATATGTACCAAAATATCATAAATAATTGTATGGCAATAATTTAAGGATGCCCATATCCAAGTACAATTTTCTTATAATACAATAACAATCAGCCATAAATTTTCCCTTATGATTTAGTAATGACTATTAATTTTATTAAATGTATTTTAAAGCCTTAATCAAGTGTTAAAAATCATCATATAATATGTATTTGCCTTCAGTAAATTGATGTTGATAATCAAAGTTAAACTTTTCCTTTTTTGTTATGTTTTCATATTTGAGATAAAGCCTGTTGATTATTTCAATTTGATTTCTCCTACTGCTTTGGTTTCTTTGTGGCTTACTCCACCAAAACTCAGGTTCAAACTAGCTTTACAGAGAAGTAGTACTGGGAGGTGGGAAGAAGTGGAGGATATGTAGGTTATGAGAAAGGAGCCCTCGGGACTGGACCTAAGTTCTTTCTGCTGTGAGTTCTATCTTCTGCAAGAATGGATTCGAGAGTTCTTAAAGTGGACCAAAGTAAGGTCGAGCTGCCCCATGTCTTCTGTCTCTTTCTCCCTGACTTCTCTGCTTGTTCTTTCTCTTTGGCATTATTAGTCGTGTCTCACTACTCAGGGCCAGCCCAAGTGGACTTTAGGGGGCCAGCCCGAGGCGTAGACACAGAGTCAAGCCACAGACTCTGGGAGTTGGATGGGAAGCAGGCCAAACACGTGGCACTGCCAACTCGCATGCACTGCATACTCACGGGCACTGCATACTCGCGGGCACTGCATACTCGCGGGCACTGCATACTCGCGGGCACTGCATACTCGCATGCACTGCATACTCGCGGGCACTGCATACTCGCATGCACTGCATACTCGCGGGCACTGCAAACTCGTTTATTGAATAGGTGCACAAGCTCTTATAGGTCTGGATGGCCAATGATCTTATGGGGTGGGGTCCCAAATACAGCCAATAGTAAGTTTGTCCCCAGGTAGGCAGGTACTTTCCAGATGCTGGTCTCACAACTAGCCAGAGCAGAATGCCACACCCACAGGAACCATTCCTCTATTCCTCCTAGCAGGTGGCCTGGCTAGGCCTACCTTACATTATGCCCAACATAGCATAACATTAAATAGTGTGAGGCCTGTCTTGATATGGCCAGACAATTTCAGAATTTCCAACATCTAGAATTAGGTGGCAAAATGAATTTATCTTTTTAATAAAATAGCAACACATTCAATGAATAAAGATTAAATGTTTACAGTCATTCATTCGCATGAATTACTTCTTTGGAATTTTATATACTATTCATATTCTCCTTATATTTCTGTCATTATCTAATTCTGGCATACTTTTGATTTTTAATTAAGGAAATCAATGCTTAAACATGCATGTATTTTTAACCAACACTTACATTTTTCCTGTCATCTGTTAGTGTCAGCACTTGAATATATTTAACAGTTATGTTAAATGATAATCAGATACTTGCACAGTTCTTTGCCAGAGTAGACATGTGAAAAACCTAGTCAGAAAAAATGTGCTTGAACATTCTAAAGATAGATTGCAATAAAAGTACTATGAAAGTTGATATAAATAATACAAACTTATTATATATGAGCATTTTCTTCAGAGAAATTATTTCAATCTTTTGTTACTTATGTTTATTTTTGATTTGAAAAATATATGATTCCACATCATGTCTTTCAGATGATCTTTTAAACTAAAGATACAACATATTTAATTTAGCAAATGTGTATATTTTTCTGCAAATGATAATTTCTTTTATATTTTGACTTGATTGTGGACTATGGTGTCAAAACATTTGGTTAAATATTTGATGAGATTGCTTATTCTGGGATAAAATGACATTTGGTTGGCCAAAGCAAACTGTTCCCCCTACTATGTGTGTGAACAGCCAATCAAGAATCAAAATTTTTTGCTTAACTACGTCATTTGAGACATGAGACTTTTTTTTGCCATTAGATTCGAAGAAAAATGTGACCACTTTGGAATGTGGAACTTGTTGGCATTTGAAATAGAACTATGTTATCAACTCTCCTAAATCCAAGCTAAATTTGCAGTCTAGATATTTTTCTGTAACTGTGTGGAATAATTTTGCATTACACAAATAGTTGAAATACAGATTTGATCAATAGATGATTGATATATAGATGATAGATAGATAGACAATAGAGAATGGATTCATAGATAATTGATGGGTGATAGATAATGATAAATTGATGTAAAGATAAATGATAGATTAAATAGAAAAAGCTATGTAGATAGACAAATATATAGACAAAAGGTTGTTTAGTTTCTCAGACGAGACCTGACAAATACATTATCTTCTCTAGAGTACAAATTATGCAAATAACAAAAAACTAAACATATTTAAAAATGTGTTTAGTTTTAAAAAAACTAAAAATACTTAAAAAAATATTTTTTTAAATTCCAATTAAAATGAACTATGAAACTCAAAAAAGTGTCTTACAAGAGAAATACAAATGGCTTGGAAACACTTAAAGATTTTTCAACATCTTTAACCATTAAGGAAATTCAGATTAAAAGTACTTTTCCGTAACATTTTTCCCCTTTAATGTCCTCTTAATTTCTCTACAATGCATCATTTTCTTTGTGTTACTCACATCTGGGCATTGATAGTACTGGAGGAACATCAGGAACTTTATAGCCTCTAAATAGGAGACAAACCGAATTGGTATGTTAAGGAGGCAGGGTCTGGTCAAGAGGGCCACAGAGAGCACTAGGAGAGGGCTGGCTAATGAAAGGAGCCAGGATCAAACCTCTCTAAGAATCATCTAGTTCTGTTCTCCTTTTTGTATTTTTTTTTTAAATTGTGAAACCGTATCTCTGACTATCTCTGACTTGATTACATAAAGACATTATTCATTTCGGAACAAGCATAATTCTACCTTTTCAGCCCTAAGTAAGTAAATTTAGTTTTCTCCTTTCTTTAGGACCACTAAATCTAAAATATAGGAGGTTCTTTAAAGAATCTAGGTGGTTCTTTAAGGAATCTAGGAGGTTCTTTAAAGCTACTGGAGATTTTGCAACCCATTCAGTATTTCCTGTTAAAACTTTGGATAGTTTATGATAATAAGTGGGTGAGGCAGATGAGAAAATGATCCCTCTTGACCCTTTTCTGATCCCTACTTTTATTCCAATCCTATTTTGATCCAATCAGCAAGGGAAGGACCTGATGGAACTTTTACAGCAAGTGAGTGCTGTCAGTAGCACCAAGAGAGACATGTTGTTGGGAATGACATTTATCTGGGTAGTGATGAAAGTCACAGTATAGCTGCCTGTTCAGTTAACATAGGTAGGCATTCATTCCACTTACAAGGAAATGTCTCAAGTGGAAATGACATCAGGGTTGAGTTACAGAGAGATGACTGGGCTCCTGAGTGTCTAAGACCTGATTGCTTTTGCTGGCAGTCATGGTATTGACTGGTTTTATTTCCAATTTGTTCATTAGGCCTTTGGGAGCTGTTGAGACAATTTGACTCCAGTTAGTGCAGGTTTTATTATGTGGGAATTTGAGGTTTTAGTTAACAAAGCCACATTTAGAGTTCTCTTTGTAACCTGGAAGGGGGGTGGGGTTCATGAACAAGCAAAGCCAGTGATCTCTGTCAAGGCTGCAATTAGTGTCATTAAGAAAGCAATGAGTTTCATTCAATAACTGGTTGATATGGATATCTAAGATGAGTGGATTATCTGACATGGGCGAGAGCCTTGCTTCAGATATAATCCAAAAGACCTCGGGGACATTAGGTAATACTGAATCATTCATTAGTGTTTTGGTTCTAATCTTCCTGTTTTATTATATACATATTGTTTTGGGTATTAATAGTGGTTTCCCTTGTATTTAAGTAATTTTTGGAATGTGGGTGTAATCGTTGTTACAGAGAGCTGGTGATATATGTGGGGTTATGTGACAGAGCAGGAGTCAGTTTGGATCTCGAAACATGGAGATGCATAGGCACAGGAGAACCTGGTGTGGCTTAAACAATAACAGTCAGGACAAGCCGTGAATCTAATGTATATTTGTTTGTATCTCTAAGAAAACAAGACAGCAGTATCCCCTTTGTTACTTTTTTTTCAGTTCTGAGGGAGCATGGGTATAGTAAGTGGAACATTCATAGTAGGAGAGAATTTCTTCTGAGCATAGGAATGATACATTGTAAAAAGTAGATAACTCCCCCTGAAGAGTCCTATAATACCTATGTATAATGTGGCCAGGGTAATTCTCTGTGAATGGCTCCACTCATATGTGGCTTTTGTGGATAGATATATGGAAAACAAAATGTCAGTAATAGCATTAATCACAGCAAAATTGGCTAACACTGTGATCATAGCTCCCTGGTCAATTCTTTATTTTCTGAGGATTCTGGTGTGCGTGCTACATGTACCCCTGGTTTGCCGCTGGAACTGGGCTCCTAAGGTTCCTCTTCAGTCATAGATTGACAGACTTCTGATGTGATCAAAGCAAGACGACTGGCACAAAAGTATGTCTTGAGATCATTCTCAGGTTCCCGGCACTGAATAGGACTGAACAGGAGTGGTCAGTTCAGTTTCGGGGCTGTAGAAGTGGTTAGAAACAAAGGGTAGGTCCTCTTCCTGGTGGGTTAAATTGGTGCCTCATCAAATCTTTTGTCCATACCAAGGTCTCCTGGTTTGTGTGGAGTGCACTGTGTAGCTGCTTTTGAGTTGAGAAGAGCCATCTTCCCACCTTTGGGCATGCGTTGATGGTGGAGGGTTTTATGACAGAGAAAGGATATCTGCCCTGAATATAGGGGCATGATTATCAGGCTTCAGTAGTAGTAGAATCTACAAAAGGAGCAACTTCTGCTCATGGTAGACAGGAAGAAGGGGGTGGTAGCATCAAGGAATCACCTGAATCTCCCTAGAAAACTGGTGGAGTGTTGGTATGGCTATTATTTCTCTTTTGGTATTGAATCTTATCCATGAGTATTTTGTTCTATTCTTGCTTGCCAATGAAGAACTGTACCCAAGGGGGATGAACCAATGAAGTTTGTAGTCAATAATCTATGTAGGGTAACTAATCTGGATGGCCTAGGTCTTTGGATAGCACATAGTGTACTGTGTTTAACTTAGCCATAACAAGAGATCCCTCTGCTGGCCAATCTATGTCAAAGACTGGTCATTCTATTATGGTAGAGAATTTCAGTCTTTTTTAGATGTCTTGACTCCTATATATCTGTCCTTAAAGTTTTTTTTTTTAATCATACAATAGAGGATTGTGACTTTGAGGGGGGCCCACCCATAATGGATCTCCAACTGTGCAGTATCAGAAAACAGAGACAAAGATTTTCTGCACAGACATGTTATTTGAAATAATGTAGAAATGTCAGCCTTACTGAGGATTAAGTTTATAGTCTATGGAAATTCTCATAAACATGATCTTTAAGAACTAGAGTGTTAAATGTTCTATATTAGACATAGAGATGTCAGTAGAATTATTAATTGACTTAATTTTTAATTGTATATGTTCTTATTATGTGTTAAATCTATTATTCCTGATAATAACCCCCTCACTTTCTTTATCTCTTACTCATTAGTTCCCTTTGTCTAACTATTTAGTTTTATTTCTATCATTCACATTTCAAAGGACTGCAAAAAATAAACATGTTATTTGAAATAGTGTAGAAATGTCAGCCTTACTGAGGATTAAGTTTATGGAAAAAAAATCTCATAAACATGGTCTTTAATAACTAGAGAGTTAAATGTTCTATATTAGACATAGATGTAAGTCAGTGGAATAATGGGGGGTGGAAAGTTGATATTTCATGAACCTCGGCTGATGATGTGATAGTAAAAGAGCATAAAGTGGTTGCTAAAAGCTTTAGCAATGAGATGTTAATGAAATCCTTAAGATGGTTGCTAAGAGCTGTGGAAGGTTGCTAAGAACTTTGGTCCTTGAAAGGCCCCAAGATAAGAAATATCAAATGGGGGAGGAACAGGAATCTCTCCCTGACGCCCTGTAATTACCCAGTATTGAAGCCCTTGTTTTCTAATCTGCCACATTTCTTTAACCTCTGTGACCATATGTTATCTGTAAACATATGCTCAATTATTACATGTGTGTTATTTGCTTTTTGACTGCATTCCTCACATATGAATTTACTATAAAATTTACCCCAAAACTTGAGCTGGGTGCTGGTATAATTATTGAGTGATCCTGGTGTCATCGTGCATGTAAATAAAACTCACTCTCCACCTGATTCGGTTGCTGGTCTCTTGACTTCTGGAGGCTTTCTATAACATTCAGAATGCCCTAGTAAGATCAAACAGCTGTAACCCCCGCTGCCCCTTGGTAACAGGGCCTGCTATTCCTGGGCTCTGTAGTCCCTTGGTCCCTGAAACAGAGAAGTGCACACCCATAAAGAGTTTCCAGGGTCTTCAAAGGACTGCAGAGACCCAGACCAGAATCTCTCACCAGGTGAACTGAGATAGAGAACCAGAACCACAGTGGATGCCAAGACCAGGTAAGGGCCTCCTCCATGGTAGACAGATAGATGCAGGTGCAGTTTGACCTTGCACCAGAGGTTATATGCAAAGTTTTGATTTGATTCCAAAATGGCACTGACCTACAATCAGGCAGGAAAAGTGGATCACAGTTAAACCTGTATGTAATTTTCATTTAGGTAAAACAAAAATTCAATGGAATAACTAGGGAAAACTATCTTAAACACTGAATGAGTGTGTGTGTGTGTGAAAGAGAGAGAGAGAGAGACAGAGAGATTAATTTTAAGGGATGATTACTTCTCCTCCAGAGTGCAATTTATCTTTGTTTTAAAATATCTTTTGTATAAAATAAATATTATACAAAGTACTGATGATTTTTAGAATTTCTTTTATATACAATTGTGGGACATTGCAAAACAATCAGACTATTAATGGCCACTTGGTGCAACTTTTGTAATGAAATGAAAATAACACTATGACACTCCAAACCCAGTGTCATAACTAAAATTAATAATTTTCAGCATGTTCATATTTTAATTTATAATGGAAAAAATGTGTTCCACCACTAGAGATTCATAGTACTTTGTAAATCATGAAAGATTTTAAACTGTCATTATTTTGACTGTTTTAAATTTTAGAGTCACATTTTATTCTGATCAGAATTTTTTTTCAAGATGTAGAGATTTTTTGGCTTCTAGAAACTAGTTTGTCATAACATTGTGCTTAACAGAAGTATTTATTTTGTATGATTGTTGTGAATATGTAGACTTATGTTCACTACTAAGGAGGCAATGATTTAAAAAATTTCACTTGATATCAAATTGACTTATAAGTAAGTTCTCAAGTAAGTTAAAATTGTTAAATTACAGCAGAGTTCCTATTATTTAAGGATATAAATTAATTTAAAGAGATTATTATTTCTCCAGATGATAACCATGCGATTTTTCTTTGTTTTTAGGTATGTTTTATATAAAAAAACATTTTACTACTACAGTCTTTTAAAGCCAACAAACAAGTTTGTCTAGGTTCTTATCTTTGCCAAACCTATGTAATCATATCTCTAAACATTTAAGAGAAAGTTGGTATTTTAAAATCTGCTTCAAGGCTTAAAAGGATATCTCAAAGTTTATACAATGTTATATTTGAGAGATCATTGTTCAAATCAATCTCTTTGTCTCTCTCTCTCTCTCTGTCTCCGTCTCTCTCTCTGTCTGTCTCTCTCTGTCTCTGTCTCTGTCTCTCTCTCTCTCTCTGTGTGTGTGTGTGTGTGTGTATAATTTTCTTGGTAAATTCAGCCAAAAACTTCAGTTCACTTCTCTGGCTTGTACTGCACACATAGTTATAGGCTTGGACTAAATGGAATAAGACAAGAACCTGGGTTACCTATGGCTACCGAAAGATGTCATTTATGTTTCTTGGTACTTTCTTTTGCCCTAACAAGATAATTTGGCTTAAGAGGAGACAGATTTTACCTTCCTGAACCAGATGTGTATAGTCCTGAAGGGAAGAGTTTCAGTGAGCTTGATCTGAATACTGAGCAATTTATTCCTTGTATATATCTATGCGATATGACCCCTCCCTTCCTCCTGAAAATTGTACATCAGTGTATAGGGGGCTAGGAAAGAAAGGAGACTGTTTCTCTTCCTAGTAGAACAGTCATCATTTAAGACAGACCTTGGAAAATTGTTTCAAAACTCCTTTCCTGGGATAGGCCTTCTTGACCTGTGATGTTACATCTTTTCCTGCCGAGGTTTATTAAAGCATGTTTGAGATTTTGTATACAGTAATTAATGTACCAGACCAATGTAACTAAGCTTCTTGAATATTTAATAACTATGCTTGAAGGCCTATACTATTTTGATCAGAGGCATGATTCTGTTCCTTGCCTTTCAAGGTTTACTAAGTCCCAGAGGACTAAGGTGCTTCTTTCAAAATATCCTGTAACTGTAAGTCACCTGTCTTCTTGTTCATGATGGTCTTGGAGATCCCACTAGAAGGACTCAAACAATTGTCCAGTCTACAAAGAGGACAGTCAACTCACAGGAAATGTTTCCTCAAAGTTTTCAAGCAGAGTTCATAGTCAAGCAGAACCTTCTGACTTAACCTCAAAAAAATGGAACTGGCAAAAGAAAAGTCAAAGGACCCAGGGGTCCCCTCAAAGTCGGAGTGACCACTGTGGATCAGATCCTCAACTAATATTGAGAAAAAGAAAGTATTGGTTAATTTGGGCCAATCTTATGGTCTTTAACACTCATAAGGAAAGTGTAAGGAAAGATGAAAATGATTAGTATCTCATTTTAAAGTCTGAGAAATTGTGCTTCCCAGACATTAGTAGCAAAAGTTCATGTGGGAAATTTTTCTCCTTGGTAAGAAAACTGCTGTTCAGATATAAGACTTCAAATCTTGGCCTAATTCAACACTGCAGTACCAACTTGCAGCCAGGAAACACAAGCCCACTATTGTTCTTATCTAAAAATTACATGATGGCTGAATTTCTTCTCTTTCCCTTTTAGAAGCTATTTCGGAGAACCCACACTGTGATTCTAGCCACTTCAATAGCCATTAAAGTGCTGAGCGCAGCCATGGTGCTAAAAGGAAATGAGGAGAAACCCAATAAATGGGTTCTCTTAGAAGGCGTCATCAAGAAATTCTAATAGAATTTGATTTGGGCATTTAAAACTTACTGTGTTCTGACTTTTCTTGGTGCCCTGCCAGAACTTGTTTTGCTAACTATGCTTCCCTTTACTTCTTCATATCTCCTCCCAGGGAACAGTCAAAGACTTTGTCCCTTTAGACAGTTTTGGGGACACCTACTGAAGGGGTGCCCCAGTTGCCACACTCTGCACCTTATTCAATATTGAATAAGCCAGAACAACCACGCCCCAAATCCCTGCTGGCCATTAGGTTTACCTTTTGAGAGGGAGGAGTAAAGCTGCTTTGGGGTTCCTGCCCTAACCGACCAATTTCTATCTCTTGTTCTCATCAGTATTTTGAGTCACAAATGGCATAAATATTTAAAAATAGTAATTTTGATAAAATTTAAGAATCTATAAAATTTTCCTTATAAAAATATAATTCACAATTGACTGAGTTAATTTACAATATAGACATTGAATGCTATAGAAATACTGTAAGAGGTCTCTTTACCGTAAGACAAGAGGCACTGCACATCAAGTCCTTGGCACAGTAACAGAAATTTCAAGATTTTTTTTACTTTAAGTAAAATATGATAAAGGGTAAAAAAAATGAAAAATATGAAGAAACCCACAGTAAATTCTGAAAATTAAATTTAGCAGAAACATATGTATAAAATATTTATATAACTTCTACTTCCTTTAAAACCTTCATAGTAGTGTTTTAAAATCAAATCAGAAACCTTTTAACTTCTCCCCACCTGCCACTCCTGGCAATTTTATGAAATGAAATTACCAGTGACAATTGCATATAGCTATGTAAAAAGAAGGGTACCCTGTAATGGGGGTGCATGTCCCTAACAAACACCAGAGGCTAGCAAATGAAGAGCCAGTATGGTCTTTTGGAGTTGTTGCCCAGTCAGGTCCCATAAACACTGCTCCCGAAAACATTCCCACCAAAATTCCCATTGCTCTTCATTACCCTCTAGAATTTATAGAAATAAGACAATATAGCAGAAGACACTACACATCTGAGTCACTGAACATCAGGACATTAATACTGACCTCAAAGCTTCATTCCTACTGACAAGCTTGTCAACTTATCAACTAAAACTTTAGTCTTCCAGAGTGTCTCGTGGTGCCAGGAGTCTGGGGTGCCGGTTGCGGGTTCGAGGGAGTCGTGACCTTTGACCTTTGACCCCCTGGTCCCTCCCCCTTGGCCCGGAAGCACTCCCTCTGCACTCCCCCGCCCTCCCTGTGTTCTCCCCACTCTGGTCCCCTGAACCCCCTGACCCCGCTCAGACAGACAGGGAGAGAGGGGGGGAGAGACAGACAGACGGGCGCAGAAAGAGCCTGGAGAGAGCCGGAGAAAATGCAGAACGGACCGAAAAGACAGAAAGAGGGTCGAAAAGGGTCGAAAAGAGGGGATACAGGCGGAAGGAGAGACAGGAGAGAGACAGGAGCCAGAAGGTATTAGGCATGCTTTCAGAGGAGAAAAGCAATCATCAAATACACCCAGGTTTGAATCCTGCATGCTACAATAATGCCTGACCTGGAAAACTGCCCATGGCTCAAACAACATTATCAGCATCATGGGAGTAATCAATTATTTTCTTATTGGACTAAAAGCATTCTTCTACAGATGGAATCAATATCTGATACTATTATAAGGACCAAGGACCTGTGGCTTGGTAGGTCATAGGCTCTAGGGGTAGAACCTACTACCATTATTCTGTCAAATGAACATGTATTAAACTGACATCTAATGACTTATCGTTATATCTGTAGATTAATGCTTCACTCAGCCCTCATCAGAGAAGCATCTTTTTGCAGTAGATTAACACATAGACCCACCTCTCAATGTGAAGAGAATAAAAGACTTGGAGAACTCAGCCCTAAATTAGGACATCTATATTATACTTCTCCCTTGCCCCAAAGCTCACTTCTTTCCTTGATTTTTCATAAATATTTTAAACAATTCCTTCTATTTTAGGCATAGAAAATCTGATCTAGCAATATGGAGCCTCCAAATATTGTTCCTGTTTCAATGTTCTATATATTTGTCTTCTCTGTCATATTTACTGATAGCACTTTGTTTCTTATCTTTATAAATGTTCTCTAATCTTTCACAGCTGTATAGGCCTTACTTAGCATAAATTTTGCTAGATAATTCCTAGTAGATATAATGTTTTGTGATTTTTCTCCAACAGCATATTATGTCTACAGAACTTTAACATAGTTTCCCATATATTATTAGTTTCTTTATATATTTAATCACAATTTATTTTTCCTATTAATAACAATTGTCAAAAACATCTATTCAAATACATATCTGGATACCTTGTATATGTTTTTGATTCTACATTTGTAGAAGTAAAATGCTGGTCAGATAATATGACTTCATCCCATAAAATTATAGCATATGTTAAATTGCCTTCTCAGAAGGCATGCGATATAAAAGTCCCACAGCATTGTAGTCATTTTCACCCAACTTTCATTTTTGAGACAGGATTTTCCTGAAGTCCCAGCTGGCTTGGCATTTACTATGTAGATCAGTCTAGCCTTGATCTCATATAGATCTGCCTGCCTATACTTCCTGATTGCAGGAACTAGTCATGTGCCACCACACCTAGCCTAGGATTAGCTTTTATAAAAATTTCAAAGTATATTATAAAATATTAAGTAATATATATAATATAAAGAAACATTCAGATATTTATAGAAAATACAATAATTTACTTCAAAGAGTGCTTATGATAAGTTTTTCTTGAATGTTTCTAGCAGCTTTTATATAAATAATAACAAATATTCTGTGTGTGCATAAATATACATAGACGCTAGACACATAGGTAGTAGTTGATGATAGCTATATTACCAGAGAGAAAGAGAAATTGAAACAGTCAAGTTTGCTCTTTCAGTGCCTCATACAAAATGTGCCCTGAGGTTCTTTGCCGTACAAATATAGCTATTATCTTTCTTTGATCCTGACTTTGTATATTTGTCTGAGTTTTGGTGACTTTTGTCTGGTCATGACTATCTTCAAACGTACTCTGGAAATCAAATTTAGAAATAGTTTTCACACTTCACACTACTGGGTATGTATTTCTCCTATGTCTATGTTTATGTTTTTATTTCTCTATAGTTTCTAAATCTATGATTTTGCAAACTCTGGCTATGCTATCTTACTTAAGTCAATATGCTAATAACAAATAATAACCTATATTTTCTTGTAATTATTTCACAGCAATCTACTTTAATATTCAAATTCTATTTCTACTTGGTTATGTTTACTTTTAAAACAAAAATATTTTTGTGGACTCTCACTTTTATTGGGTCATTTCTACATCAAATTGAAATGTTATGTGCTTTAATTATTAAATTACCATATAAAATAATTGAGTTTTTCTCATTTTTCTTTTATTTCCTCTTAATCTACTTCTATTTTTTTTTGTACCAAAACCGCAAAGTTCTCATTTCTCTAACTTTATTAAATATCTAATATATACTTGTGTCAAATATCAGTTTAATTAATCATCTAAACCAAATTTTGGCATTTTATGTGTGTTTTCCCTTAAAGGATAACCTAAAAAAATTGGTTACTAAATTAAAAATACTTTTAAGATTTTGAGAAATATATTTAGAGAAAATCTGCATTGTGAACCAACCTTATATGTAAAATGAATTTGAAGGAACCAACATTTATATATTATTTATTCTTATTATTTATTATTCTTACCTTCAGTCATATGATTTTTTTCATTATAGCTCTTCTTTAGGTTTTCATCTAAGATCTTGATTTGTTCCTCAAATGTATTCATTGAATCTGTGAAGCTTAGTTTGTATAATGAATGTAATTCCTTTCAACTATTTTGTAATGGATCAGATCTTAATTAAATTTGGATTCTCTCCCCCATGCATGTACCCCAATCCCCATCTGACCTTATGTATTCCACCATGCATGTTAAATTCTATTCAGTCAATCATTTGTACCTTCAGCACAAATTCATCTGCTGGTGTCCAGTCAGCCCATCCAGAGATCATAATTAAAGTCTACTCTCCCTCACCGAGTAGTAATCCGACTTCACCGGTTCCTACACTAGGGCCACCCAACACCCATTTTTCTCCCTCTCTCTACTCTGGAACCTTGTCTGAGTGAGTTGGCATGGGTCGTGTGCTCTATGCCACTATTGCCTTCACATGTGCACTCTTCGAGTGGCCTGAAAGCCTCTGCTTCTCTGTGTTCATGAAGCAACCCTTACTCTTATGTCTTCTGCCCCTTCTTCTGCTGTTGAATACCCCCCAGACAACAGTGCCACTACTGCACCAATATAGGTAATTTACTGAACCCATCGTTATGGCTATTAGGTTTTAGGGCTAGGTTAATTTTGTTTGATTTTCTCCCTTAGAAGCTTGCATAGTATCCTTTAGAACTATGAGAGGTAAATTTCAGGTAGAAGACTTCCAGGTCTGCTCCAATGCTCCAAGTTCTGTTATATTACTTTAAGTGTGTGTTATCATGTATACTCATTTCTATCTTCCTATCTCTCTATCTATCTATCAGCTATCTATCTGTCTATCTCTAATCTATCTATCTGTTGGTATTTGAACTAATACATTTTCCTGTTTCTTCACACCACCTAAGCATTATTTATCTCTCTAAAGTCAAGGAGCATAGTGGAACAAAAGACAGAAAGAATATTAATACAAATTTCAACTCTTATCAGGAATTCTCCACAGTGCAACAAACGGTAATTAAACCAGAAAGCCACAACTTGTCAAAGTGTAGAAAATAAAAGACTATATAGGTCTTACCACTGAATTGGGCACCTATACCAAACCTCTGCTCCCCAATGCTCTCAGACAATTGTAGAAGAAAGTACAGAAATATTGAAAGAGGTAGAGGTGGTTATATTTGTATGAGAGAGGAGAGAGAGAGAGAAAGAGAGAGAGAGAGAGAGAGAGAGAGAGAGAGAGAGAGAGAGAGAGAGAGAGAGAGTTTGAGCTGTGTGCTTGCTTCCTAGAGTGGAAGTCGGAAGGGAAGTAACTTCCTTGGTGGCCCTAGTCATTACTGGTCATGATGCTATGTGACCAAAGTTAATATCTGAAGGGGAAGGGCAGGGCTCTTGGGGATCAGGGAAATGAGGTAAGGTATTTGGAGCAAAACTAAGCAAAAGTCATATGTAGAAGTCCACTTGCACGCCATATTGTTACTGCCTGTTAGACCCAAACTCTCCATACACCCGTGGGTTATCAAATGTCACAGAAAGCATAAGAAGAACAAGAGCAGTACTAATTTCAAGGTGTCAAATGCAGCCTTTCTTGGAGATGTCAGGGGGTTAGAAAGGAAAACACATAGCTCTAGAAGCTTCTGAGAGTGTCAAGTTTCCTTGTTTCTGCCAATAACTTCATCAGATTCCAAAAGGTGAGAATTTTCCTACACATATCCAAAGAGCAGCTCTTTGTAAAAGCAAAGCAAAGCCCTGGGCCATTCCACTTTGAACACACCCTGTCTCTGAAAACCAAGTACAGTTCTTCAGTTCATTTTCAATTGCAGAGCTATCGGTTTTGCTAATAGATTGTTGTGAGTTTTTGAAATGGACTATAGTATCCAGTGTTTCCTAATCTTTTTGAAACAAATCATGCTGATACTCACTGATATCTCTGTCCATACATATCCCACCTTACTTCTCTTTTATAGTTAACCTTCCAAGCTAGGTAAAGGGCACATTCACTCTTCTACCAGTGATTCTTTGGTCCTTGTAGCCACAAGACACTCATTACTTACCAAGGTGGTTCACCTGCAATGTTGGGAGTGGCATTCTCTGCCCAAATCTTCCTTAAATAAAACTGAAGCTCACCTCCCTCACCTATGCTTCTATTGATAAGACCAATAATAATGACTACCACTTCAGAAATCCTCCAGGCTTCAGGCTATGTGATCTCAGCAAAACCAGTCAAGCTCTCCCTGAAGTCAGCAAGTGTGTTTTCCATAGTTGAGAAAAGAGGAAGCAAGGATTTCACCCCTGATGGACTAAATCAAAGACCAAAGCCAAGGTGTTCATAAGTACTACAGTGTTCTAACTGGGTTTCCAAACTGTTTTCTGTCCTGGTCATTGTCCATGACTTTTCTTTCCCTCTTATTCAGGATTCTGCATAGAGAGAAATTTTTGGGATCCCAGCATAAGGAAAAGTTGAAATAAGACTGAGGACAAGAAAGAAAAATGGGGGTGGGGGCTGGAGAATGACTCAGAGTTTGAGAACACTTTATTGATCTTGTAGATGTCCTGGGTTTAGTTCTCAGCACTCATAAAGCACCTCTTGATGCTCTCTTCTGACCTCTTGAACACCTACATTTACATACATGCACTCAGGCACATACACATTCTAAATAAATAAGTATATAATTTTAAAGAAAAAAGTAAGTAAATTCAACAACACAAATTCAGCAAGAAAGGAGAAAATCAGTGATGAAAGGCCAAATATCCTTTTGAAGTTTAATGAAACACCTTTAATTAGGCAAAAAAATATCAGGCCTAAACTATTCAAATATTTCTTTTTGTCTTAAAACATCCTATTGTTGTGTTTTAAATGTATGATTAAAAAGGTCTCTTTATCGTATTCCCAATGGAAGAAGCATTATGGCTGTCGATTTGTGTCATTTTAAAATGACATAGTATATCCTTCAGCTATTAATCCCATGTGCTCTACACCTTTACTCAATCAATATTCAGTTGTATGCCCTTGCATGCTTTCTGTTATCAATATTGTTTAAAAATAGACCATTATGTTTTATGGCTACATTCTTTAATTTAGCATAATCTTTTTTGGCAGGCTTCTGTATTACATAATGTATCAGTTTTTGATTCAGTTTTCATGATTGAACAATGTTCCATTTTATGTGTAGAACACATTCTATATATCCATCATTTTAAAGGAATTTGTATAGTATTATGAATAATTCCAATGTAAATATGAAAATTTCTGTCTAGATACATGTTTTTATTTGTTTAGGTCATATTAATGGCTCAGTTGAAATTGCTGGGTCTAGTTACTGTTTCAATTTATTGGGGAAATTTTCCTATTTTTTCCTGACTTGGGGGCACCATCCTTCTCCCTGAGGCAGTGTATGAATGAGTGGTCAGATTCCCCCTCATTACCTCTTTGTTGTATATTTTGATTATTTGTTGTTGCTTTAAAATGTAACTATTCGTAGGTATCTGTAGTAGTGTCTCATGTTTTTTTTTTTTCTGTTTAGTACTTTGGACTATCATTTCATGTACTTAATGCCACATGTAGATCTCATTTGGAGAAATGCCTGCCTAGATCTATTGCCCCCATTTTCAAATTGGATTATTGCCATTCATATTGGAAATGGGGAACTCTTCTCCTGTGTGATTTCATTTAAACTGAAAAAATTGCATCCACAATGGTCATAATTCCATATAAGTACATTCTGACTTATGTAGTGTTTGCTCTTCACCCAAAGAATTGGAGAGGGGAAAGAAGAGTTCAATTCACAATGACTTTATTATCAAATAAATGTTTATCAAATTTACTTAGATATAATTTAATATATTAAGTCTTGACACTTAAATGAATCTTAACTATTTGCAAGGACATTTTTCCACTCCACATTGTCTCATTTATTTTTCTTGTTTTCACCTGTTGTGAAAGCCTGTATTTGTGTCTGTATTTTATTAATGAAACTACTGACATTTGGGGGATTGCCAATTTGCCTCAGTTTATTTATTGTTTCTCTATTTATTTATTGCTTCTCAAGAAAACTCCCTCTCCTCGACTCCTTTCTTGAACCACTGATGTTCCCACAGCAATGCTTATCATGGACTATATCTACTTAATGAAAGGTGAGTGCAATGAAATGGCAATGCTTGCATTCTTCTGTGAATATAAGAATAATTAAGGTATAAGAAATATGTTCTCTAGTGGAATGACATACAATTTATCCCGCATGATGAATGCCTAATCATTAATTCCCATTATCTGAGTGAATTTTACTCATCTAGATAATGTAGGAAATATAGAGTAAGTAAGAAATATTAACCCTGATTTCATTTCATTTATGTTCTATCAGAACATTTAGGAACACTGCCAAAAATAATGAAAAAGAAAACAGAGTCAATGAAAATATGCTGGATCATCTCATTCACCTAGCAAAACTACATGATCACATATTTAGAGTGTTATGAGATACTTCACTCTGAATTCATTTAGAGACTGGTGTAAGAATTTGAATTGGTCAAGTATGTCTACTCTGTGACCCTTGTACAACGTGTGTCTAAGCAAAGCTTTGAAAGTGGCACAACACAAAATTGTAGAAGAACTTAAAATATTTTAAGATTTCTGTGTCTCAATTGCTTGGTTTGTGAGAATGAAACTGTATACCATATATCAAAATTCCAAAAGATTAGAAACCCCTGGATGGCAATAAAAAGTATTGTTCCAGATAAATGCAAGATAATAACCAAAGTAATACATTGGAATTGTGAGTCTTTTTGAGGAAACATGGCAATTTTAATTTCTATATATGGAGACAAACCTGAATATTTAATATCATTTAAAAATAAATAGATATCATTTTAGTACTTCTCATACTTGTTTATGCAATGATTGCATTAACAGTTATACAAATAAAGTATAAATAAAGTGAATCCAAATAAAGAAGAAATTTTGAAGATAGCTCATGACCATTGGGTAGTTAGAGCACATTGAAGCCTTGGTTTGAACTCTAATTCCTTAAGTCCTTTGTTAGTCTAGTCACCAAGTAGGCAAGGATTGTGGGTTAGGAAAGAGCAAAGTTCTTCTCTAAAGACAGTCAGACCTAATCTGGAGGGCCAGCACTTTAACCTCACAACCTGCTCAATCCATCTCTATTTCTCTGGAGGTACCAACAAGGATGCCAAATGTGATCCATACACATGTCCACTAGAAAGTGAATGGAAACCATCAACTCATTTCACACAGGTCAGCAAACAGCAATCAAAGGGTAATGGCTTTCTATCACCACCAACCCGCTCTAGGTACAAAGGCCACCCTAGAGGTTAGAGGCTTTACATCCAATTACCTACCCCAGGAGCTATCTGGTCCCCCTCGAGAAAGTAATTTGTTGAGTGCAAAATTGAAAGTACTACATGATTTGCTGTTTTCTTGGTGTTGCTTTTAAAAATACCTAAAAGTTTCTAAAGTTGTGAACCTCATGGGCCTGTCTCTTTACTCATTGTTTCGGAAGCGTGATCCAATATTGATGAGACAATTAATACAGAGAAAAGTCAAGTGCTGCAAACACCCTCCTACACCCATTGCTAAAAGCAGCACAAATGTTTTCATAAAAGCTTATTTAACTGAGTAACAATTAAATGTCATTACTGTCAAGAAAAATGTGGGCTACATAATAATTATTTTTTGGTTAAATCATTATAAGACTGCAATTGTGTGAAAAGCCAGCAGCTTAATACATTTGTTATTCAAATAATGTCTCTACAAATGTTTCCTTTCAGAAGTAGTTTCTTCCCAACTGCTAAGTAAATATATTCCCACTGCTTTGTCTTATATTTTGCCTTAAAGTCAATATAAAACTGTTAAAGGAACAAAATCAAGAACCAAGGATGAGTATATGTTCAAATAATTAAGACTAAAGGCCAGACACTCTTAAAAATCATAAATAATATTCCAGGTTCCATTTTTCTCACAGTTTATTTATTTCTGTTTTTCTTCAAAAATGTCTAAGAACTTTGGAGGCACTGCTATCAAGTGACTAATCGGGTGATGAATCTAAAAATAAGAAAAAAAAAAACTTAAAACACAATGTCTGAGATTCTCTGTCTCAAGTAGAAATCACTAGAAGCAATGTTGAAAAGCCTCCTCTCTGGTAGCCTCTGGGGGGAGACACAGCCCAAAAAGTCACTGCAGCTTTTTCTGGCTCTAGTTTCTAGTGTAAGGACAAACAGGGACACATGCCTAAAGGCAAACACAATGCAGACATAAAGAGGGCATGCAAATAGACACTAAAATGTTAAAATGCCCTCTATTTCTAGAGACATAGCTCACCTTAGCCCCCAGAAAAACTCTTAGGAATAAGCAAACCTTTCAGTCTAGAAAAATGTATTAATGAGTGCATAATGCTTTGTGGAGTTAAATAATGGTAAAGATTATCAAAGACCTTAGGCTTATTTATTTCAAACGTTAGCTCAAAAACAACAAAAACAATTTTCCATCGGCATTGCCTTTCCCGTATATTGTGTATTAATGTATTCTAAAATTATCAATGTTAACAGTGTGTCACTAGGAAAATATCATTGTCTTACAAAGTATAAAAATTAAAAAAAAACTGTTGCTAGGATATTTTACAGTATTGATCCAAGAAGAGTATCTTAAAGGAATTAGAATTTAAGAATATACTTAACAGCCAGGCATCGTGTGCACATTTATTATCCTAACACTTGTGAGTCTTGAAATGAATATATGCTAACTTAAGAACAAATCAGGCTAGGTAGGAAGACTACATCTCGAGGAAATATCCTGAGCCATGATATTTTAATAGGCAGACATAGTTTAAACTGTAAAATCATGAGCTTAAAATTACATTTTGCTAACACTTTATTTTTTTTATGCATATTTTTTATTAAATTTTGTGCATTGTATGAAAATACAATAAATCTTAAATCATATTCAGACTCCCCTCCCCTGTCCACACCCCCCATGGTTCCTTCACACCAGATTTCATGCATTCTGTCGTTTATGCTAAGGTCTGTTCTGTCAAGTTTTTGTACCTAGATCATCACAAGTTCATCCACTGGAATCTAGTCTGCTTAGATAGAGTCGTTCCCTTAAAGATCAACTCTTCCTCACCCAGCAGTAATCAGTTGTTAATAGTTCTTTGACTAAGGTTGGGGCCTGCTGCCCATTTCCCTAGTTCTGTGCTTAGTCTTTTTCTGATCGTGTCTACACGGGTTTCATGCATGGCGCCATCACTGCTGCAGGTTCATATGAGCAAGTTCACAGGTTGGAAGATTCGGTTTCCTTCTGTTCATATATCAACCCTGGCTCTTACAATCTTTATGTCTTCTATTCTGCCGTGGTCACTGAAAGGGTGAGTTTTAATATAGGAGTCCCATCCAGGCACACACAATCTGCAGTCTTTTATTCTCTACACATTGCACAATTTCGGTCTTCTTGTGTGCATGGAACTCTTGCATGAGGGAGCTTCAGTGCTTAGAGTCAAGGGATGCATTAGTATTCTCTATAGTCCCTTTTCCAGTATGTTCTGTGAGACTTAGTTATAGATGCTCCATTGTAGATGTATCATTCAAGGCTGGGCATCTCTCAGGCACATGTTCTCTGTGTGTGAAACGTTGTGGAACTCTTTAGTAGACATTGTCTCTTTCATACAGATGTTTAATTGATAAGTAGTGAATGGCATACTTGTCTGTAAATATAAGGATCCATATTTACCATAGAGGAAGAAATTGCATTGGTCTAAAAATATGACAGAGATAAGAGTTTTCTCTAGAATCTGAGTTCTTCAGCCATGTGTATTTGGCTATGTTTGCAGTTCCACTCAAGAATTCCCTCCCATTGGAGGGATTAACGTTCAATTAGATACCTGTTGATTACCCCAAAGGTAATAAGTGCTCATACTATACTGCTATACTTTGCTGTGCCAGTCACTGCTGTTTATCATGCTGAAACTGGAGTTGGACCACTGATTTTCTCCCTTAGCGGCTTGCGCACTATCCTCTAGATCTATGAGGTCTAGTCTTTAGGAAGGCGGCTTCCAGGTCATCTCAATTGCTCCAATTCTGTGTCTGAAGTATGGTCTATCTTTAGCAACAGGTTCTTACCTTCAAATTCTGGGAGGTAGTCAAGGGCTCTGGAAATAGCCTGTGTTATTTTGGGAGTCTTCTGGACTATCCTGACCAGAACCTGAAGGGAGGTTTCTCTGCTTGACACCGCGTTTCTTGTTAAACAGTCTTCAGCTACCCACATGCACTCATGTTTAGATATTGTATTTAAAAATATTCGAAGTTAATTTTTAGGTTACAAAAATGTTTGCAAAAGTATAGAAGGTTCAGATTTACTCTTAAGCTCCCTTTCATTAATATTAAACACTTGTACATTCATGATACATTCATCAAAATCATTAGAGCATCATGGGTTAAAACTACTAACTAATATGTGGGCCTCGTGTAAATTTCAGACATGTTAATGTCAGTGTCTTTTCAATAAATCAGTTAAGGATCCACATTGTATTTCATTTTTGTTCTTAGATCAAGTTTAGAGTCCTTTACTATGACTTTTATTATCTCCTTGTATTCCATTTTGTGGTTGACTTTTTAGATAAGAATTATTTATTTTGTGTGGTAATTGGTTTCACTAATAACTTATTTTTTATTATTATGCCACTTCTTATGTTAAAATTAAAGTAATTAATTACTTTGGAAAGTATGCAAAGCTACTTTATAAAATAGTCTCTAAAGAACTAGATACATTAAATATCTATAAAGAATAGGCACCAGGTTCTATCTTTCCATTACTCATTTTCAAAACGTCTTTTAAAAGTAAGAATTAAGTTCCATTTATTTTGTAAGGCAACTGAGGCTCAGAAAAGCGCCTTTCCCATGAACATTAGCTAATGTAAGATGAGAATTTTAAAACACATTTGTAATCTGTACATTATTATTAGGTCTATTCATACAGATGGTGTTCGGTGAATGATTTATGTTGAAAAGTCCACATTCTTATTTTTTTGGCATAAAGTTGACTTTACTCCAGAAGGAACAATACTCTTACATAGTTCCAGCTGCCTGTTCACAGCTGCCTATTCACAGTAATCTGTTTCCAAATTCAGCAGAAGTGCTAGTGATCAAGTCCTAGAGTGATCAATAGACTCCTTACTTTGCACTTAGGATTTGCATTCCTCGTTGATAATTTTCAAATATCACATATGCATATATGAGCCATACTAAGAGCTTTCACATAAATGTCAATGAACTAAGTACTCCCTAGCTGAGTACCAGCTCTAAATTCCACTCTCTGTATTGCCTTTCATATATATGCATAATAGTCAGAGATTACTGTTCACATACCTCTTTCTCAAATGTTCTTGCAATCAATTTGCCATGTGAAATATGATGCCCACCATAAAAAGGTGTTATCTGATCTATCAAGGCATACATTTACATACCCATAGTGGCCCTCCATCATCCAATGGAAGTGGTAGATCCATTATTTTATTTGAATAGGCCACATAAACACAAGCTATTCCCAAGAAGTGGCTCAAATGCCTATAGTCCCCACTGCTGTCATACTACGTTCTCTTTTACTAAATCTACAACAAAGCAAGAATTTGCAGAATCAGTTGACAAAAGGAGGTGAAAAAATGAACTTGGGCAAGGTCTATAGATGTATCTCCATGTTATGCACATGTCCACCCACAAGTTAAGAGTGTCAACAATGTAATTTTCTCTCTCTGCCAACTTTGAATAGAAGGAAAGGTGGCAATTCTGTTTATTTGCTAGTCCTTACTGAATAAACCAAATACAAATTAAGGTATCTTGCCTCCTATTCAGACTTCTATAAGATACACTTCAAGATGAAATTCTAATGAAAAATTTAGCACCAGGAATTGTTAATGAAAGTTTGCAAACCTGAGTGAATGTAGTTGTTTCTAAAACATAACAGAAATTTTAAGGGTCAGCTTACAGAACTCTTCATAACAATTCATTTGTTTATAGAAAATTTTGGTTTTACAAATTGCATTAATTATAAAGTCCGAAGTTCTATATCTGAAACTATTTCTGTGTTTTGTGTTTTCTTGAGAAATATAAGCTCTCTGATACTTCCATGAGATTTTTAAGTGTATTCGCATAAAAACAAATTTTATTCAAATAATTACATAATTTTACAAAGGCCTTTCATAAATATTTTTATATAAAGTTATCCCAGTGTCATAAATCCTCAAAATGCTATCTTGTCCATAAGTACTACCTTAAACTGAAAAATTCTAACCAACATCCATACCTTTTTAGGTCTCATTTAAATAGATGAAAGAAACCTTCATGATGCCATCAATAACAACATGGTAGAATCTCATTTTGGTGATTTATACTTTATAAATAAGCAACATAGACACAGATACACACACACACCCACACATACATATACACATACACATACACATACACATACACATACACATACACACACACCTTTCTAATGGTTTGCACTGGAAAACAGGGAGTCCCATTTTGTTAAACTCAAATTGAACACAGTTTAATTCAGGTTAATGCAGAGAAAAACGTACTCTGGATGTGTTGTCCTTTCAATTTCTTGAAGCATCAGGTGAACTGTAAAAAGTTCAAAGAGATTCTTATTACTCTTGACTTTGGAAAGTTTCTGTAGGATAATACTGAGCTTTGCTAGGTTATGAATATCAAGTTTAGGGGTTTGAAGCATCATAGAGCAAGTACGAAAAAAAATAAAGAGTTGCGACAGGCTTCCAGAAAAGGCTGCAAGGATTTTGATCCTACAGTCATCTGAAGCAAGCTGTCAGTGGCATTGGACAGGAGTCCTTTACTGGGTATTCTCAGGTGACTGAGGATTGCTGGAACAGCTACATACTCTAAAAAACAATGTTTTTCCTTCATATGTCTTCAAGTCCAAAGAGAATCAAATGCTTGAGCCAGGTAATCAGCTTGACTGACTGTTTTGAGAACAATAAAGATTGATAAAAATTTCAGTGACAAGTTGGAGCTCTTGAAGAATGCAGCTGACTGGGGCTTATTCTCCACAGACTGCTCTAGAGGATTCTCCTGAGTTCCTGTAATGACCACTCCTTTAAATATGTCTTCACCCATTCTCCACAATGTTGATGTCATAGTTGAATATTGTGTTCCAGCAATATTCAGTCATCCAGCAATATTGCCTTAGGGACCAATATATAAACTTTACAAACGACTTATGAAGTTTGTCCTCTTGAATCTGAACAGTGACTTTTCACCATCTATACTAGGCTCTTCATGTTTCATTTTGATAAGGTGATAGATTGATATCCTGTCCATGAAAACAAATATTAGTTCATATACTTGTCCATTAAGTGGCACCTTAAAAGTTTTTGAAGCTGATACTTTTTCCTGTTTCATACTTTTCATTTCATGGGCAGCATGGAAATTTCCTTTCAGTTTCTGTGTTGTAAACTCATGTGTCCTTTGTAAGTTCTCTAAAGGAGCGTGAACTCTTTTGGCCTGAATCTTCAGCTTCCTGTTTCCTTCCCTTACTTCATTTAGCTGTTCTCTTAAGTTATTCAGTTTTTTCAGGGCATCAAACAGGGTCTTGTTCTCTTGCTTTCTTTGTTCTTTTCCTTAAGAGCTCCAGTTAAGTGTTCAGCTTTTGGATTATGCTGCTGCTTCAAACCTTGGTATCTTGTCAGAACCTCTTCTTCCACACCTTTAATTTTGCTCAAGGCATTTTAAGGCATTTTCAAGTCTGAAAGGTAGTTCGTCTCTTTCTACTAAAACTCCTTCTTGTTCTTGAAGTTCTTCAGCAAATTTCTGTTTTATTGCAGTTTCATATTGCCTTTTCTGTGTATATGAAATAATTCATCATATACTTGATTTATCTGACACGGAAATAAGCTGTGCTTTTCTGACAATTTAAACTTTCAAGAGATGACATGTTTCAAAGGATAGTCAGTGGAATCACTGCGACATTCAGTCTCGGGTCTTGATGAGGTCACATTAGTTGGCAAGACTTCTATTTATTTAAAGATTGCTTTGTGTTTTGGAGGCACCACCTTTATGATATTTCTCAATTAAATCTTTTATTTTTTTCCAGTTCTTTAAAATCATGAAAAGAATCAAGTTCATCATAATAGAAAAGCAGAGCAGAACTAGAATCCTATGTGTTCTCCACAACATTAGGTCAGAATCAAAACTTCTAGGGCTTGAAAATATTTTTCAGCATAGTTGATTCCATCTCCACAATGATCTGATAATTTCACTTTATATATGTACACATCCATATGATTTTACATTATTTCAGAATGCTAGCTCCTTTGCTTCATGTTGATATCATAATATTTAATTTGAATTTTTCTTCACCTTAGCTTCCATTGTAAATATAGAACTGTATGATACATATTTTGTTGTCACCATTTCATTTTCACAACTATCTGATACACAGTTCTCAACTCACTACTAAGTAGATAGTTGATGTCAAGTTGCCTGCATTGCAGTTTTGCTCCCGGTCCCTTTGTAATTTTTAAAGAAAGGGAACCGTGAGGCTGGGGATGTACCCCAGATTTGGCCAGGTGTGAAGGCACACTCTAATTCTGGCATTCAGGAGGCAGAGATAGATGGATCTCTATGAGTTCAAGTCAAACCTAGCATGTATAGAGTTCCCAGCTAGCTAATACTATCTGGAGATCCTGTCTTAAAAAAAAAAAAAAAAAAAGACTATAGATTTGATCCCAGGTACCTAGGCATGATGTGTTCACTGTACACTCAGGAGATAGAGGTGGGAGGGTCAAAAATTCAAGATCATCCTTAGTAGTTAGAGTTTGAGGACAACCTGGGTACATGAGATACAATTCACAGTTATGTGTTTGAATGAACTGAAAAAAGGTTTTGTATGATGCTTTCTCTCATCAGAGTAACATCCTAATGATGAACCAACTTTATCTCCAGAGCAATCCTCTGGGGAGTTAAGAAATCTCTTATATTTAGCCTCATCAAAATTTGAAAGCACATGCAGTTGATTCATCAGAGCAGCCCACATACTCAGACTCCTCCACTGGGCAGCTGTACATTAGTCAGTAGGGTTTTTAATACAATCTGTCATGAATTCCTGCCCCAGCAGCTTGACCACCTTTGGCTCCAAGGCCAGCCACTGGCAGCGGTCACCCAGAACTTTCATGAGTTTTTATGCTGAGTGAAAACTAGAGGAAATAGCTTCATAGTATAATAGGTGGTCAATAAGATATTTAAAGAGCATAGTTTGTTCTTGTTACATCAATGTACTAACTGTCTTACCACAGATAACCTTCATCCTAACTTTCCATACTGTTTCAATTTAAAACTAATTGTTTCTTTCTGATCATTTATATACACTTTTGTTTCAATGAACACCATGTCAGGAAAACTTATGATTCCATAAAGAAGAGTTCAGAAGGAAAGATAAAAGATCAGCTATGGAAAATAGTTGATAGATGACAAATTTAGCTAATTATACAGATAAAACCTGAGGACTTACCAAGATTTTCCAGTTATTTCTTATGTGATTTGGAAGGAAAATATTCACCGTTCAAGTTCTCTAATTTCTCTGAATTTATATTCAGAAGTGGCTTTTTGTGTCTTAGCATCAGTGCAAGGTAAAAGAATGTTAAAAAGGAAAAAGTTGTCTGTAAAGTAAAAACAAGTACAGCAATTGCCAAACAGTTCAAATTTGGAGGGAAAAAATGAAACTATTTAGAGCATTGTCATTTCATGGGAGCAGCAACATACAAGATTCTCATTCATCAGAGCATAACTGTAAAAAGACGGAATCGACCTTTTAATTTGGATATAGACTAGAAATTAAAGAATCCAATATTTTTACCATTTTAATAAGTAAGGTTTTTTTTAAATAAGTAAGAAGATTGCTTATTATACATGGTTTATCCCTGTCATTTCATTGTGAATATAAATATTTATTTAAAAGAGCCCATTCATATTTTGGTAGTTTCTGTCTTGAAAAAATGTATTTTATGCATTGATCTTTAATATACATCTTTTATCAAAGACAGGAGAGCATTTCTCATATTTTTATTGGGTGTTTCCACTGACTTGACTTTATTATTTCTTCAGGGAATACTTATTGGAGACTTGAATATGCAGTTGTGAGTTTTTAAAATGTGGTACTAAAGCATGCATTACAGATGATTGACACTAATATTTGACACCCCTGAAGTTGGTATATACTTACTCACATGGGGAAAATAGGTCTATAAACATCTGGTGCATCTTTTTCCTGTAGGCCCCCTTCTGAATGAAAGGAGCATAGTCCAAGGAATTATAAGCAGAATACTGACATTTTCATCTCTTACTTGCCATTTATCTGGAAACGTGTTTCTTTTTCTCTTTTGAGATGATGTGATAAGGAAGCATTACCCTTCCTGAAAGATGTAAATCTTGCATGGCTCTACAATTATAAAAGTAAAAATTTAACCTGCCAATTTAAAAAATATGAATTATTTGTATTTCTTTCTATAAATTCATTTTTAATGAAAATTCAGCTTTGAATTTCAGTTAATAAAACTTTCATACATCATTTCTGACTCAATAATATCTTGGAACATTTTGTGAAGGCTTTGATATCCATTTACTTTATTCTGAATAAGAATGATGTTGATAGAGCTTAATAATTTCAGAAATATTTAACTTCATTTTCATATCTATTTTATGTCTATCAGTATATACTGCAAATGAAGAAACTTGCAATGAATTACAAATGATTCACTTACCCAGAAAACAAATACCTAATTGAATTATACAATATACACATAATGTAAGGAAATATGAATAAAGTTCTTATTAACATGAAAAATATATTGATAACTCTTAAAAAAAGAAAAATATCTATCTGACAATGAGGAAAAGCCAAATAGAGAAAATGGCAGTAAGTATGGGTAAGGTTTATTTTGGTGGATAATATTGGGATTATTTCTGTTGTGGGAATTTCATATAACGAATGAATTCTATATAAAAGGAGGAAAATATAACCTGTTTAAGCATCCCAACTTAGGTCATATATGAAACGTAAGAAGTCCAAAAGAATAATTGTTAAGATCAAATCTATTGTTAAGAATGCATTGCTGAGACAACAATCTATGAGTACAGCCCTGTCAATCCATCAATGCAAAGAACAATGGATGTGACTCCTATAAAAACTGAAGACAAAGAATTTGTGTTAGTCAACGTCTACTCACTATAATGAATGCCTGAAATAGTCAGCTTACAAAGAGAGTTTATTTTGGCTCACAATTTTGGAAATTTCAGCCCAGGATTTACTGGGCCCAAATGCCTTTGACTTCCACAGGGAAGCACATGTTGGTAGCAATTTGATAAACTGCTTATGAGAAGGTGAGGAGATAAAAGATACAAGAGAATAGGGACCCATAATTTATTTTCAGAACATACCTCCAGTGACCTAACTTCTCCCACTAAGTCCTACCTCTTGTTCGCATTCACTTTCATATAACATCATGTGTGGAACAGAACACCTTTATCACGTGGGAGCTAGAAGGTGCTGATCCCCACAACACATCAATGAACCGTTCACTCTTCCCAAATGCCTATTCAGTCCTTGAGTAGACACAAGAACTTTAAAAATACTAGTTGATTAAAAATAACAAGTACTCAGTCACTTGAAATAAGCCATTTAAATCATTCTGAAAGAATCAGAACCTGATACTAGCTTATAAGACTATAAAATTAAGGCCTGGAGAGATGGCTCAGCGGTTGTCAGCACTGGCTGCTCTTGCAGAGGACCCTGCAGGCTGCTAAAAACCATTGATAACTCCAGCATCAATGGATTTGATCTCCTCTTCTGATCTCCGTGGGCATTGAATGACTAGGTACACTTACATATATGGAGGCAATACATTCATACGAAATATAGAAATAATAAAAAAAATTTTTAAGGACTGTAAAATTAAATTAGTGTGTGAATTTTGTGGTGATTTGAGTACCGCTCCCCACAGGCTCCAATTATTTGGACACTTGGACCCCAGGTTTTTGCAGTGTTGGAGGAGGGTCAAGGAATCTTTAGGAGGTGTGGTCATGCTGGATGAAATGTATCCCTGAGAGTGGACATTAAAATTTCTTAAGTCTTGCCCGTTTCCTGCCTCTCTTCTTCCTGTGCCTGCTTCAAGAAGTGACCACTTGGCTTTCTACTCCATCCGTCTTTGCCTTTAGTATGGATTCTTCCTCCTGGGACCATAGCTTAAATAATTGTTTTGTAAGGTCCTTCGGTCACTGTATTCTTTCATTACAACAGAAATATAATTTATTAAGGAAAAATTACTAGCCAATTAAAAATAACTAACCCTTATTCACTTGAAATAAACAAGCCATTTAAATCATTCCGAAAGAATCATAAACTGAGACCAGCTTATAAGACTATAAAATTCAATTAATATATGAATTTCCTTGATTTTTTTTTGCATAGAGCACTAGTATATGATTGAAAAAGGATATTTTTGAACTTCATTTGGGAGTGAAAGGATATTCACTCATAATGGACATTTTGTATTAATCATTTCCTTAGTTAAGGTAAAATATTCTAGGTAAGTTTTTATTCAAAATCCATCTCATTAATTTAAAAAAAAACTGTACTTAAATTGTTTAGTTTTTCATCAGAAATTCTTTCAGAATATATATCCAGTGTAAAACAGTGTCTTAATTTTACAAATCATTAAAACTCTCTCCAATAGTCTAAGAATGACTACAACAATATGTATGAAGTTTGACTAAATCTTAATATTTTTGCATTTTTCTTATCTAGTTTTCGTATTTATATTCTAATTTTGACATAAATTATGAATATACAATTATTTTCATGTAATACATTTCATGAGGGAATTATTTTAATGTTTTAAATATGTGAGCTCATTCTATTTCAATATTGCTTTTATAGCAGAGATTTTGTTCTGAAGAATTATAATAATGTCACCTGTGTTTTTGTTAAGCAGTCACCATCAATCCAAATGAATCAACACCAAACAGCTATGTACATCTGATATGGGAGATCAGAATGAGCTTGATGAGAAGACTGTATTGCAAATGCATAAGATGTTACAGTTTCACAAGCCTTTCTTGAAACTATGAAGCATACAAGTGCAAAAAGTTCTAATGCTGATTATTATAATGTTATTGTGTTAGAATCCTGCTATATTTTAGGTTGACACAGTTTAACCCTGATGGAAAGAATTCTGAAGACAGAGATAATCTATCTAAAGTTTTCCTTTTTATGCCTAGCCTCATTACTAAGCTTTAGTGAAAACATTCTAACCCTCATTCTACTTACCTCTAAATTTCTCTTTATAAACTCTTGTAGTTTTAATGTCAATCAATAGAAAATTAAAATTTTTACTCTCACGTTGCTTGAGATTTGTTTTTTTTTTGTAATCTTGCAGAATTAATTAAAGTTTGAGACACCATTTGTGCAAAAGTATGATAAAATTATTTAAATTTTCATACAATATGAAATTTTTCCTGTTTTAGATGACAAGCATTTTATAGAGTATTTAAAAATGAAGTAAAAGTATAAAGAAAAACATTCTAAAAGCTATTTTTAAAAACTGAGTATGAATAGGATTAGAAAACTAACTTCCCTCATTCTCTTTCCCCATAGAAATGTAACATTGCATATGTTATATGCCACTAATTTAGTGCCCATAGAAATAAGTATAAAATTTAGAACATTCCTATTTAAAATGATTATTTTATATATTATTCTCTTATATTTAAGATGTATTTTATTTCCCAGTAGTTATACAATATTAGTCAAGTTACAGATACTGTTTACTTTAATGAATTTGTAGTTTTGTGTCATATTTTCCGGTAGACAATAACAGAAACCTTGGCAATAGCCTGGCAGTCCTGCCCTCTGCATGTCCATTTTCTCGTTTCTTCAGACATTCAAGACTGTGGCTTCCTACAGTCAGCATCTGCTTCCTTATTGCCCTTCTTTATTGCCCTCTCATCTTTCACATTCTGAGGAAGCTTCCATGTTGGAGAAGTCATGTAGGGAGAAGCAGAGGATAAATGCTTAAAATCAGCCCCCCAAATCATGTTAGCTAAGAAATAGATATTTTCAAGAGCCAGCCTTAGAGTGTATATAAAGGAAGATCCTTAGGTACCATAATGAATGAATATACACCAAGTGGGACTGGTGAGATGGCTCAGCAATTAAGAACACTTGTTCTTGCTGAGGACCTGGGTTCGGTTCTCAGTACCCACATGGCAGCTGACCCTGCCAGTAACGGGTAATCTGATGTCCTCTTCAGAATTTTAATCTCTCTCTCTCTCTCTCTCTCTCTCTTTCTCTCTCTCTCTTTCTCTCTCTCTCATATGTATAAATATGTATGACAAAACAAACATAAAAATGAGAAAAAAATCCAGATTCAAAGTCTGCTTGAAATGTAAAATAAGAGGTACATTTCTTGACTTTACTAAGTTCTGGAGTAATTTTTTTATGTAGCAGTAGATAATAATGTGATTTTTATTCTATAACTCACATTATTCAATTGTTTCTGGAGTATATCATTTCCTAAACAATTAGTGTTTATTATGGAGCAATATATCTGTTAAAATTTTTGCAATTCTTGAAAAAGTTAACTTTATTTGTATGAACATATGCATTTTTTTGTTATAAAGATTGCAGTACTCATAATTTCCTAATATATAGTTATAGTGTGTATCTATAGCATTAGGGATGTTGTGAAATGCTGTCTTTGTCATGGCATGGCTAATATAATCATGAACTCACAGCACCTCCACAAGAGCAAACTAGCTAATATCTTGGCATAGATGGGATAGATAGGCTTTAGGATCCAACAAATACTAAGAAATGACTGGCATTAAGTGGTTCCTGGGAGAAAGACAACTCTTTATTGAGGATATGGCAATTTGTATATGTCTCATGCTCTAGTAGATGGTCCTATACCCATACCCTATACGCATACAAATGAGTGGGTTATTATAAAGAATAGATAGATACATAGATACATAGATAACATTAGGTATCTATGATGTCATGGGCCGGACATGGTGTCAAAATGCTTTATTCTTAACACTCAGAAAGTAGAGGCAGGCAGATCTTTGTGAGTTCAAAGCCGCCTGATCTACACCTGGTCTAGTGAGTTCGAGACCAGCTAGGCTACAGGAAAACCCTGTCCCCAAAAGACTAAAATAAGTAAGTAAGTAAATAAATAAATGCTTTGGGTGTGGATAGTAAGCGGAGGTGTGGATAGGGATAGGATCTAAATAAAATCAAATTGTATTATATGAAAATTGTAAAAGTAACTTTAAAAAAGCAAAATGGTGAAGTTGGGAGAAAGTTTTGATGGAGGATATGGACGGAAATTGATAGAAAACTGTGTAGTTGATGTGGGATTTCTTTGCACACGTGTGTGAAAGTGTCAGAAATATTGAAAAAATTTAAATATATTATTTGAATTTTCTATAACAAGTTAATATAGTGTTTTAATTGCATTTCTTCTGCTTTGATAAAATAGCGAGATGAAAAGCAGGTTAGGGAAAAGGCAAGATTTCAGATTACAATTCCAGATTGCAGTCTGCCGGTGTGGGGACCTCAAGGAAGGTCATTAAATTACATTCTCATTTTATCAATTCCTATTGGACTTTCTCTACATCAAACCTTATTTATGTAGTATCTAATTGGTGAACAGGATGCAGTTTTACATCAGAATTTTCACTTCTTATTTCTTTACACATTCCCACCAGTTGATGAATGTTGTCTCATAACTCTAGGTTCATAGATAAAGGCCATTTTAAATTTTATTTTGAAATGAATGATAATGTAAAATAAATGTATAAGACAACAGTTTTTTTTCATTATTTAAGGTTAATAATTCTCTGTAATTTTTTTCTTAATGTTTGAAATATTTCTCTCATTTTATTATGGTATTCCACATCTGCCTTTTAATATTAAGATTTGAGATGTTCTTTCTAAACATTGTCAGTAATATAATAAAGTTATGTTGTTCATATGAAAAAAATGAATACAAATAGTTTGTTTGGACAAAAGTCTGCCAGTTCATTGCTCATAATGCTTGACTGTCAAGAAAATTACTGGTCCTAGAGGTGGACAGCATTTGATAGTAAAATAATCTAATTGATCTCCACAGGATACTTCATCTTTATCAATATTCTTTTATCCTTTGAAGATCATGCATACTAGAAATAAGTCTTGGCAGCTCCTATTCTGCTTCCCTTAATTTGAATTGGTCAAACAGCAGACTTACAAGTTAGTCATTGCTTTGAGAGGCTATCTAGAGCTATCACTTAAGTGATAGGTTTGGGAAATCCACTTCAGTTTTAAAAGGAGGCTACATCCCTCCAGCATATATAAAAGTGAAAGACATTCACTCTTTCAATAAGAAAAAAACTAGTATGTTGAAATTTCAAGAAAAGATGAGGCTTTCTGATGAGAATAACCTCCTATAGTTATGAAATCTTGGAAAACATGGTTGTGTCCCTGGGTAAAAAGGTACTGATACAATTACTCCTTGAGTAGGTGCAGAAAAGATAGCATAAGTCTTTCTTTGTTAGAACATGAATGGAGAAACACTTAGTTTTAGTAGGGCCTGAAGGAGAGAGATATATATAATAAAAACAAAGAAGCAGAAGAAAAATAGCTCCCTGATATGATTCATCAAAGATGCTAAGTTGGAATAGTCAAGAGTGTCACTGAAAGAGTTAACATGAGATGGTGTGGGACAGCCAGAATAAGACTAATATTAGGCCAGTTCATGAAAAATTATCCTCTAATGTCAGTATGTTTGTTTTAATAAACATATTCAACCCATAATTACAAACAAGGGCAGCAGTTATGAAGGGGTAAGAGCTTGGAAAGAGATCACATAAAGAGCACTGGTAGATAGGGAAGTGGAATATTGAAGATGGAGGAGAAGAGTTAAGAATAATCATTTGACAAATGTGACTCTACTTTAAATGCAAACTGTGTTTTATAGATCAGAAAAGAAAACTCAACAAAGTCTTTTTTAAAAATAAATGGTAGTTTGAACACATATATCTCTCATAAAAAAGTAAATAATTCTTCAAATCTTTAAAAGAAAAACATCAAAGATGAGAATATAAGCCCAAGATTTAAAGACAAAGTTTGCAACACATTGTAAAAGAACCTGAATAGCTTTGAAACTCACATATAATGCAATACAATTAAAATTCATATATAAAACATTTTTAATGTCTAAAGAAATTAAAGTGCTATTTTCCCTTTCAAATCAACTAAAAATTTGGAGTGAGACAATTATTCATTTACCTTTTAGAAAAATCTGTTCTTTTCTTGAAATACTGTACCAAGATTCAGTCTGAATTTCTTTGGACTATGCTTTAGTGTATTTTAAAATGGTGAACTTTGATACTGAAATTAAACTCTATATCTCTAATTGTATAAAAATAAGATAAACAAAAGGATAAGTAGAAGAGAGGAGGAGGAGAAGGAGGAAGAAGAGGAAGAGGAGGATGAAGAAGAGGAGGAGGAGGGAAAAGCTGGGCATGGGCATGATGGAGCATGCCTTTAATCCCAGCACATGGTGGGATTATTTCCAGACCAGTCAGGGGTATATAGTGAGCCCCTGACAGAGAGAGAGAGAGAGAGAGAGAGAGAGAGAGAGAGAGAGAGAGAGGAAGGAAGGAAGGAAGAAAGTCCATATTGCAAGAATTTTACACAATTATGGTTTTCTGAATTCATACATTTATCATATCCATCCCTTAAAGTACTGCACACTGCAATCAGTTATATACCTTAATAACAATCTGGCTTAAGCATATTCAAGTTAACCATGTTGAATTTTTTTAAAGAAAGAGTGAATGACAAAGTGCAGATATTCTTGTTAATATGAAGTGCAGCTATAATTATAAAATAAGCTAATATTTTAGTACATTGGAACAAAGATTGAATTAGTGTTTTGAGGTAAGGACACGAGTATTTTTGTAGATTCCACTCTAATGTGGAATCATACAGATCTCAAGCTTATGTCATGCCTCTCATAATAAATGTATAATGATGTCTTTGATAGAAATGTATAGTTCACACCCCACTCTTATTCAATGAAAGAAAAAAACAACTGACAACTTACCTCTAAAAGCTAACAATTATTCTTCAAGGAAAGCTACATTGAGGATATAACATATTAATCATAGGTTTCAATTCTACTATGTCTATTCTTTAAACGTTTCTATTGTTTGACAGCTTAGCACATGTATATAATGAATTTTAGTGATTTTAAAGTCCCATTCTCCTTTCTCATTCCCTTACCTCTCTTGCTGAAATTATTCTTCTCAAGAAGCCCCCTCTTCCTTTTCATGTCTTCATTTTGTGTGTAATCCACCTAATTTAATCATAATTTTTTGTCCTAATGTGGGTAGGATGTTATTTACTAGAGAAAGAACCATTTATATGAGATGACACTATTGAAGAAAATGACACCCATACTCCAGAACAGCATTAGCTATCAATAGTCTTTCAGGACAGGGTGGGACTGCATGCCCCCCATATTCATGAAGAAATGTTCATTCATAATCAAAACAAACCAATAAAGGCCAGAGCCTAACAAATTGTCATTGAATTCAGATCAGAGTTCCTCTGATTAAAGGAAATTTTTTGTTTTTCATATTGAGCTTATCTTGGAAAGGTCAACTTTAGTGTAATAATTAGTCTAATAATTAGAGTTAAAAACAAATTCAGAAAAGCTAAAGAATATAACCAACTCAAAAATTAAAACTAGCAAATTACTTGCTATTTCTATTAAATATCTATTGATTTTTTTAAAATTGTGATATTATTTTCATGGATGTCACTAAATATCTACTGATTCTCCCAAAATTTAACATTCATTGGGAACTTCAATAACACTCCAAGGGAATATATTTTGTGTTTTAAGGTAAGCATACCTGTTAATTTTGCAAAGTCATTTTAACGACATGAAATCCTATTAAATAACCACATTTTCAATGTTTCTCACATATTTCTCAAACATCTCTAAAGCAAAATGGTATAGAAAAACAAAAATGGAAACCATTAATCTAAACATTTTCCCACTTTAGGATATTTAGTTAGTTAGTTAATTAGTTATCTAGTTATGAATTTATTGCCTTAGAAAGAGTAGTTTGTTTAAGTAGACAGAAAAGTCTTTTGAAAATCAGATGATCTGAATATTCACTCACAGAAGTGTAATTCATTTAAGTGGATATCAAATTCTTTTGATAATCAGATGATCTGAATATTCACTCACAGAAGTATGAATAATGAAAATAATAATCAAATAGGGCTCAGGGGTATGGTTTAGTTGGAAAAGTACTAAATTCCAAGTAAAAGATTTGGATTCCATTCTCAGAACTGCTGCAAACAACAACAACAACAACAAAAAAAACAACAACAAGATATGTTGTCACAAGCTTGTAATCTCAGTACTGGAGATTGCTGAGTCTAGGCTACTTGGTGTATTCAAGGCCGGTAAGAGTCCCCATTTCAAAGTACAAGGGATAATTTATGCTTGAGGAACACCACCTGATGATATCCTCAAATTGTCATAAACATGTGCATGCATGTGAAAACTTACTCAAACACCTGCACAAAAATAAATATACACACATGCATTCACAAATACATGTGCACACAAATTAATTAAACAAAGAAAATCAACTGTCCGCGGATGTCAGGGTTTTGTGTCGACTTTTAGGTATTATTTAAAAAAATATATTTCATTGAATTTTTGTGCACTTCATATAAAAAATCTTAATGAAATTTAATCCTCTTCTGTGCTGGTTCATCTACAAGAGTCTAGTCAGCCTATCCAGAGTCACTCTCTTAGTCAAAATCAACTCTCTCTCACCCTGAATTAATCAGTTGTCAATGGTGATTCAGCTAAGTTTTAGGTCTGCTGAACATCACCCAAATTCTATGCTTCTTTTTTGTCTACCTGAGTTTACATGGGTCTCGTCATGCTGTCACCATTGCTATAAGTTCATATGAGCAAGTTCCCAGTGACCTAAAATCCTCCGTTTCTTTATGTTCATGTATCAACCCTGGCTCTTACAATCTTTCCGTCTTCATTTTCACAATGATCCCTGAGCCATGGGTGGGTGGGGTTTAATATCGGAGTCCTACCTAGGGACATGCACTGTGCAGTCTCTTACTCTCCACACTTTGGCCAGTTGTGGCCTTCTGTGTCCATTTCACAATGCTGCATGACGAAGCTTTACTACTGGTGAATGTTGAGAGGCACGTTAGTATTAGTATTAACTCTACTCCTTGTTCTGCTATGTTCCACGAAACTTGGGTGAGATTCCACTATAAATGTGTCATATAGTGCTGGACATCTCTCAGACATGTATTCTTCATATGATCAGTTGTAACGGCTTCCATTTGGTGCAAAAAAAAAAAGCTTCTTTGATGAGTCGTGTATGGCATACTTAATTAAATGATATCTTACATCAAATGGACCAAAGACACATTTACAGAATATTCAACCCAAGCACCAAAGAAATACACTTTCTATTCAGCAGCCAATACAAGTTTCTCTAAAACTGACTACATGTTGATGCACAAAACAAATCTCAACAAATACAAAACAATTGAAATAATCCCAGGCATTCTATCAAAGCACAATGCAATAAAGCCTACAGTAAACAGCCAAAGGAGCTCTAGTAACTAAGTGTGCTCATGGAGATTAAACAACAAACTCCTGAAGAATGAATGGGCTGAAGATAAAATTAGGAAACAAAAGCATTCCTGGAACTAAAAGATGATAATAGAACACAACCAAACCTCTGACACACTTTAAAAGCAGGAGGAAATTTATAGCACTTAGGGCTTACATTAAAAATGAGAAAGATTACTTTTATGTTTTACTTATGTTTGGTTTTTTCATTTAAGAAAAGCTATAACCTGATCATGAAAAAGTCAAGTCTGTGATCTCAGGTTTTAGGAGTCTGAGACAGGAAATTGTTGAATTGCAAGGTCAAATTGGAATGCCTAGTGGAAGGTATCTTCAAACTATTTCTTTGCCTCTCAAATGTTTATTCCATTACAGATAAACTGATCATGGTGAACACATTTGAATATAGAAGAAACTAGCTTGGAGAAGGCACTGGAATAAATCATCATGGAACAAAATTGAAGCTCTTCACAATTTTTCCTGTTTTCATAGGAGAATTTGATATCTAATTCTTTTCTGCTGATAATCTAAATATAAAACTGCATGATCAGTAAACATAGCCTTGGCCACTTCTTGGTATACACTTAACAGGGCTTAGATTTCACAGGGAGTCAAAAGCTCAGAGCTAATCAATTAGTATATGATATGCTATTACACATCTACAAAGTACTGTGAAATTAATTGTAAGTTTGTCTATGCTAGAAACATTTGCATTTAATGTCTTATGACTTTCTTAAGAATTAAAATATTGGTGCATAATTTTAAAAATTAGACATGAGTTCACAGGGTGGGAAGAATTTAGACAGACGATAAGAATTTAGGACTAAATTTATGCTTCATAGTCTGTCTGTACCCCTCCTACGCCAATTTCATTTATTATCCTTGACATTTGTTGAATCTTGGTTAAAGCATTTTCTGTAACTGCTTAAAATAGCATCAATCAGCATTCTCTATAGCATTCATTACCCTTCCCCCACACATCGCTCAGCACAAACCCCTCGAGTTTTGTATAACATCTTTCAGTTGAAGTGACATTTACAGAAAAATGTGTACATGGCACAGATTTTAGCATATACCAGGAAACATTTGCCTTCATAATTTAGTGTGTAGGCTAAGTAAAAAATAGAACCTCTTGTGAGTTATTGCTCCCTGTAGTCATAATGTGCCTTGTTTCTCTGCTCATAAAACAGTAGGAAAAGTGGCACTGTGATGGATTCACTGCTGTACCATATGCCAGAATACTTTCCTGGAAATGCCTTCCCTTAAATATCTAGCAAAACAGGTAGCTCATCAGGAGTGAATGCACATGCACTTCTAAATCATTTCCTGAATACTTGAAAATGCTCTAGAGGAGATAAGAGGATAATAAGTTGTTAACATTATTTCCATAAGTAAATGATTAAGAAGCAAGACAGTAAAACAGTGCCACTTATAAGGTCCAAGTGTCTGATTCATAGTGAAATGATCATAATTTCTAAAGGATATGTGCTTATAACTTTATACAGTCTGAATGCCGATATGCCATCTGTTCCAATAATTTTACAGCGTGGTCGTTGCTTCACATTTAGAAGACTAAGCTCTGGAAAATAATATTCCCTAGTAGAACTTTAGAAATAAATCATTGTCTCACAATGATAGAGAAAACACAATGAATGTTTAGAAAAAAAAAACTGGTCACTAGGGCAAAGGAATTTCATCCAATAATGAGAAAATAAAATAAATCTGTTTTCAAAGTGCGATGGAAGGCTTGCTTTTGAACATGATGTGGAATGAAGTAAAGAGCTAGAAGATCTTCTGTTCTAAGTCAACAGTACACATTCCAGATTAACAACAACAACCTGAATTTAAAATTCCTGTCTCCTTTTCCCTATCCTACCACCACACTAAACTCAATAAGATCTACAGGAATGATAATCTACTTCAAATAAATATGCTTCAAATGTTTCTATCATTTAAGTTACTTTTTAAATAGCCATATTATAATTTCCAAGTATTTCCTTCAAATACTGAAATTTGATCTTTCTTTTCTCAATTTTGAAGTCTCCCCATTCACTTTTTCCAATTTGTCCTATGGTCTCCCCATATGCTTTCTAAATGATTACTGAAAAATAAAACTGTTCTAAATAATGGTTTGTAAAAAATTCTCTTCATTGAAGACAAATCATCTTAGAATTTGAATATTTAAGTTGTTAAGTTTCTTTAAAAATGAATGTGCACAGGAACAAGTCTAGACTGAGATTATCAGTGATTAATATACAGGTAATAGAGTCTTGGATTGAGGCTTTTGGGGTATTGATTCCATTATTTATGGGAATTCATTTTGACTTCTGATGCTTTCTCATCTGTACAACAGTGCCATTAACACTATGCTCTTCCAGAAGAATTCTAATGATTGAAAAGACAATGAAAAAATTCAATGCCCACTTTAAATTATAATATAAACCTTTGTTTACTAAAAAGAGATTGAGATTGAATGGCCCATGCCTGGGAGATTTGCATAATACTAACTCAAGCATATGAGATTCCTGACTAGTTTCCAGATAATGATCTTACATTCAGCAAAAAGACATAAAATACAACTAAAAGAATAAGCAAATATACAATTTTATTTACTAATGTCCAAAAGAAAATTAATATGACATTTTAGAAAGTATATTGTATATCCTTTGTATTCTGTTTAATGTCATAAAATTGATACCTTATAGTAATTTATTGGAAATTGATGAAGCTATTCATATTAAGCACTAATTCTTGAAAGCAAAACTGGAAGGGCAAAATGCAACAGGATACCATTGCTGTCAGTCAGTTTATATGTTGAAAATTCAGCTCATGTTTAGAAAACTTTAATGACTGTATCTTACATATGATGTTAAATACATAAACTTCACATTATCTGTGTATCTGAAATCAGTAGAAGACTCTTAATTATTCAGTTTTTGTAAACTTCTAGAAATCTCCCCCTCCTATTAATTTTAGATTATAAATTAGTAAGAACTTGGGTAGAGAATAAACAGTTTATTGAAAAATATTCGCAGCCCATTTGTCTCTCAGAGTGGTGGGGAGTAAGCCAATTGTTTCAAAACTATAAGCAAGCTTTGGGGTGGGGATGGGGATTGTAAAATCTCCACCAAGAAATTCCTTAAATGGTTGTCATTTATAAATAATTACAAGCCTCTCTTGATATTGCAATTTTATAGTCCTACTGTCATTATTCTAACAACAACATTTTATTTTAGTCCAAAAATGCTAATAAGTTTAACAATTTCTCTCTCTTTTTTATTTAGTAAGTCAAAATTGATAGTTTGAAAGAATTCTACCTACCTTGTCTTAACTCTTACACAGACATAATTTCTTATTGTTGACTTCTGGATGTTCTTTATTTGAATTACCTTCTTTATTGGAGTTTTATGGGATTAATAAGAAAGCACTGTATTTGTAGGGCTGGAGAGATGACTTAACAGTTAAGAGTTCTGACTGCTCTTAAACAAAAACTGGGTTTGATTCTCAGCTCCCATATTGTGGCTGACAACCATCCATTACTGCAGTTCCAGGGGATTCTGACACCTTCTGACCTCTGTGGGCATTGAATGATAGGTGTGAGGTTACATACATTCAGGGCAATACATTCATGTACATACAAAAGAATAATAAATAAAAGATTTTTAAAAATATTAAATTCTTTTATTTTTCTAGTGTAAGTAACCATGCTACAAAATACCATATCCTAACCTAACACAAAGAGGATAAAAGAAGTGTGCAGGACTGGTAAAGTAAGTTGTCCTGTGTAGTGTAGTTGTAACTTAAGATAGAAAGTTTAGTTTCATTTGGTATAGTTTCAATTTGTCGTTTTAATTGTAAGCAAATGGGGCTTTATATATTAATCATAAAATAGTTTAGCCCCCCATCACATGCTACAACCAGGACATAGCTCCAACCAAACTCCAATTAAAAGGTAAATACTCAGCCCTGAAGTCCCACTATGAGTCTTCCAACCACCTCACCCATCAGATTACCAAGTTACCACCTGGGGTCCTGAAAGTCTCTCTCAGATATAACCTTTGAAACCAGCGTCTACTCCACACACCTTTTCCTGAAGTCAGTGCAAGGAAGGATTCCTTCACATTTTTTTCTGAGTAACTAGTGAGCACTGTTCACTCTTATTTTATTCCCAGTCCTTGACACACAAGGGACAGTTATATAGTATGCTTTTTGTGAGTCCACCACAGGTTTGTTCCTAGAATAAAAGTTCATGTCACCATCAGCATAGGGGGACACATCTAACATCCCTTTCACACATTAAAACACAGTTACCCCAAAACCAAAACCCAACCACCATTCAGTTTGTTGACAACTAGACAAGTTGAAGTAACTGCCAACAAATATCCAAACACAGGTGAGGCCAGATATCCATACGATGAAACACCACCAATGACCTAGCTCCAGTTGCCTATGACCTATCACAAAATAAACGATATGAATAACCAAGACAATAAATCACCTCCTGAAATTACTATACCCATCAAAACTTCTTGAAGAAAGCAACTGAATTGATGCACAAGATAATTTTGTCAAAATGGTGATTATAAATATATTCAAGTCACTCAAAAAGGGCAAGCATAAATTGTGGAATGAAGACCATAAAAACACAAACAACTAAATGAAATAAAGAGAATAATCTGAGATATGAGTATAAAAGTTAATGAAGAAATTGAATTTTTGGAAAAAGTCAACTGAAATAAAATGAGAAACTGAATTTTTGGAAAAAGTCAGCTGAAATAAAATGAGAAACTCAATCATTGAAGTTGAAAAAAAGACTCAGAAGAAAACCTCAGTAATTTAATGGATCTAGTGAAAGAGAAAATACTAAGCATTGAAGGGAAGATAAAGGAATTGAATCAAGAGAATGTTAAATCTAAAAACATCAAAACACAGGAACAGAATATGCAGGAATTTTTTAATGCGGTAAAAATCAAAATTTATAACTCATAGGTATAGAAGGAGGAGCAGATGTCAGGTAGAGAAACAGAAAATATTTTCAACAGAATCGTAGAAGGGAACTTCTCAAATATAACGGAAGTGATGCAAGAGGCATACAGAACATCATAGAAACAGGACCAGAAAAGAAAATCCTTACATCGAATAATAATCACAACACTAAATTTACGAAAATAAAAGAAAGGATACTGAAAGGTTTAAGACCAAATCACATACAAAGGCAAATCTGTTAGACTAACACCTGGTTTTTTAATGTAGACTCTCTGAAAGTCAGAAGGGCATGGACTAAGGTTCTACAAAATCTTTAAAATCATAGATACCAAACTTGGCTATTATACACAGCAAAACTGTTAGTGATAAGAGAAGAAGAAAGAAAAAAATTTCCATGTAAAAATAGAATTAAGGAATATATATACACATTAACCTGGCTCTACAGAGTGAATGAATACTTTAGTCTGTAGAGATTAATAACAACCAAGAGGGCACAGTAGGTAAAGCAGCAATTCCAGAAGAGTTATCCAAAAGAGATCAAAGAAAACATCTCCACCACTACATACTAAAATAATCAGGATTAATACACATTGACCATAACTCCCAATATTAAGGGTATTATTTCCACAATAAAAGACAGAATTATAAAATTTGAAAGGAAGATCCATATTTTCACTTCCTCTAAAAGACATCTCACCATTAAGGGTCAACATCAAATTAGTGTAGAAAAAGAGAAAAAGACAAAGAATATGTAACTAAGAAAAAGGGTTGGCTATTGTATGAACTGAAAAATATAGCCTGAAAACTGAGCTAATCAGAAGCAAAGTAGAATCACCAAGAGGAGATTTCAATCATAAGCATATGTGCACCAAGCACAGGAGCACCTCATTTCATAAATGATACTATTAGATCAAAAATAACAGATCGATTCTAACACAGTAATAATGAATGACATCATTACCTTATAGTCACAGATAGGCAAGTCATTCAGAAAAAATTAGAGAATCTGAGATTAAGCATAATCATAAATCAAATGGACCTAACAGATATTTATAGAAAATTTCACCTACAAACAAAGAATACAGTTTCTTCTCAGAAGCCCACTGAACTCTTTGCAAAACTGACCATGTATTTGGAAAGAAAGGAAGGGGCAACAAATGTAAATAATGGAAATATTCTCTATTACATATGACCTCAAGCAGCAAAGTTGGATAGCAACACTAGAAATGGAAAAAAGGAAATCAGTACATGAAAACAACAGACTCCTGAACAGAAACAGTGGCAAGGGAGAAATCAAGTAATAAATTTAAAAATTCCTAAAATTGAAGGAATTTGAGAACATAACCAAAAAAAAAAAAAACATATGGAGCTCAATGAAGGAAGTCTAAGAGGACAATTTATAGCATGATGTAATGACAATAGTAATTTAAAAACATCAATATTAATAACTTTATGATGCACATTCAAGCATTGGGAAAATAAGAACAATGAACACCCAAAGATAGTAGATAGGAAGAGCTAATCAAAATGAGGGCTTATATTTAAAGAAATAGAAATTTTAAAAAAAAGATGCAATCATGATTCTTTAATAAGATGAGCAATATTGAAAACATTTAGTCAATTTAACAAAAGAAAGATTCGGAAGACCCAAATTAATAAAAGCAGAGATGAAAATGTAAAGATTGTAACATACAGAAGAAATTCAGAGAGTCTTAAGATCCTACTCAAAAACCCCATTTTTCACTGACCTGAAAATTCTAAAAGAAATAGATGAATTTCTGGATATGTATGAACTACCACCATTGAAGCAAAATGAGGTAAATGATTTAAACTGACCAAAACCAGGAATTAGAAATCTTGGAATCATTTAATTCAGATGTCTCTCTGTTTATTCTTTGTCTGGTTAACCTGTCTAATGGAGGTAGTGGACTACTATTAGTGAGTCAGGATTAATCTGTGACTTAAAGTCCTGTAGTATTGCTTTTATGAATTTGGTTACACCATAGATTGGTGCATGCATGTTCATGATTGTAATATCTTTTTGGCCAATTGTTCCTTTGATCAGAATGAAATGGCACCAAAACCAGACAAAGATTCAATTGACTTCAACAGCAAAGAAAATTATAGACCAATCTCTTTAATTAACATAGATGCAAGTATTCTAAAAATTATAAACAAAATGTAAAATTATCAACATGATCAATTTGATTTAATCTGAGATCTGCAATGATGATTCAACATATAATACCACAAAAGCAGACTAAAGGACAAAGACCAAATGATCATTTCATAAGATGCCAAAAGGTCCTTTGACAAAATCTAACATCCCATCATGTAAACTGTCATAGAGAAACTAGGAATAGAAACAAATACATTGATCAATAGAGTAGAATTGCCAACCCTGATTTATGTTCACAGACTTAGAGACACCTCATTTTCCACAAATAACCAAGAATACACATTGCCTAAATGACAGAATGTTCAACAAGTGGTGGTGTTTCATATTGGATAGCTACCTGTGGAAGAATGAAGTTAGATCTCTAGTTTTCATCCTATTCAAAATTCAGTTCCAAATGGATCAAGGATCATAACATATACCAGATACACTTATTCAGATAGAGAGAAAGCAGAGAATGAACTGGAATTTATAGGCACAAGAAAGGACTTTCTGAAGAGTACCCTGATACCACAGGCATTAAGAACAACAACTGACAAATGAACCCTCATGAAAACAAATGGGAAGAGAAGGATAGATGACATAAAGGTAAAGAGAAGACGGAGCTCAATGCATGAATGGGAGATAATAGTAGACTCAAATTATATAAAAGAAAATGGCAAAATTAGAGATACATTAACTGGGAAGAACAGAGGGAGGTTAGAGCAAGAGAGAGATAAATAAAGTGTAGGTTAAAAAAAGAAAAATGTATTATCTCAGAAACCTACTGAAAAATACACATACAGTATCTGAACACGAGTGCATATGTACTCCTGCAGAATATGTAACAAGAAACACAGTGACAGATAGGAGAAACCTCCATTCACGTTGTTGGTCAGAGTAGTCCAAGAAACTCCCCCAATAAGACCCTCTATTGCCATAGACCTTGATTGCCTACCAGAAATTTAAAGAAAAATTGAATTGTTGAAACAGGTCATATTTTGACACAGGACTTGGAGCAATGGAATTAGAAATGACCTGGAAGCCTCCTCCCTAAAGACTAGCTCTCATATTTCTAGAGGAGACAATATAAGTTGCTAAAGGAGAAAAATCAATCAATGGTCTAACCCAAGCTTTAAAGTTTAATAACCACTGCAATGACTGACACAGCAAACTATAGCAGTGCATTAGTGACATATATTATCTTCGGGTGGTAATCAACATCTTTCCAGTTAGATTTAAAGTCCTCTCAATGGGGAAGAATGCATAGGTGGCACTATAAACATAGTCAAATACACACATCTAGGGAGGTCAGAGATCCTACAGAAAACCGTTTCTATCATACCCTTAAGCAAATATAATTTCTTATTGTATTCTAATGATACAGCTCTTACTTATCATAAATTATTTTACTATCAGAAAATAAGTAACTATTATAGTAACAAACAAATTAGGAGGTAGATTATTTGATGCCCAATCTAACCTACTAGTCTGAAAAAAAATGAGAATTATATTTGGTTAAAGAGTCAATATAGTATATCATCACAATTCATGTTCCTATTGGTAATTAGAAGCAATGTTTATAGTGATTATTTTTATATGCTTTTATAATTCATTTATTTCATAAAGTTGATTTGAATGTTGTAAAATAAATATATTGTTACTCTCCTTTTAATTTCATCTCTAATTATAGAAAGGGCACATCTAATTTACTTCTTTTCAATATGTATATTATATTAGGTCATATATATGTATGTTAAGTCATAAATATATTATAAATAGGTCTACAAATTCTTACTATTCTAATGGGTAATAAATTTCATTTTGAAAATTTGGATTAAAAACTCCACAAAACATTTTCATATAAGTACATTTAAATTATTCCATATTATACTTAAAAAGATATTTTTCAGAAAATTATGTTGGTTGACTTTCATTTGACTCATGGTAACTACAAATAATTCTAACAATTTTTAGTGAATAGACTGCCTCCTGAAGTTAATCTTACCATTCTCATTAGAAACACTGGAGGATTTTAGCAAGTGAATAATAATTAGATTAATTTCTTGTATGCTGAATACAATAAACACATCCTACATTTTGAATGATATTTCTCCATACAATGATAAGAATAAAATGAGTTGAAGGATAAAATTTCTAAACAGATCCAAAATAAGAGGTACATTATCCTTTCCAAAATACTGAAAAATCCATAGGAAAAAAGGAGCAAAATCTATAGCTAGTAGTCTATAAAGGAAATGTACTGGAGAGCTTTAATGCTTGTTCCCTTATTAGGAGAATTTCCAGTTGTCACAACATCCTGGGGAGAACTGAGGGTGCCTAACAATCTTCATGCATTGAGGAGACAAGAGAGGGCCAGGGTGCTGGAACTGCAGGCGACAAAGGATGAAAAGGATCCCTAAAGACCAGCAAAGGTTCTTAGTCATTAATTAGAGTTATTTGTGCCATATGTGAGGAAATTACGTGAATGTAGGAAAGAATTACATGGAAGAGAAGGAAGGAATCATCAGCTTTTTTAAGGGTTAGAAGGAATTTATAATCCCTCTAGCAAAAGGCAAGTATCCTCATTACAGACCATAGCATGAAGAATATTCAAAGTATTTTACTGGTATTTGACAGAAAATATATTACTTTTGAAATTAATAGCTGTATCAACCATTCTTAACAAAGCTAAAAATGCAAGTTTCAAATAATCAATCCATATACAAGTACTTTAATATACTGTAAAGTTAAAAATAAGCATAAAGATACATAAATATTCAACATCTGTGATTGTTATTCATCATTGTTCACCTGACTGAGTTTTTAATTATCATAAACACACACAGTTCTGCTCATGCGTGTGAGGAAGTTTGTAGAAAGGTCACTGAAGAACCACCAACCCCAGTTATTAGAAGAAATTTAAAGCAGATTAAACTCTACCAGAGAAAATTTTATTAAAATTATAGATGAAAATATCCAAAATAAAATGGGAACATTTTAGAAATATGTACATAGTAACCCAGTCTTTGACGATAATATCCTGATACTAAAGTCAGAAAAATAAGCCTGAGTAAAATTCAAATATAAGCCACAATTTTTGATGACTATATATGTAATCATTACCACATGACATTAGTAAATCAAATGCAGCACAATTTAAATGGTTTTATTCATAGTAATGAATTCACGAAAACTAACATATAAGCTACCTAAGATCAAGAGCTAAATGGGAGGGGGAGTGAGGGTTCTACAAGGTACCATGGGGGTAAAGTGAACGAAGGAGTTCAAAAGAGATGGGGACAGGGAGACCAGCACTGTCAAGGAAGAAATGGGAAAATGCATGTACTTCATTCAAATGGGGAAGGCATGGTAGGAAGTTAGGCAGGGAGAGAAGAAGGGAGAAAGAGAGAGAGAGAGAGAGAGAGAGAGAGAGAGAGAGAGAGAGAGAAATGTTTGTCACTAACAACCTAATGATAAATTCCACATAGAGTATCTCTGTTTGAGCACATATACATAGCTGAAGGCTACATTAACAAGAAGCATTGCCAGTGGGGAGACACCTTCCTTTGAGTTGTTGACTAAGTCGTTGGAGAGTCCAAGAGTCTCTCCAAATTACACAGGCTATTGCCTCAGCACTTGATTACCTCCAGAACTTGAAGGTAAGACCGTACTGATGAAGACAGGAAATACTTCAGAGACTGGATTGGAGCAATGGAGCTGGAACAGACATGGAAGACACTTCACCTGAAGGCTAGTTCCTATAGCTTTGGAGAGCACGACCGAAGTAGCTAAGGGAGAATATCAATCGATGACTCAACACCAGCTTCATGACCAAATAACCATAGTGATGACTGACACAGCACCTGACACTAGTTCACTAGTGGTACTTTTAACTTGGGGATAATCAACAGCTCCCTAATTAGTCTTAGAACCTAATCAATGGAAGGAAACTCATGTGTGGTGTTGTAATCATAGCCAAATACACATGGCTGAAGATGTCATAGATCTTAGAGAAATCTCCATGGCTATCATATCCCTAGGATAATGTAACGTGAAATATATATCCTTATATTACAGTCAAGTATCCTAGTTACCACTCATCAAAGAAGTTTCTTTTGTATGAGATGAAGACAGTTACAGAGTACCACAGCTGGTCACACACAGATGTTGACTGTGAATTTCCCTTGCTTAAGCAGTATATCTACAATGCAGCCTCCACACTCAAGGCTCACACAATATGGAACAATGTATAAAGAAGACACTAATGAGTGTCTCAGGTTCCCAGAACACATATTTTGGATAACAATTGTTCCTGTCCATAACTCCAATCCCAGCGTACCCTAAACCCTCTTTTGACCACTGTGGGCATTGCATAGCATGGATGAATTTACACACATGCAAGAAATACACTTGTAGACATAAAATAAAAACAATTAATAAAATATTTTTTTTAAAAAGAAAGATGATCTTATGATTTGTTTCAAAAGGGAAGAACCAAGGATATTCAAAGGACAAATTTTTATTTATTGATTTTAAAATATACTGTTGGGATCAAGACGGAATATTAAAATTAATGCAAAATAATAGAAGTAATATTTTTCTGCTATTCTTTGCTTCTTAGACTGAAAATCCTTGGTATGATACAGTACCCTGAAATATTGTCTGATTAAGTTCATGTTAAAAAAAACTCATCCTTTCTCAATATTTCTTTTGAGAAATTTTTAAGGTGCATATGGAGAAATTGTAAGTATAGCATTGATTGTAAACGGTCCTGACTGTATAGGAATAGTACAGTGTGCTTTCTGATCTTAGCTTTTATGTTCAAATGTTTGCTTCCATCTTCTTTACTACCAACTAGTTTACTTGTCATATATTTTGAAATGATATGCAAATATCCACCCAATGCTTATGAATCAGGAATTTGGGTAATCCCCTGCAGAACAACAGTGGTTGAGCCTCACACACACAAAAAATAATCCAGCAACGATGTGAGACTAAAATGTGCAGAAATTCAATATTATCAACTTGCCTACGAGCAACTTGTTTTTCTTGGGAAATAATGAGGTCAGAGGCTATGTATTGATCCCTTATAAAGACTATCAGGCATTTACAGGTTACAAAAATTGGACCAACCTTTCAGTCTAGTTGGATGTTTGTGTCAGTCACATCCATGTGTCCCACTAGTTCTGGTGAAGTCAATGTGTAAATTTTATTAGTCCAGTCTTATTTCTTTTCTTCGTAGCTCCTACCTGAAGACTGTCAGAAAGGCACAAATATGTGGAAACTAAGCCAAAATCGATCACAAATCTCTCTTGATTCTTATCTATTAACCAGACTACCTCCAATTATTTGAGGTAGTCCAATTTCTAATTATTACAGTTCTTTCCTGCTTGACATCTGTTGTCCAGCCCACCTAACAATGCTCAGCAATCTGTCTGAATTCCCACTTTTCAGAACAGCTACAAAAGGAAAATAAGTGGACTGGTCTGTTTGTTGCTATAGCTACTCGAGATTTTCATATTCTGCTAAATTGATGAGTGACTTCCGATGATGGCTGTAATTGATTTTCTATCTGTTTAAAGCTTATTTACACTTAAATTAAGTCTAGGCACCAAGTTATGATTTCTTCATTTCTGCAAAGATTTTGTTTCCCCAAATATTCACATTTATATTCAAAATGTACTATCTAATGTCTCTTAGTATATTAACAGAGTTATCCTATCATTACCATTATCTACCAATTTTTAATTCTAAAGAAACCTCTGGCCCCCTTAGAAGTCAAACCCTACCTAACCATGTCTCATTCCCTCATTATGCACATGGCTACTTTCTCTTTCAATAGAATGCTGATTAGATGAAAGATTCTAATATTTCGTGTAAGTGGAATCATGTAACGTGGACATTTTCAACTGGCTTCTTTCAATTCACATCATGTTGTAGAGGCTCATCTATTCATTCTTTCTAACTCAAATAATATTTCATTATATGGAAATAAAACACACTTCCTTTTTCCATTCATCATTTAATGAATATGTATTTTCTGTTACTAAAAGTGCTGCTATGAGCATTTGTATAACAGATTGTATGTGGACATCTTTTTTCTCTTAAGCAAAGGCTAAAAGGTTAAGTTATTGTGATAAATGGGGCTAGATGTTACTTCTATGTTTAACCTTAGAAATATTGATAATACAAAATTGAAGCACTATTTTACTTTCCTATCAACAAAATAAAATTCAATTAGTTTCTACCCTTGTAGCCAGGACATGTTACTGAAAAACCAAGTAAGTGTGGAATGCTGTTTCTTCTGATTTGAATTAGTATTTCACCACTGAATAGTGAGAGTGAAAGATTTTTTATTACCCATTTGTCCCACTGTGGGACAATTGAATGCAGAGTAAAAGACATATTTAATGTGATCCTGATCTGAAGAGGAAGGAGTTTATTCTTTCACTGTTGATTATGATGTAAGCTCACTATCAAGAACATTATAACCTTGAGGAAGTTCATTCTCATTTCTTCCAATTTGTTGAGCCATGTTTATTATGAAAATTTGCCAAGTATATTTTCTGTATCTTTTGAGATGGCCACACAATATTTATGTATTTATTTATTCATTCATTTATTTATTTTTGTTGACAGAATCACTCTATGTATCTGGACCTACACTGGAATGTACTGAGATCCACCCGTCTGTCTTCTGAGAGCTGAACACAAGGATGTGCAGCAGCCGGGCGAAAAAACTTCATAGCATCATGCTATATTAATTGGTTTCCATAATTATCCAATGTCACACTTATTGTTATTTTATATGTATAATTGTTTTGCCTGCATGTACATAAGTGCACTACATGTGTGCAATGGCTTAGGAAGCCATTAGAGGGTGTTGGATCCTCTGAATCTCAGGGTCAGGGATGATGCTATATGAGTGCTGAGAAACGAATCTGGGTAGGTGAAAGAGTAGCCAGTGGTCTTTACCATTGAGCCAACTCTACAGCCTCTAATGACATTTCATTATAATGCATGCCAGGCTCTACAGACGATGCCACATTGTGCATTATAATGATTTTCCATTACTGGGAAATACATTAGGATCTTACAGATGACATGATCTGGCAAGTCGCAAGGCTGATTTTAAATAAGCCCTAGCTCTATAGACAAATCAGTGAGTCTGAGGGTCAGAGAGAGTCCTTTTCTTAAATAAGATAGAGGACAATTGAGGAAGGCCGCACACAAACCTACACATATATTCATATACATAGATAAAGAAAGCTTTGAGTATATTAGCCACATTTCACACATTACATTCGATTTAAGGTTATTACAATGTTGAAGTAATAAAACAATGCAATAATTTATGGAGTGTTCAGAAGTCCAGATCTCTCGAATGAACTATTAGTACAATCCCAAGGGAAAGCTTTAATGAATATTGTGCTCATCCAAGGTTAAAAAAGAGAACCACTTTTGCTCCTCAATTTAACTTGGGTAGAAAACAAATTTTCAAAATCAATATCACATCAGTCACTCATCAGTGGCTTTATTAGTGTATCCAAACACAGAAATCTTGAACCTGGCACAGAAGATGTATTCAGAGTATTATATATTTAAATTTATATTAGGATACCATAATTCTCCAGTAAATATACTTTCTATATGTAACAATCTCTTCATCACCATAAATTTTTGATTAACATTTATATCACCTGACAGGTGTGGATGATAATTTTAGAGATTTCCATTTGTTCTTCATTATTATGATTCTTATATGACATATCAGTATTGCTGCAAAAACCGAATACATTAGTTCATATAATATGCTCACCCCATGTTAAGTGGCCATTGCATAAACCTATAGTTTATAAATACAGATTCAGATTTACCAAGGATTCTGTTTCCTATCTCACTTATGCCTATATAGACCACCACATAAGCATGTATTTCATTACTTCTTTTAGGCCTAAAGGAAACCTACTACTCTTAGGATGTGTTACAGCTAGAATCATTCCTCTAAACATTTAACAAACTTAATACGTAGCTGTAGGCTTTTTTGTCAGAAGACTTGAATCAGCTTAGCATCAGCACCCCATGGAGTTGCAGATGCTCCGTTGGGGATATGGCATAGAAAACAAGAAAGGATTTTGTATTTGAAAATTGACAGAAAATTAAGAAGTTAAGATTGTTGAACAATAATTTGACAAGTCTCATATTTTATACAGGAAGATATTGGCTATCCTTTGCACTGGACTACTTCTTCAAAGACATTTCTTTGAAAAACAGCCTGAATGTTTTCTCAAAATCATTAATACTTATATATTAAAGCACATATATATATATATATATTAGCAATCAATTATGAAACATTCAGGTGATCTAAGCATAAGGTTTCTCTTCTCTTCTGTAAATGATGTGTACCCAGTGCTGTCTAGTTTTATTTCTCTCATTCTTTGCTAAGTAAACTTAAGGAACCAGTCCGCTTGTAGATAATAAGACATCTCTCATCTTTGACTCATAAATAATGTCTTCTCACAGATTTTACAGGATGGAGGCAGGCAAAACTGAGCGCTATCAGATAGATTAAGATATCATGCTCTGTAGATTTCTTAACAAGGAGGATAACATTACAGGGTCAATACTCCTGTGGCTCATTCTATTCTTCATTTTTCTTTAGTGGTTGATTATGTAGCACATCTGTTGCCTCTCTATATAATAAATATTACAGGTGGGTGCGCAGTTTGAAAATACTATATATGCTATTCATATGTATAAATATAAATATATATATATATATGAAATTTGAGCCTAATTTCCTAGTTTTCAAGGATACATTAGTATTCTTTCCATAAGAGACTTATATGCACTAATACACTAAAAGCCAAATATACAGACAGATATAGTGTTTAGGAAGTAACATGTTATGATTTCATCATCTTTCTATTAACATAAAAACTGGATGTATTAAATTACTTGAGAAAATTGTTTTAGATACAATGACCAGTTCCAAAACTGTAAGGTAAGTGAAAGAAAAAAAATAATTTTTTGTCATGAAGAAATGATTCAGTGCATAAATAGTGGCTAATGGCTATGGATTCATCTTAATTCTGTGCAAGATGAAAATACTTTTGCAAAATGAAAAGTGAAAAAAAAATGAGGCTTTATGTTTAGGAAAAAAACGAAATGAAAATCTTAGTGAACTGTCATGACAAATGAATGAGAAGAAACACTCTCCTTCAAGTTTTAAACTAATTATAATAAAAAATAGTTTATCACAATTTTCACAAAAGTTCAATTAACCTATACTGTTAGAAACAATACATAATGGAGCTGTAATTTGATACTGAAAATAATTAAGATAAATATCTTGTCAAATTTAATTTATGAATACAAATATAGGTAGATATATCATTGACTTAATGATGGAAATGTCTTGAATATTATTTCATTCAAAGATAAGGTATATTCTTCATATAATAATTTATCAGTGTTTCTTTAAGAATAATTCGCTCGATTAAAAAAGAGAAGAGAAGTAAATGGAAAGTGAATAGACACATTACCTAGGAAGACATTCAGTGCATTTTTCCATCTAAGTTGTTTTTTTTTCTCTCAACATTATTGATTTTGGCCCAGAGATAAACCCAGACACCATGAGTGATAAACTATCACCAAATCCCATTGACTTTTTTCTCGTTTTGCTGTAGTTTTTGTCAGGTCAATGAATTATCCTTGGCTTATACTTTGTTCTCTAAGGCATAAATCAAGCTTAAAAAAAAGTCGGATGTTCACAAGTTTTGAGAGATGAAGCCAAATATAAGCTAAAAAGAGTATCTATACTTTTGTTTATTTGAAATGTCTTCCTCTGATTCTTAAAATGTCAGTGTAGCCTCCATTTATTAGTGATTAGAGGTGGGTCATTTTCATAAAGTTGAATTTAGCGATTAACAGACAGAAAAGAATTTCTTTTGCTTTTGTATTTTAAATTCAACATTCCTAGGAAATACCTACAAATGATTTCTATAATTAAAATTACTGAAAACAAAGTCATATACTTACAGTGATTTTAATGGTCTTAAACTCTCAATATTTGGACTTGCCAGATGAATCTCTTCTCTATACATATTCATCTATCTGCCTGTCTACTATCTATCATGTTTATGTTTACTACTAATCTACAATCATCTGGGATGTAGATGCTATTATCACATCTAAATAAAGTGAAAAGTGAATGATAAAGCTAAATAAAACAAATAAACAGATTAAGTTTGTGCTCATGCAAAATTATGAGTTCAAGTGCTCCTGTTTTATTGACTATAGGTTTTAACAGATACTACGGAAGTACTGATTATTGAAAGGATGAGAATAATTGTATATAGCGCTTATTAAATATTTTAATTTTAAAATTAATTATAACGAGCAAATCTCTATCCGGACAAATATCTATTTAAAGACTCACAAATTAGGAAAAGACATTAAGTAAAATAGAGAATGTTGTACTAAGTGAAGTAACACAAACCCCCAAAAAGCAAAGGGTGTATGTTCTTCATTTCCGGATTGTAGCACCAATCCCCTATATGTGCGAGAGCCAGTAAATGAGAAAGAATACAGGGAGGTAAAGGGAAAGACAGAACCACAAAAGGGAGGGAGCATAGCAGAGGACAGATGTTGGGGGGGGCATGGGGAAAGTGGGAGAGTTCAGCAGGGTAGACGGGAGGGAGGGACATGCTGGCTGTCACAGTGTGTGGTGGGGGGAGTCAGAAGGGTGGCTGGAGGGAGGTAGGTGATAATGGAGGGAGCGGAGGGACAATGCAGGTACTGGAAACAGAGTGAGGAGTGAGGTTGTATGGGAGGAAAAAGAGCAGAGATGAATGAATTTGGAGGGCTAGGAAATCCAGAGGGAAACGTGTGCCCCCAAACTCACTGAAAAAGGCAAAAACAGCGTGTATACATTAGTACATCTACATATCCAGGGACTGTTTGGCAAGGAACACAGTAGCAGGCAGAAAGTAACTCCTTTTGTATGGTTGGTGAGAGTAGTCTAAGAGACTTCCAAAATAATACAAGCTATTGCCAAAGTTCTTGGTTATCTCCCAGAACTAGAAGATAATACCCTACTGCTGAAAACAGAACATATTTGGGATGCATGACTCAAAGCAATGGAGCAGGAACTGATCTGGAAGCCTTCTACCTGAAGTTTAGCTCCCATAATGCCAGATGGTAACATGCAAACTGCTAAGGGGAAAATCATTCAATGGTTCAATCCAACCCTAAATTCTAACAACCGTAACAAGCAGCACAGCACACTACCTCTATTGGTGTAGTAGTAGCACTCTCATCTGGGGCGGGGGTAATAAAAGTGTATTTAATTCTACTGAAAACCCTCTCAATTAGATCGAACCCACAGTAGCACTGTAGAATTAGCCAAATACACAGGGTTGGAGGAGGCATAGATCCTAGTGAAAAGCCTATCTCTGTCGTATCACTAGAGAAATGAAATTTCTTATTATATGCTAAATATGGATCCTTATATCTACAGACAAACATACGGTACACCACTCATCAAAGAAGCGTCTTTTTGCAACAGATAACATATCTAAAGTTGGTTTTCCACATCTAAGGTTCACGGAACACAGCGAATCAAGGAGCAGAGATAAAACTAAAGTCCTCCTCAACTCTCAGCAGTGAAGCTTTCTTTAACAACATAGTGCTATGCGCACAAAAGGGCACAACTAGCCAAGTTTTACAGAAGAAGAGCCTGCAGGGTATGTATCCCTTGATAAGACTCCTACATTGAACCTCACCCACCAATGGCTCAGGGATCATTGTGAAAGTAGGAATGAAAAGATTGTAAGAGTCAGGGCTGGTTCATGAACTTAAGGAAACAGTCTTTCAGGCTACTGGAAGCTTGCACATGTAAAACTGTGGCAATGTAGGCATTGAATACAGGACCCACACCAGCTCAAATTGGACAAGGGCCCAGAGTGGAAGTATAGAAACTGGTCGCAGACCAGACATAGACTGAGAACTACTGGAGACTGATTACTACTGGGAGACAGAGAGTATGCCTTACTCATGATCTCTAGTTAGCCTGACCAGACCGTGTTGGAGAAATTGAACTAAAGGACATCTGGGCACTAATGCTTGACTGGATGGAAATTAACATGCATGACAGAAAAAACATGAACCCTAATGAGTGTTAGGAGGAGAGGTGGATAGGGAAGCAGAGTCTAAATTTGATTAAGGACTGTTGTATGAAATGTATGAAACTCAATAAAATATTCAAATAAGAAAAAGACATAAAAATTAAAATAAGTGAGTTAATAAACTATAATGTATACTTTTGAGAAATTCAAGCTGATAATTCAGAAAGCCTGTTCTATGAAAGCTGGAGAGCCATTAGAAATTCAGTTTAGGAAAACTTGATGTAAAGTTAAAGTCTGACTCTGTTTCTCACCCAATAATTGCTCCTCACATTAGGACATTCACAAGTTGTTTTTTTCTTCTCATTGCCATAGTTATGTTTCTCACTATAAACCACATATTTGATTTGATAATAAAATAACATATTTTATAATTTTGTAAAAAGTAATGGAGTTCAGTGGCAACATGGTAGACGTTGTGGAACACAGAGATTCTCCACAGAACATCTACTGTCTCAACTCCTCAGACATGACCTACCCAAAACCAAGAGACATAGTGCATGAATATTCATTCATAAGGAGTAGGATCCCGGCAGTCCACAATAAAGCCATGAATAACTATGGCTAGAGAAAACTAGACACTCTCATACCCAGAGTTCTATTTTGACAGTTATGGAGTACCTTGCTGATGCATTATATCAGATCTTCCTATTGATACCTATAGTTTCAGTTCAATCTTGAATACTTTTGATATATTTTAGAGAATGCTGCAGCTGTATCATGTGGTAGTTCTATTTTTAACTTTAAAAAATCTCCATGTGAATTACCTAATTGTTAGAACAGTGTACATTCCATCCAACAACTAATGAATATTTTACTTTCCCACATTCTAGCCTGAATTTTATGTCATTTGTTTCCTTGCTGATAGCCACATGGAATCTCAAAGTAGTTTAAATTGCCATTTCACTGACTGCTAAGTGTATTGAACAATTTCTTTTGTCTTTTTTGAGACAGGGTCTCCCTGGGGTCCCAGCTGATTGGAACTCATAGAGATATGCCTGCCTCTGCCTTACAGTGGGCTGGGATTAAAGGTGTGTGCCACCATGTCCAGCATATTTAACAGTTTTTCAAAACACAAAACTTTAATCCCACATTTGGGAGGCAGAGTCAAACAGATATTTGTGAGATTGAGACCAGCTTGGTCTACATAGTGAGTTTCAGGCCAGCTGTTGTTGGAAACAAATAAATGAAAGATAGCTTCAGGAAGTGTCAAATTTAGTAAAGATAATAGGCAGAATAATGTCATAGTGATAAATGGGACTATTAGATTGAATGCTCAGAGAAAGCATTTCTGAGGAGTAGGCATATAATAATAACTCTAAAATGAAGTGAATATCCTGTCTCACACACAAATATATGTATTAGTTATATGAATTTTTTGAGAACTTTCTGTTTAGTTTGATAAGCCAGTTAATGGGTCATGTCATTTCTTATATCTGAGTGGAGTTCACAGACAAAGGCAAAACATGAGCCATAGGACAGTGCAAACTTGTAAAACTAAAGACAATCTAATCAAATGGTGAAACAAAGGAAACTTTTAAAAAACTATGGAACAAACTCGAAGCAGTGTATTGACATGCTACAAAGCAATGCTTGAATTCATGAGCAATTTATAATTGATCTTTGTAAACATGCCATTTTATGCTAGTTGCATGTCCAAGGCCTTTGTATTCCTTCCCATCTTACATTATATTAAGCCTCAACCCATTATTTTAAGTTGCACTACCATATTTGATCTGATTTCCATCACTTCTGAACTAAGTACATAACTGCTCCATGTTTTTTAGTACACTGTGGACATGGTGGCCTATTTCCTTTTCAAGAATTTGTCAAGCTTATTCCTGCCTCAGGATCCTTATTCATGCTATTATCTTCTGAACAAAATATCACGTTTTCTATGAGTTTCTGCATGGTTTGTATTTACATCATTTCATATTTCTTATTACATGCCTCCTCCTCAGAAATGCTTTCTCTGAGCACTCAATCTAATAGCCCCATTTATCACTAAGACATTATTCTGCTTCTTATCATTACTGAACTTGACATGTCCTGAAGTTCTTTCATTTATTTGTTTCCCTATGGACTTGTTTTCACTGTTCTGTAATATAAGTACTGTGAGAATAAGGATGTTGTCTGTCATGTTAACCTCTATCATTTAGCATTATACATACTGGTCAATATCAACTGCTCAATAAATAGGTGCAGAATTAAGAAATGGCATCATTTACAAATGCACCATGTTCTCCTGTGTCATCATTGAGACTTAATATATTTCTTACCTCACTCTTCCTCCATTCTCCTTCCACAAGATTCATACAAGCCTGAGGACTTATGAAGATTTTAATTTGGAATGACAAACTTCTCTTGAGAGAGCTGAAAGATGTAATAATCTATGGATAAAATGATAAGTTGTTAGGTGTCAATTAAATATGATGCCCTTTTAAGAGGAAAATATCAGATTATACCCTGCAGCCTTTGACATGGCTAGAGGTTCATGGCCTTGGTAACAGTACCAGGTATGGGTTCTATGTTTCAAGTGGTCTAAAGTCCACTAAGTAAGTGTTTGATTATTACCTTATTATTCGTTACACAATTTTACCAATTGGCATATTTTACAATTCAATCATTGTTGTTGCCCATACGGTTCACAGCTGGACAAACCTAACGATCACTTTTCTCTTCCAGTAGAATGCAGAACATCTTCCAGCATAATGAAAATTAAGCACAAGAGCTTAATTTCAGAAGTCAGGACTAGCTTTATAACTCCATATCTATTTGATGACTCACATATGTAGTATCTTCAGCAATAGGGTATCACCATTAAGTTTTGGGAGACAGCCAAGATCAATGGCAATAGCCAATATTGTTTGAGGGTCCATATAACCTTCCTGATCAAAACCTCCAAAAGACGGAATTAATTCTAGTATTTAGCTTTTTATTTGCTAGACTGTTGTGTCTGATAAGGACTTTGTCTCCTTGTTATAAAGTAATTCCTTTAAAGTTCTTTTCATATCTGTATTTAGAAGCTTCTACAGTAATGTATCCATATGACTTTTTAAAAATGTGGTGTTAGTTATACATCCATATACTCCCTTCTGTACCATCCCTTCTTATTCCCCAAGTCATAACCCTTCGTATTCCATTATTTTCCTCTCCCCTTTTATATCACTGGATTCTATTCCTTCTGCCAGGAAGCTCCTCAACCCATGGCATCTACTTTCTTGATCACTATGGATTTTTCAGTTTAAATACACATACACAAAGAGTCAAAACTAGCATCCAAATATGAGAGAAAACATGGACTGCTTATCTTTATGGTCTGGCTGACCTCATTCAGGATGACTGCTTTCAGTTTCAGTCATTTTCTGCAAATTTCATTTTTCTTAAGAGTTGAATGATATTCCTTTGTGTAATGTGCTATGTTTTCAATATTCATTCATCAGTTGATGGGCATCTAGATTATTTCCACTTATTGGGGATTGTGAGTAGAATAAAAAGAACTTAGATGAATCAGTATCTCTGTTGTAGAATATGGAGTCCTTTGTGCATATGCCTCAGTGGTGTGGATGGATCAAGGATGGGTTGATTTTTAGCATTTTGTGGAATATCCACATTAATGTCCATACTGGCTTCACTAGCTGACAGTCCCACATGCAGTGTTGTGTTCCCCTTTTCCTGAATACTTTACAGCATTTATCATCATTAGTTTTTGGATTTTAGTCATTCTGATGTTGGTAACATGAAATCTCAAAGTAGTTTGAATTAGAAATTTCTCAGTGACTTCTGTAGTTATTTTTCTGTTGCTATGATAAATACATAATGATTTGATGGTATGATATGACAAAGGCCACATACAAAGAAAAGTTTATTGGGTTTATGTTTCCAGAGTAGAGTATTCTACAGGCTAGGAGGCAAGCTGGGAGACAGCCAGAACAGAAAGCTGAGCACTTACATCCCCAGGCAGGCACAGGAAACAGAGAGAGTGAAACTGGAAATGGGACAAGTTTAAAGCCCACCCCCAGTGACATTCTGTGCTTCCTTCTGCATGGTCAAACCTAAAGTTTCCCTGATCCACACTAAACAATACGACCAACTGGAGACCAACTTCTGTATTAGTAGTTACTTTTCTGTTGCTGTGATAAAACACCATGACCAAGACAACTTAGAGAAAGAAGAATTAATTCAGTTCATTGTTACAGAGATTTAAGAGCCCATCGTGGCAGTGTAGGAATGGCAGGCGGCAGTCAGCGGAGAAAGCTGAACACATACATTTTCAAGCAGACACAGGAAAGAGAGAGAAACAGACTAGAAAATGAGGCTATCAAAGCCTACTCCCAAAGATGTACTTCCTCCAGCAAGGTTATAATTTCTAAAGATTCCATGACCCTCCCATTAACAAGACCACCAACTGACAAGGATTCAAATCTTGGAGCCTATAAGGACATTCTCATTCAAACATCACATTGTACTCCCTGGTACTCACAGCCACGTGACCATACCATAATGCAAAATGCATTTACTTTAACTTTAAATCCCCATACTTTTTAACATTCTCAACACTGAAAAAAAAAAAAGAATACAAATTCTCTACTGAGGTTACTGAGGTTTAAGGAAGTCTCTTAATTTTAAGTTCCTGTAAAATAAAAATAATAAAAGATTACAGATATCACTGGTACAGTTTTACTTTCCCATTCTGAGAGAGAGGAATGGAAGCATATTGAGGAAATGCCTGATCAAAGCCATACTAGATCCCAGCAAGGCACACACCGGACCTTGTGGCTCCATGTCTAGTGTTTGGGACTTTAGTTCCAAAGTGTTGACATAGATCTGTTCCTCCAGCTTTGCTGCCTGGAACAATAATAACTCTCTTGGGCTGATATCACTCCCTCTATATAGTTCTCCTTAGTAAATGTCTCGTGGCTCTGTCATCTCCAGACTATTGGCATTTCCACTTCCAAACAGACTTCACTTTCAAAGCTTCACACGATGGTATCTCAGGTCTCTTGGCCTGTCAGGACATTCTTTACACAGGGACTCCCCTGCCATATGCTGTCTAGTCTCTGTGGCACTTTGAAACTATGGAGGGAGAATCAATGACCCCCTTGATCTTGCATCTTTCAGTCCTCTAAAGGCACCACCACTATGTGAATAACACTGTCAAGTCCAGCTGCCAATTTTGATGTATCTTGACATTTTCGTCCACATTTTCAGCTGTTATTTGTATCTTGTGATTTTCTAGGAGAAGAAATCTCCTTAGAACTTTTCCTTTCACAAGTCTGAAGTTTAAATAGTATAGGATCTTGCCCTTTGGGTACTCCTTCCATTGTACAAGTGTAATTTGTAGGTAGGACTTGGCTCTAATATATTTTGCAATGGGAACATTTCTTCAAGAACTTGCCTTCTCTGACTCAGTAAGCATCCTAGCCTTCTTTTCTCTCCAAACTGGGAATTTTATATTTTTCTCTGCCCTAGTTGCTCTTTTTTGTGATTTGCATAATATTCACCATCAATAACCACAACACCAATCAGTATTAGACTTTCTTGATATTTTCTTTAACAAAGAAACTAGGCCATGACATTTGAATTTGGTCTCAGGCAATGTCTTAGGCTGTGGGCAGACAGCATGCTTTGCCAACATATCCCAGTTGGTCTTTAAGTCATTGTTTCCCTCTCTCTCTCTGGAACATCTTGATCTGGGCCTTTTAAGTTTTGCTTAGAGCATTCAACCAAAGTTCTGGCACAAACTTCCAAAATCATTTGCGTTCCTTCAAAAACCAACATGGTCATATTCTTCATTGCAACAACTTATTCTATGGTACCAAGTTTTGTATTAGCTAGTTTTCTGCTGCTGTGATAAACACCACAAGCAAAGCCACTTATAGAAAGAGGTTATTGAGCTTATAGTTCCAGAGTGATTAGAGTTCATAATGTCAAGAAGTCATGGCAGAAAGAAGCCAGCACAGAAAGCTGAGCGTTCACATCTTTAAGCAGGCATAGAAAACAGAGAACAAATCTAGAAATGGGACAAGTTTAAAACCTTTCCCTCAGGGATGTCCATCATCCTGCATGGCCACTTCTTAAAGGTTCCATTATTCTACCACAGCATCACTACAATTGGGGAATAAATGTTCAGATACTTAGAGCCTAGGAGATCATTCTCTTTAAAACTACCACAATTAGAGATTTTGAATACTTATTAAAAGTATTTCTTGCCATTTGCTTTTATAATTTGCAAATTTTCTTTTCAGTTCTTTGCCCCAATTTTAATTGGGTGGTTTGGCTTTTAGTTCTTTATATCTTCCAGACACTAAGCTGGTAAATATTTTCCCATTCTGTATGCTGCCTTGTCACTCAAATGATGAGGCCCATTGTTGTACAGAACCTTTCTTTTAGTTTCATGAGATTCCATCAGTCAATTGTTAGTCTTAATGTATATACTATGGGATTTTGTTCATAAAGTGTTTTCATGTACCTGTAAGTTCAAGTGCATTCTATACATTCCTTCTTAACAGACTGAGGGTATCAACTTTCTGTTGAGGTCCTTGATCCATATAGAGTTGAGTTTGTGTAGAGTGGAAGATACGGGTCTATTTTCATTTTTCTACATGTAGCCATCTACTTTGACAATCACACTTTTAAAAAACATGTTCTTTCTCCAATGTGTATTTTTTCCCTTTTGTCAAAAATCAGATGGTTGTAACTTCAATTTGGGTCCTCAGTACTATTCTATTGATCAATTGCTTTTATTGTAGTCCCAGACATTCTTATTGCTACAGCTGAGTAATGTGATTTGACATCAATAATATGAATACCTCTAACTATTCTTTATTGTTCAGAATTATTTTAGCTACCCTTGATTTTTGCATTACACATGGAAATGAGAATAGTTTTTCAGTTTTTGGGCAGGACTGTGCTGAAATTTCAGTGGGGATTGTGTTGAATTCATTGATAATTTTTGGAAGAATGTTCATTTATACTGTACTGAAGTTCCCTATACTACTGTTCTACATCTTAGATGACGTGTAAATTTATGTACACCTTTTTGGCCTCCAGAATTGCAAAAAGATAAGTTCATATTGTTTAAGATAAGGTATTAATAACTCAAACCAAATCATAGCAATCATACAGTGTTTTCACTGTCATTTCTACAGAACATAGGGAAAATGCATGTTGGGCAACAGTAATAAATGCCATGAGATTAGCACAAAAAATGTCATTATTGTCTCTAAGTACCATTTCTCATTTCAACATTTCAGGTAATAAAAGTAAGAGAAATAGCTGAATAGAGAGATGGGAAAAACATGTATGATAAGCCCACAACACACTGAGTAGTGTAACGGACTACAAAAAGCTGACAAGAAAATGGTAAAATTTCAGCAGAACTCAAGAATCTATGAGTTTATTAAAATGTCAAATATTTGAAAACTTTAATAGTAATGAAAGTAAAGCATATGTTAATCTCTTCATGCAAAAGTATTTTAAAACTTGTGAGATGATCAAGATGAAACTGAATGAATGCTATTTTTCTGCCAAGAAGGGGAAATAATTTGTTAAATGTTAATATTTAAAACAATATTATTATTGCTTTCTTCTACTAGAGTTCCATCAAAATGTTATATAACAAATGAGAGAAATTTATGCTCACCAAAACTTTCAACATGGAGGTGCAAAATAAAACTGTCCCTTTAACTTTCAACCATTTGATAATCAAAGTTTAATTAGAAGAAGACAAAATTGAATTATATGGCTAATATAAAACTTACCAATGAAATAATGTTTCTCTTTAAAACTAAGAGCAAGAATTTCGTTTAAAATGTGTATTGAAGGATCAGGGAAACAGCTCAGTAGATAAGAGCATTTGCCCTGTCAGCATGAGGATCTGAGTGTGAATCCCAAGAATTCATTTAAAATGCCAGGCATGGTTTCATGTACCTTAAACCTAGCATTGCATGGCCAGAGACAGGCGGATTCCAAGACCTCCCTGAGCATCCAGCTTAGCTGAAAGGATATGGCTAAACTTCCAATTCAGTGAGAGACCCTGTCTCTGGTAAAGCAATAAGGAAGACAGATAGAGGAATACATTTGACTGGACTCTGCACACACACAAACGTATACATACACACAAGCATATATAAACACACAAATCTCTATCTAACACTGTTATTTAAATTCTAGAAAATTCAACAAGGCAGAGAAATTAAAGGCAGAAACTTTGGAAAGAGGTAGAGGTGTGATTTTGCTTCCTGTAGGTCACTATACAATTTCAATAATAATCATGAGTAGAGCAACTGGAAAATTAAATTGTAAAATAGAATTCTCTTTTTAAAGGCTAAACAGTATTCCATTGTCTAGTTATAACATATTTTCTCTAACCATCTGTTCATAGACAAGTAGAGTGATTTCACATTGAGCTAGTGTGAATAATACGTAAATAACAATGAAAGTGCAACGATCTCTTCAGTATTATGGTTTGATTTTCCTGGAAACTGTACCAGTACAAGGATTGATGGATTATGTGTAATTCTATTTCTAACTATTGAAGTAACCTCGGTACAGCTTTCCATAATGGCTGTATACAACTAAACATTAATTCTCACCAACAATGTGTGAAGATTCCTTTAACTCCACTTTGTCACAAACACTTGTGCTGAAGAGTTATTTCTCGATGTATACTGTGGTAAATCTTCATTTTTTTCCATTTCTCTACTGATAGTGAGAGACTTTTTCTCATTTTTACACAGTTGTTGGAAACCTAAAGATTTTCTTCTGAGAAGTACATGTTCAAAGTGTTTGGCTATATTTATAGAAACTTATTTGTTTCCTTACTGTAGAGTTGCTAAACCACAAGGATAGGATGAATGATCTGAATATTATGGAGGTTTAAATGTGGACAAACAATACAATTTATATCACAGATAAATTCATAAATCTAGAGAATCAGTTGATTTCAAGAATATAACATAAGGGCTGGAGAGATAGTTCAGTGGTTAAGAGCACTGACTGCTCTTGCAGAGAAACTGGGCTCAATTCTCAACATCCACATTGTTGCTAACAACCATCTGTAACTCCAGTTCTAGGGGAATCTGATGTCTTCTTCTGACCTCCGTGGGCACTGAATGACATGGGTACACTTATACACATGCAGGAAATAAAATAAATATAAATAATAAATAAAAATAAAAATAATAAATAATTTTAAAATAACACAATTAATGGTATTGCCTAGATACTATCACAGAAATCTATATCACGCTATCAGCCAATGCAATGCAACACAGAACATCATTTCTCATTGTGTTTATTACCTGGATCTTTTACATTTTCAAGTACAAAAATACAGTCCACAGAAACACAACATCAACTTTAGTTTGAGAGACTGAAAAGGCCAGAGAGGCAGAACCAGTGCAGAGGTTCGGTTTCCACCAACACTCAAACTTCTCATACACCAACCTGCTCTTATAATACTGATGTGGCTATTACTATTGATATTGTGGCTACATCTGTTGTATTGTGAAATACTGCAGTGAGAGATTGGGTGTAGAGATAGTGTTGTCTGAGATAGGTTATACATTAGATATAAAGATAGTTACCACTCAGACAAATTTAAAGTATTTTTTTTTTCTTTTGGCTTTATCATTTTGCTCTACTTCTATCAATCAGTCCCTATCTTTGCCGGCATTTGGCAAAATTAGTGCCTTAAATTCGAGCTATCCTTTTTGCAAAATTCATTATTTGAATAATTCATGCAGGTATATCATGTATTTTGATAGGATCAAATCCTTGTTCTCGCCTCCTCTCAGACCACCCCTGCCACATTGACCTTCAGATTTACATCTTTTTTGATAGCCCACTGACTCCAATCAGTATTGTCCTTATGTGTATGTGTGTAGGGCCATCCTATGCAGCATGGACATCCTAACAAGGGCCACTTTTTTGAAGAAAACTGACATCCCTTAACCTACCAGCAAATAATGGTCAAAGCTCAGCAGTTAGGGAGGTAGATCTTACTGAGCACCTCCCCAATATATGCTGGAATTTGGACTGTGTTCACTTGTGTGTCTTAGGTAGGCAATCACAGTCACAGTGAATTCATGAGTGCAATGGTCCGAACTTGTCCAGAAGATCATGTTTTGCACTTGTCCTCCTAACTTCTTTCCACCCTCACTTCTGCAATGCTCCCCGAGCCATGTGCGGAGTAGGCATAATGCAGATGTCTAATTTGGGGTTGAGAATCCCACAGTCACTCATCTGCTGCACTCTCTCCATTTCTGGGTCTCTGTATTAATTTCCATTTCCTCTAAAAAGTAGGTTTATTTTGATGAAAGTTCATAGCTGCATGAGTATAAAAGTAAGTATTTAGAAGGCAGTTTGCTACAGTTTCAGTCAGGATCTTTCATATGGCCTATGAACTCCCTAAGCATGGATCCTTTACCAGGTTAACAGTAGCAGGTAAGAACTCAGTCCAGTGAGTGGGTCTCAGTCTAATGAAAAGCTATTATTACCCCCACAGCATTCATGCCACTGATGTTCCAAAGGGCATATCTTTCCAGGTATATCATTTTTTTTTAACTTGCAGCGCTCACAGATGGGTAAGCATGTTGATGGATTTTATCCCTCAGCAGTCCTTATAATACCTCCCAGCACCGTGAAAGCCAGCCAGCAGACAAGAAAATGCCAAGTCATTATCAATTAGAGTTTTCCATGTCTTGTGAAACAAGTGTGCAGTGTCTTCAGCAAATCTTAATAGTTGTCTCCTCAAGTGGTTTTATAAAGAAATGGCAAACAAAACCTTATAAATTAGATTAAACATAGTATTTTTTTCTTAATTTATATTTGTCACATTTCCAAATGGAGACCTTGTAGTGGTATGACAAATACCAAACCCTAATTTTTTCAATTATAGCTGAATATTTTGTTCAATTATATACCGTCATACCTAATGTTGAGCTGCCCTATATAAGTACAATTTTAAAATATATTTTCTTATTTTTACTCTATGTGTACGTGCATTGCTTATAAGTATACAAGTGCACCTGTGTTGTGCAGTGCCCAAGTCAGAAGAGGGTGTCAGAACACCTGCAAATGGAGTTACTGATAGTTCTTAGGTGTCATGTGGGTGCTGGAATAGAACCCTAGTCTTCTGTAAGAACAGCCAGTGCTCCTAACCACTGAATCATCTCTCCAACCCCAACACAATGATTTTTTAATGGTTTGAAATGTAGATTACAATACTCAAAGAGTACAAATGCAAACATACAAACATACAAACATAAACATACACATGGACATATACAAATACACAAACATACAAATACCCACATACCTATGCACACAAGCATGCCCACACACACACAGACACACACACACACACATATACATTTATATTCCATCACAAAAGAAAGCTATCTCCAAATATTTTTCACATGTAAACATTTATATTATCTAGCTTTTAAACTGATTTGCCTTAAAAATGACTGAAAACTGTACTCAGATTTCAGAACAAGAAAAAATGTGGTAAAAATGAAAATGTTATAATTAATATCACTCCATCACCTGATTTTTGTCTGTAAACATAAACAAACTCACCAGGACAGAATCATTATGACCCCATTTACAGCATTAGGACAAGATTACTTAGATATTGAGATCTGTTATTAGACCAAAGAGAAGAGATTATTTCATTATTTGTAATCTTTCTATTGAGTTTCACATCATTTGTACTTTACTTTGATGATACTTCCAATATTCAAAGTAGTCAAAATAATGGTATATAGAAGTCCTAAAGTTGACCTATAACATCAGTGTTGAACAATTCAAAAACCACTATATATAAAAACTTCTTTGAAAAACTGGTGTGTGGTGGCATATGCATTATTTTCAACACTTAATACGAAGAGACAGGCAGGTCTCTGTGTGATTCAGGACATCCTAGTCTACACAGTGAGTTCTAGACCAGCTGGAACTACAGGGAGACCCGTCTCAAAACACAAGAACAGCAACAACGCAAAAGACTTTCTTGGACACATTCTGTCTCCAACTTAACTTTTTCTATATTTTTATTTTTACTCTTAAATCATAACTTTAGTTCAAGCATACATTTGGTCATAAACCACTGAAAGAAGGATATCTGTATTTCTTAACACTATTTCTGAGCTTTGGTTCAATTAATTACAACAGTTACATTAATGTCTTTCCTCTTCTGTCTAGCTGAGTCTCCCAAGATCCAGTAAGAAGAGACTTAACTGTGAAATCTTTCTTTATTCTCCACACCCATGACATTGTTTCATTCAGAATTCATTGTGAGCATGACCTGATATCAAATGGTATAAAATCTCCTGGTGATTCAAAGAAAGCAAACTTCAAAAAATGATTAATGACATGAACCAGGGCCAAGGGAGTCCCATAAACCATAAGTGCCTGTCTGAGGCCAGAGGATCAGGAGGAGCAGGTGAGACCTGTGCTTAGTGAAAAATGGGCAGAAGCCTGCAATGAGAAATGATGCAGACTTTAGAGACAAGTTCAGGTTATAACTTTTTAAGTGGATATAAGTTGTGAGAAAAAGATGTATCATTTCTTGTCTGCAGATTTTTTTAGGGAAATATGCATGAAGACACTGCATATTAAATAAAGCTCATGAGACCGAAGTATTTCCAAAATAACCAAATTTTCTAGGGTCTATCCTCAAATCACTTCAGAGACACACCGTTTCATGAACCAAATAAAAGCAAATCCAATTTAAGTCAATTGAACTTACAACAGGAGACTTTTTTATTTTTTGCAGGAGGAATTGGTATTGCATTGAAGAATATTGTACACAGTTTTGTGGTCAGAATTTGCTTGAGTTTTCCTGCCATCATTCAAAAGAGAAATAATCTGATTCTGTGTGATTTGTCCCAGGTATTCAGAAAGAAAATTCTCGAGGGCAGAGAAAGGCAATTCATCTCAGTACTACAGCATGATGGAAAGATTTCTTAAAGAACATCAAACTCCCTGTGCTCCAATTCAGTGCTCTCCCGGTAATGATATGATGTATCATTTGTTTTCGTCAGAAGACATCATCAACTCTACCAGGACAGTTCCTTATGAGGCACTTCAGTTAGTAGTGGAATAGTACTCGTTTATGATTAATAATCTGGCTTAGCGCTTCATTAATCAGTACCCTGGGAAATTGCTTCACTCGGTTGTTACCTTCTTTTGACAATACCTTGAAGAAAGTTAATAAAACAAAAATCTTAACATGGCATGACTAGAATAACTATATCCCCACTAGGTTCTGAAATAGAAATTTACTACAAGAGTTTAAAATCTTGAATTTCTATTCTAAGTATTCCAAACATACAGGCACACACACACACACACACACACACACACACATACACACACACACACACACACACACACATACACACACACACACACACACACATACCCATACACCACATATTCACACACACATATTTGAGAAATAATAAAATTTTAATTTATTGTAAAGTTAAAATTTGTTAATTATTTTAGTACTAACTTTTGTAAGTTAGGTAAGAAGAAGAATTAATTTCTATGAAGGTAAAATTTTTAGTATCTGATAGGTTTTTAAGGTGATTTTTAATCATAATTTTTACAGTTCTTTTCATTGCTTTATAGTAAAATTTTAATTGTATGCATCAATGTTAAAGATGAATTGTTGAAAATAAAATAGGAAATTTTCAGTTATAATTTTCTTTATCCCTAAATAAGCTTATTACAATTTGTAAAATGTTTCTATAAAAGAAACCAAAGAGCAACATTCAAATAAACCTTGGAGTCTGTACTTCTCCACAGTCATTTTCTAAACAAGGAAGGAACACACATTTTTGAAAGAAACATTATCTAGCTTAAATATTCAAATTTCAATTCAGATAAGGCTTAATAAGGTGAATTTGTCTTTGTCTTATCATTTGGTCTTTTAGGATATAATTATCTTAAACTCAGAAACTCATATTCACACAATGAAAATAATTTTTTGGTTAGGGTGAAGACGACTGGTTTGCCTAGTCCTTCAAATTGTATTGCACATTTGAAAAAAATCTCAATAAGACAGAGAATGAATCATATTAAGGGCAAATTAGTATTCTTCATAATTTTCTTCATTTCTATATATTTCTTGTTTTACTTGATTTATTTACATGTTCAAGGTATATGATTCTTAAGAATTCATTTGCAAGAACCATGTCAACACATGAAATAATAAAGTACTCATCACCAAGTAAAACTGTGATCACATAACAGAAGAAAAGTGACCAAAGAAAATAGACAATCGACAATAGACAAAAGAAAATATCTATTCACACATGTGAAGATAGAAAGCTATAAAGAAAAAAGTATTTCAACAAGATGACTATGGTTTTAATAAAGGCAAAATTGCCATCAATTCCTCCTGAGTTCCCAGTAATTATTCACAGGGTCACCAAGACATCCAGAAGAATTATTCAGACCTCAGTGAACATAATCTCCTTTTGTTCATGATGCTCATTGACGATGTTCTAAATATCATTTATTTAGTTTTGGCATATTGTTGTAAACTATACATATTCAAATAGCTACAGTTATGGTGTCATTAGCCTGTCCTACTTTATTACTCTTTTAATAAATCCAACAAATGGAAAATGTGCAAAACTGAATGCAACTTAAGAGTATCCTTGTTTGTAAGTATAGGTTTTAGAAAGCTCCTAGAGTAATGTGAAGAATGTTGCAAACATCACCCACTTTGACATATTATGTGGCATTTTATTTTGTATTAAATTATGCAATGTAATGAAAAGAACAACATGCCAATTTAATGTATGTGAACAGCTGTTTAACTTCTCTCATTAAAGGAATAAAATATGAAACTGAAATTTATTGCTCATTACAGATGAAATGACTGATAAGATGAGCATAGCCGGGAACAGTTCTTTGGTTGTCAAGAAACATCTACCAAAATCCTTGTCAGGGTAATATAGTTCTCCGCATTATGTTGTATCATTACATTAATTCTTTCCTATAATCATAACTCAGAGCTACTTAATAATGTTTCTATTACGTAATGGAAATGGATTCAATGTTTCCTATTAGTATTTTATTTATAACATCATCCTTCCATAAAACAGCTTCAAATTCAAGCAAAAAGCTATAGGTTATTCAGAGAGCTGTTAAATCACCACATCATGGGATTCTCTTGCAGGGCAGTTCAATATTGTAGCATACAGAGTCCACAACATGGAATGATCATTGATCAGTTATTTTCCCCTCAGAGAGGAACATTCCAGCTCAATTCCAGCTTGATTTCTCTGTCTTATAACAAGTGCATGATGTCTTCAGATAGAGTCTTAATCATCAAATCTGGTGGTCATCCCTGAAGTGCGTGAATAGCTTGTGTTGTTTCGTACTCTTTTAAAAACACACACAGACTTATAAAATATTTCAGAGGAAGTTCAAAAGCCAGTATAATTTCAATCTCCCAATACTCATCTTCTTTTTCATCATCCCCGTGTATTTCCCTTATTATGGGATCATATATTTGTGTGATATATGTCTTAGAACTGATGAACTCACATGCCATGACTACCATAGTCTATATGTAGTTAATAATGTACAGTCTATATTAGGTTTCACTCTTTATATGCTACTCATTCATAGCATTTGATCAAGGTTTCATGGCATATATCCACCATATTTCTAGTATTTTATGATGTTATTTTTCCACCACCCTGAATGGGACCCTTTTCCCCTTCCTTCATTATGAAAGTCAGGAACACACTGCACCTTTTTCTATCCTTATAATCTTGTATTTTCTAGAATATATTATGAGTGAAATAGTACTGCTTACAAAAGATTGGCTTACATTTTTAGTAATATGTACTTGATGCTACTTGACACTCTTACCTCATTTGTTCTTCCTTAATAGTTCATGACTTTGTTTTTCTTTTCTTTAAAAAATATTGTTGTGGGGAGAGCACTGAACTTGTTATTTACCCTTGTAAAAGATTGTATGTACTATATGAATATTAAAATCAGACACCAAGATGTACAGAATATCTAAAGCTGATTAATCTTTCATCACAAAAACTTGGTATGCATTGATTAACATCTCTCTAACTATTTTGCATGCCCTGATAACCACTATTCTATTTACAATTTTTCCCCTCATATAAGTGGAATAAAATATGTTTGTGTTTCTGTCATTTACTATGCCTCTTAGATCTTAACCATGCCCTCAAAATTCTTCTGTGTTCCATATCACAGGATTTTTCACCTTTTCAAAAGCAGAATATGCTGGTTGTAGTGGCACACACTTTTAATTCCAGCACTGCAGAAGCAGAGGCAGGTGGATCTCTCTGAGATGGAGGCCAGCCTCGTCTACATAGCTAGTTGTAGCCCAGCTGGAGCTACAGGAGAACCCTGTCTGAAAAAGACAAAAATAAACAAATAAGAAGCAGATATTCTTCTATTTCATGCATATACCACCTTTCCCTTATCCATTCATCTGTGTACATTTTTTTTCTCATTTGCATATTATGAATAATGATGAAATTAAAATTCCTAATACCTCTTAGAGAAACATAGCTTAACCAGTTTGGAAAACCCAGAAGGTTTTCTCATCAGAGAATTCGAATTCGACACTTCCTGATTTCTTTTTGTTTGTCTTTTGCTAAAACTTCAGCTCTTTTAGTGAGTATTTAAATGCTTCCATATAAAATTAAAGTTTGTCTTTTCCTATATCCATTTGTAACAGGTCAAGAAGTGATATAAGCCAGGCATAATAAAGCAAACACCACATAATGTAAATTATATGTGGAATTTAAAATCTTTAATTCTTAGAAGAAAGATTAAAGTAATGATTGACATAAACTGGAGGGACTAAAGGTAGATGGGGAGGATACTGATCAAATGATATAAAAATAAAATGGAAGAATAAATTCAAGAAATATATTTAAATATGAGTATGCTTAATAAAATATATCATGTACTTTAAAACCAATAAAATAATGGATTTTAAACGTTATCAACATTTTTTAAAATATGTATGAGGTAACGCATATTTCAAGTCAATTGATTTAGACATCTGTAATGAATCCCAGTGCCAAATACAACATAAATTCAGAGGTATTGTGAAGACAAATAATAAGGTATTAAATATTACTATTTTGCAATTATGCAGTGAGAGTTTGAAACAATTTTTATTTTCTGTGTATCAGTGTTGTTCCTATATGTAAGTAAAGCACACATGTGCCTAATGCTGGCAGAGGTCAGATGAAAGCATCAAATTCCCTGAAACTCGAGTTACAGGTGTTTGTTAGCCATGATGAGGGAACTGAATCCAGGTATTCTGCAATAACTGCATGTGCTCTTACCCACTCGTCATCTCTCCAGCCCCAATATTTTTTGGTGTTTTAAGTCATGCATTAGAAGGCCTTCGTTTCAAAAGTAAACACATTAATACAGTAGTTACACGTGAAATCCTACAGGTCAGACAGTTTGTAACAAACTTTTGACTATCATGGACTAGGGTAAGTAGAATTCACAAGCGTAAGAGAAGGTCATACATAAGAAGAAAGTACAAATTATAGATGATGAGCTAATCCTGGGTGCAAAAAATTTACAACTAATTTGTTGTGCATTGACTCTCCATCCCTGGCTATACGGGAGGCTGAGGCAGGAGGTCTGTGTATCATTTGATTCTAAGATTTTAAATAATCCTAAGCATCATAGTGCGGCGACCTGGAAAGGGAAAAAGAGAGAGATGTAAAAAAAAAAAAGCAAAAGAGGTAGAGGAGGAGAGGTGGCAAGGCAGAGGGAGGAAACAATTTGATTCCCTTCTTATGAACTCCGTATTTCCTCGATTTTGAGCTTCCCATGGGATTTGCCTCACCGAACAGAATTTAAGCAGAGGCTTCAAGTATTTTTGTGGCGTCAGATTTGATCGCATATACCTTTCCCATTGTTGTAAGAAGGACCCTGAGTTTCTACTGTTCCTTCATCTTGGATCCCATAGGTCAACACATATCAGGTAGATATGTACCATTCAGGAAGACCCAACAGTAATCAGAACTGCTTTGGGGAGCTAAACAACTGAGGCAAAAAAATCAGCCAGTATCAGGTAAGCCCTAACCAGCTCTTAGACCTGCACATGATTCCTGGTGAGTCAGGAAGACCAGCACTAGCTGAATATAGTTTGGGTTTTTTTGTTATAGTTTGTTTTTTAACAATTTCTAAGGAATAATTTCTCAGCTACAAACAAAAATTATCATATGGTATACAATCAATTCTCTTTTAAGAGCTGATGAAATATGATTTTTCCAGTCACTTTTGTTCATGTGAATATCTTGACATTATGTTTTAAATCCACATACAGAAGTTATAGTTTGTTCTTTTACTGTGTCATCATGAACAAAAGGATTTTATTTTACCTTTTTAGAAACATAATAAGGGAGATGGAGAAATAGCTCAGCAGTTAGGAGCAGGTTCTAGTCTTGCAGAAGACCTGAGTTTGGTTACCAGCACCCGTATTGGACAGCTTACAATTCCCTGCAACATCAGCTCCAGGGTGATACAATGCCTGTGGATCTATGTACACCAGCACACACATAGATAGACACACGAATATATATCTAATATTTTTAAAATGATAAAACTAAAATATTTTTAAAATAAAGACTTGTGACTCAAAGATCATCCAAAAGTGTTAATGATTGTTGTAGTCTTTTGTTCCTTACTTACCAATGGGAATGCATATAAAGAAATGCATTGTTCTATGATTTTCTTGTTGCAGAACAACATGGAATGTATGTTGTATGGACCAACCAGTGGGGCCTCAGTATAATCAAATGACTCATTATAGGTAAACTGTGCAAAAATTACACTCTAAATAATGATAAAAGTCTTATACAGTCATGCAGAATTGCTCTGGTCTTTCCTTAACTCCTCAGTCCTTGTGACGTCCATTCAAAGAATGTGAAATAAAGCATTGTGTAATGAAGAAAATAAGTAGTTTGTTGCAGAGTAGAATTGTCTTAGTTTTATTTCCGTTACTATAATAAAACACCGACCAAAACATCTCTGGCAACTGTTTGGTTTACACTTCAAATTCATAATCTACTATTGAAAGGAGTCAGTACTAGACTTCAAAGCAGAAAGCTGGAGGCAGGAACTACATGAGAGTGGGAGGAATGCTACTTATTGGCTTGCTTCCCCTGGATATCTTTCTTACATAAGCCAGACCTCCCTAGTAAGGAATGACACTGTACAAGAATAGTTTGGACCTTTATACAGCAATTAGCATACTTCATTTAGCATTGAAGAAACACCTCAAGGACATAGACAGGATAATCCAAAGAACAAAGTCCCTCAACTTCTCAGTCCTTCTTCTTAGGTGACCCTAATTTGTGTCAAGCTGACGAAAGCTAACCAGCACAATGCACTTCCTAGTGGTGAAAATGGATAGAGGTCATGCAGACTATTGTGCTGATGTACAGTTTAGGTAAGTTTTATATTATTGCCCAAAATCTCTAAATAGGTGTTTCCTCTTTATGTGATTATTATACTCATTTGCACTGAGTCTTTATGGGGACATGTGTATGACTTTTTTCTTTTTAAGAAACATCCTTTCAAAAACTAACATTGAAGGACAAGTGTTCCTAGAACCAGGTTTATATAGTTATTAATTCAAAGTCTTCAAGGCAGTAGAGGATACCACATGTCCTCTGTTGGTCACAGATATGACTCAAGTCCCATTGTTCTGACTACTAATTTGGATCCTGGACTTCTAGTCTTTGGGTTCCTAAGCTGTAGATTTTAAAGGAGAGGATCAGTCCTAATGTCTTCTTCCTTCTATTATCTAAGTAGCTTTTTAGCATTATAGTTAATACATAGCTTGTGGCATGTCTCTTCACCGTGATTGTAAAGTACTATGTACTTTCTATTATCACAGAGAAAGCTTTTATATGACTGGCAGTGTAGTAGGTTTTCTTACATCAACATTACTTTGACACATTAGAATACATTTTACTGTGACAGTTTGAGAGTTGGGTCAGTGGGTAATAGGAATCTTTTAGCTTTCTTATATTCATGTGGAACCACTGTCTTATACGCAGTACATCATTGATAAAAGCCATGTTAAAAGGCATATGGCTGTATTACCTTCTGCTATGCTAATATGAGAATATTATATTGTTACTTTGGAGTGCAAAAGGAACAAAAATATGGTCATTTCCTGTGCTTATGCATTTATATCTCAGATTTAATTAGGCACCTAATCTCAACTAATGTTCTTTTTTATTCCACCTATGTAAAACACAAAATTAAAAAAAATAAAACTCCCAATGTCTCTTTTGCAACCAAATCATCCTTACTGAATTGCAAAATGGTGCTAAGAAGCAGTAAGTTCTCCTCTCACTTTATAGATGGAGAGATGCTAGAATTGCCCATGTGGTCTGCAATTTCCTCTATTAAAGAGCTCAACGATATTTTAAGAGATACTCTGTTTTTCAAACACAAATTATAGAAAGTGAGAAAACTGAAGAATGATAGCATCACTCAGTTATTTTTCTAGGGTTTAAAGTCATTAAAGCATATGTGTTTCAAACTGAACACCAGCAAATTAATTTATTTGTTTTTTTTCCTTTCCAGAATAAGATATTATTGTGTATTATAAATGATTGTTACAATATTTTCATGTCAAATCGAAATTCCATAGGAATCCGTTATTGTTTTCAGAGTCATTCTCAGGGTGATTATTAACTGAGTTCTTAAGAAACATAAATCCATGTACTCATAAATCACATACAAGAAGTTAATTTTTTAACTATTCCGGTTCTCTCAAATTTGTAATGCAGTTCTTTAGGCATTAATGGTGAGTTTCCACTCGAGCCCATCAGAGAGAAAAAGCAAATTTGGTCTTCTGGGAAAAATTCATAGTCTCACATGAACAAAATAGTCTTTTAGGCTAATTTCTGCATAGTGATCTATGAATTCCTGCTAGGAAATGGCACTCTAAAGACTACGAAAGCCAAAACAGTAAGGAAAATTTCCTTTGCTTACCTACTTTGATAAAATTTTAAAACTTAGATTATCTAACTTCCATGTATATTAGATATATAAATATAGAAGAACTTCAATAATTTTTATAGTAGTATTTAGCAATTAATGACAATATGTATGTGTGACATAATCAACAATTAATTGACTCTTTTGAGAAAGCCATATCCAGTCTAGGGTGCAAACTATGGTCCTTCTATATGTCGCACTTTCCTTCTTGCTTAATGTTCATGTTTAAATCAATGTTAAAATGTTTTATCAATAAACTCTAAGTTTCTTTCATAGAAAAATATTCAAATTTGTATTTGCAAAAACTGTATTATAATAGTTTCATATACTATCTTCATTCACGAGATCAAATACAGGAATCTTAGTTCTGTCCTATATAATCAAATTTAAGTATAAAGAATTGACTCCAACTAAAAGCATAGCTATTAAGGAGAACAGGACACAGAACCTGGTTAAGTAGAACAGGGACCACAAAGCAGCAGCTCCACATATGCTCTTGCTGGAGGCCAGAAATGCCAGAAAAGTGTTCTGGCTCTCATTTCTCTGTTATATCCAAAATGAGTACCTCCACCTAAAGGCTATACATGCTTAAATGTTTGAAACTGAGAAGATGTACTTGGGCATACGGTGAGGCCACCTGGACTGAGCAGCTCATCCCCTCTCACACCTAACCCATTTCTGCCATAAGTCCTTTGAAAAGTCCCCAGACTAGCAACTTGATAGTATCCTCTTCAGCTACACTTCCAGCTGTACAGGAGATATCCTTTCCCTCTATTTCTCTTAAGCTTCTTATTATAAAAAATTTCTTTATAACTCACCTTCTGTGGTCTGTGACTTTTATTTTTCAGACTCATGAGACAAGAACTTGAAAATCGCTGAGTTGTGACCATGTTGGTGGCCCTTGGGTTTTCTAGTCCCTAGCTCCCAGGGCCAGGAAAGGATCTTTCATTCTCCAATTCCCATATCATTATCTATAAGTTAGTTTCAAGAAATTTTATCTGATGCAGTAGAATAATGTGAAAAAACAGTAGAATTGAATTGAATGTAAAACTATATATTAGGTATCTAGTCATCTATCGGTGTAGTGTTTAATTTTATTTGCTAACTTAGTCAAGGTGTGGAATTTAATTGCTTTTACAAAACCTAGCATGAATGTTTTGCCCCTCCCGAAAAGAAAGGATTTTTAGGTGAGATGAGTACTTAAATTAGTACACTTTATTAAAGAACATCACCCTCCATGGTGTATGTCTTCTTTTTCCATCAACTGAAAGTCTTAAAAGACTTATGTTTTCTGAGGAAGACAGAGTTTGGAGCTAAGAATGTAACAACAGCAATATAAACAACACCCTCCATCAATGTTCAGTCTTCCTAGAGTGTTATAATGGATATGAACTCAGCTATTACCTGAAATGACACTGTGTTTGTGTGCCTCCAAGATTTAGACCTTACTAGCTTTTGCAATTCATATTATATATATATATATATATATATATATATATATATATATATATAATACATATATATATAGAGAGAGAGATGTTTTTGTGATGTAAATATATCCTGTTTTAATTCAATCAATATGTTTTCATGTATATTATGTAAAAGATTTTATCTTTAAGTTTGGGCATCTTGGTACATACCTTTAATCCCAGCACTCAGGAGGCAAAAGTAGCCTGGTTTACATAGCAAGCCCCAGGCCTGTCAGGGCTATATAGTGATATGCTGCCTTAAAAAATAAGAGATTATATTCCTAGAAGTATTCACCCATGTAATGAAATAGCTAGGCAAATTCAGATTACTACAACAGTCTTTCAGCTTTGTTGTGATCTTGCTATTTCCCAGATGAAGAAGGACATACTTCAACCTTATGTGCTGATATAATCATGTCATTAATATCATAGCATTATCAGCCACTGCATTTAAACTTTACATTGATCAATGGGACTATTCATTGATTTGCATTTCTCATTAAAAATTCTAAATTGCTCTAATGAATAGTGCAATAAAGAGCTATGGAGCTGGTACAACCCAATCAAGTATACAAGTTTCCAGTACCAAAGAACTGTGTCTGTGGAAATCACCAGCACCATCCACCTGCAGTCATCTCAGTTTGCAACCTCTACTCAAATCTCAGGAGACCGTGCATTCATTCAGACTTCAAATTAATCTATCAAAAATATTTTTGACTTTTTGGAAAAGTTCTAGAATAGATAAAAGGAAAAAAATAATAATAAAGGATGGGAATGCAGCAAAGCATCCACCAGACTGTATCTCTTCGCTGGATCAAACGAAATGCCACTTCCTCACATTTGTACTTTCAAATGATGTTGACAGTAAGGTAGCTCTGAGCAGTACACGCGTGAGCATTTAAAATTGTTCCTCAAACATACTTATAGGAGTTTGTGAGACAGACTGAATCTTTCCTCTTGATAGCTTAACTCAGAATGCTAGGGTCCTAGAAAGTCAACAGAACCATAGCTACCCTGAGCCAGTGGCTCCTGAGTCTGTTGGTAAGCACAGAAGAATAAAGAAATTGGTACCAAGTTTAATCAGAGTGAACATAGATTTATTACATTAATGTGAAAAGGAATTCCTGAGAGTGTGAGAGGCTCTGAGGGAGGAATTCATGGTTGCACTGACCTGTGAACATTTATGGCTCCTGTGGCAGGAACTGGATGGTGGTCAATGTCATATTTATTAGCATTATTTTATTTTTGAGGGATGTGTCAATAAAGAGTTCACTTACCTTCTGCATGTTCCTTCAGCCCAGTTCTCCATTCAAGGTAGGGGTCATGTGATACATGACTAGCTCCTGATCTAGGATGGGCCCTGCCCTTTGTACCTAAGGTGAGAAGGTGACCTATCTCCTTCTTCATATCTTGCCTTAATACTTCCTCATGATTGTATTGAGTAATGCATTTTTACAAAATTGCCCGAGAGATCATGTGCTCTTGTCAATGTTTGAGGACAAAAGGTACCAACTATTTATCACTGATTATAGACGTTATCAACTTGATCACGTGAATGAGATGTTGTTTCTCAGGATTCTTTATTGTAAAGTTATTTATTTTTCTTTTATAATTAGCCATTGTTAGAGAAAAGTATTTTGAAAGCATGTAAATTTATTTCCTTAAATATTTGTCCATTGATATTTAGAACGAATGCCCAGATCCTAACTCCAGCAATGATGACTGTGGTGTCTTCCATCTCTGTGTATTACTAGGTTTGTCAGTACCAGGAGCTGACACAGAGACTGGATGTTTATTATTTATTTTTTTCTTGTACATATTTTGGTCAGTCATTCTTGTTTTTCTGCACAGCTAAAGTTTCTGTGTTTTACTTTCCTATTGATCCAATGTTATGAGGCAGCCAAAATGCTATTTGCAAGCCCCATTGTATAAAACAACAGAATTGCAGATGTGTTTCTGGAATAAAGAAGGCTTTCTTTTATAGACCTTAAAACACCAGATTAGATAGTATTAAAATGAGGAAAAAAAATTAATTTTTCCCCAAGGCTCATAAAGTAAATAGCTCTCATATTTTAGAAGAACAACAATAAAAACACCATGCATAGGTCATTGATTTGAACTATATATAGCATTCTATAGGTAATATTTACATAAAGTACGATAAGAGAGATATTGTTTCTAGTATTCATTAATACAAAAAGAAAGTAATAGATAATCTTATCATTCTGTGAGGCCAGTTATTTCTCTATACCTGTGGCACATTGCAACAGTCATGAAATATATAAATATCTCACTACTTGAATTGTTTGGTAATTAAACAAATTTCATTTTTTATATTTTGTTTATTATTTTTATTTTATGTCTCTGAGTGCATTGTCTACATGCGTGTAAGTGCACCTTTGCCATGCAATGCAAAACCATCAGAGGTCAGAAGAATGTGTTGGATCCCATGAAACTGGAGGTAAAGATAGCTATTAGCCACCCTGTGCTGCTGGAAATCAAACTCAGGTCTTCTGCAAGAACAGTCAGTGCTCTTAATCTCTAAGCCATCTTTTTCCAGCTCTACAAAATAAATTTACTTAACAGACCAAACGTCTTATAAATAATGATTGCAGCATGCATTGATTAAAAATTGTGTTACCATCTGAGGTATGTCATCTCTTTCTGATGAAAATGCACTGTTATTCACTTCCTAACAGGTAACACATACAATAGAGATCTTACCATTTCAACAAAATGGCATGGAGCTCCGCTTCTGCTATATTTGGGTTGTGAAAAACATCTTTCAAATCTGAGCGTGAACAGTTTCATGTTGAAGTAAGTTGTATTTAGCTTTGCTATATGTCAAACTACAAAGAAAAGAAAATAGTAAAATGAAGAAAAAGAAGAAGGAAAGGAAAAAAAAATGGAAGGTAGGATGGAAGGAAGGAAGGGGACAAAGAAAGGGAGAGAGTGAGGGAAGGAAGGAGGGAGAGAAAGAGAAAAGAGGGAGGGAGACATCTTTCCCTCATTAGGACAGTGTTTCTGAGACAAGGACATGGACGGACAGACTATAGATAGGCACGCATCTATCTCAGAATATATATGTCTGTTCTTTTTGTTGTTGCCTGCACTCACCTCTACTGCTTTACAATTAGGTGGTGCTCTGAACCCTGATTTTTATCAGTTTTGCTGTAGACTTAGGGTATTATAAAACAGGAACTTAGTTGGTATTTGGTAGGGCTGGCAACCTCGTCAGTCAGTTTTGCATAAAAACTCGATGAATTCATTTTATCAGTCAAAATGAACTTGAATGAATTGTTCTTTGGGCTGATGGTTGTACTCTACTTGCAAGAAGATGTTGGGCAACAATCGGTGTTTATGGTATCTACTGTTAAGATATCTGCAATTAAATATCTATCCCTGTTTCTGTGGGTTCAAGGTCTTATTGAACAAGTAATGTCATAACTGGGAAAGAAGTGTACTATCTTGTCAAATTATTCGATGCAATGTGTGTGGATAATTTCAAAATATACTAATATTGTTATTTATGTGTCTTTTGTATAAGACTACTCACATATTTCACAATTAATTTTGTTACTTCAGCATCAAGCTTTACATTTTTCTTCTTTCATCAGTTCCCTATTTATGTTTGCAAACTTAACCAACTCTAATTCTGTATGTTTTATCAAAATGTATACCAGAGTGTCATGCTTTAGAAACCTGGGTTACTTGTGAACTGCCACAATTTTCTTAACTTACATTGAAATTACAACATCCTCCAATGAATAAAAATAATTTAAAATATTCAGAAAACCCTAATAGAGCATCCAGAATGTGTTTTACTCCATAATCATTTGTTTTCCCCTTGCACCACTAAATAAGTGCAATATGCTCCATATCCTAATGCTCCATATCAGAGATAATTATACTGAATGTTTGATTCTGACAGAAACAGTGTATCTTGTAAATGCTTCAGACAGACCTGTGCTGTTTTCCTCAGCTTGGCACTGACAACAAAGCCTCTTAGCACCTAAATGAAATTCTTATCATCTAATTGTTTTAAATATAATTCGAAATTTTACAGAAAATAACATTTTCTAGATATTTAACCTATTTATATTTTAAATTTTACAGAAAATAACATTTTCTAGATATTTTAGCCTACTTATATTTTATATTGCACATTACTTCATCCACAAATTTTAATGTTTTACTTATTATTTTTATTTTATGTGTGTGGATAGTTGCCTGTATATATGTAAGTGCACCTCTGTAATGCAATGCCCTTGGAGGTCAGATGAGGGAGTCAGGTTCCCTTGAAATTGGAGTTGTGTGGTTCTTCGCTCCCATATGGGTGCTGAGAACCAAATTCAGGTCCTCTGCAAGAGTAATCAGTGCTCTTAACTACTGAGCCATCTCTCCAATCCTTTCATTCACATTTGTTAACTATAGTTAACCAAATCCTTTAGCTACTCAACCCTGAACCACTGTTGCCATTTGCAACTCTCTCCATTTGCAAAGGGACTCTCCATTTTGAGGCTGGTTGGCATAATCTAAATAAGAAGACACTTCTTCAAATGCTAGTTGCCTTGACAGTTTATGCCCCTATTCCTTTCCTTGTAGTGGCCTTTTGAAGTTGTCTCTGGAAGGTAATTTGCAAACAAGAACTCACTCTCATATAACCCTCACTGGAGTACCCAATAAGTTTGCACTTTGTTGTGTATTATTTCCCCAGGCAGTCATGGTTTTGCCTTAATCAAACTCCAAATTCTATAGTTTACCACAAAGTCCCATAATTTAGCAAAAGCCCAGCTACCTGGCCATAGAGTGCTGAATATATGAGCATTTAAGCCTATTTTATTCATTCACAGTCTCCCCAGATTCATTGAGAAGGTAACAGTCTCTAGTTGCATAGAGAGGCTAAGAGGGGCAGGATGAACAATCTAAAGATATCAACAATAAAAGGCCACCAGTGAGCTTCTTTCTCCCTGTGGCATAAGAAGTCACATAATGTATACAACGTCAAAGTTATTGATGGTAATTGGTACACAATACATGCAGAAATGAGCAACCTTATGCAGAATTCAGAGACCAGCAATTCCACTGAGATCTTAGTGCAAAGAAATGTCAGCAGAGGGAAAATAATCAGACAGTCAGGAAAAACATTGTGTCCTCAGATACTTCCTGTGTTGTTAATTACGATATTTCTTTAAAGCTAAATGAAATTTCCATTTGTTCAGTTTCTTTCTCTCTAGAACTGTCATCTCGATGAATCACGTCCTGAGATTCTCTGCTGGAATAGCACGGGGAAAAAAAATTAGCACAAACACTTTTGCTTCTTTTCTCTAAAGTACTAAAATGATAGGGGGGAAAGGAAAACGAAATGCTGATTATATGGTAGTAGGAGATGGAGCAGGAAAAGGATGGTTTTAGGAGCTCATGTTCTTGCAACCAAATTCATCAGCTTGAAATTCAAACACTCGTCAAACAAGACAATTTCTGCCTGGATATAACTTGGAAGGACTACAGCTATTGATTTTTAAATTTAGTTTCTTTGTCTTTTTTTTCCCACGGGAATGCACTGAGTTTAGTAAAATTTACTGCAATTTCAGTTGGAAGAAAATGACATAGTAAATATAAGAAAATAAGTCAAGAAAACTATTCAAAAAGTATTTTTCAGAGAATTGTGTATTCCCTCCAGGCAAGCTTATGTGTCCGATTTTCCACCACAGAGCTGATTACAATATTCTCATTTTTTTTGTGACTACACATGGAAATATATGTTCCAATTTTATCTTAGAAAATCAAATTACATCATGTATACTTTGCATGTTTGCTGAAATGGGAAACCGATTAAAAGTTTTTATATATATTTTATGCTCAGCAATTTTTGTTACATTTATTTATCCAGCGTTACAATCTCAAAAATTACATTTAATAATCTTTGATAAGACTAAAATAAACAATGGTAAAATTTATTGCAGTAGTAAAGGCATAATTTGAAACTTATTTTAACTGATAAAATATACATGAAAATAGAATTGCTATTAAAATGTATTATTCAACTAATAGCTCAGAAATGTATATAGATGTATCAGTATTATTCTAAATGTAGTTAAACTAAGGTGAAAAAATGCTAAAGTTAACTCCTTACACAGAGCTTTCCTTATCTTTTCTGAATAATCATTATGTACAAGATTTGGAGACTGATCATTACATTCTATATGAACAAATATATTTATACTTTCTGATACCTTTCAGAACATTATTACTGAAAATATAATTTCTTATTATTATTAAAACTATATATTCATATTATATTTGGAAATCTTTCAGTACCAGATAACTAGTTTGTAAGAAGTGCATGTAAGTCGGTGGACTGAATTACTGGTCATGAATAAATAATGCAAAAAATGACAAGATATTACTTTTAAGACTACCTTACAAACAACTTACTCTTCTCATTTTGCTTGAGCTCTTATTTGTTCATTCTTACGGAATAATGTGGGGTTCTAGGATGTAAGCATCCTGCAAAGAGGCCAAAATGATTGATTCACAACAGGAATGAATGAATGAATCAAATAAAAATGTGAAAAGATCTTCTGGTTAGCAACCAGTGAATAGCCTGCTTGAAATCCAAAGGAAATAGGAAAAAAAACGTAGTTATTTATTATATAGCAATACTGGGTTTGCAAGCTTGTTCTTCAAGTGATCAATTTCTCTTCTATTGAAAGTTTCTATCAACAAATGCATACCTAAAGACTTCAACATCGTATTTGATATGAAGCATGAGGACTCGTCTTATGTCTGCAAAAGATTCAAATGAAGCAAAAACAAATATTTTCTTGACTTTCATATACTTAAAGCATGCAGGGAATTGCCCACTGTGGTCTTTAGATATTTTGGCCTGGACAGTAGATAAACTGAGTCATTTGTCTGTTTCACTTATTGTAAAATAAATTGTATGCATTTGTAACTATGGGGTTAAAATGTGAGTGGTCATAGATTCTGAAAAAGACATTATATATAAGAATTATTAGAAAGGAGGAGAATCCGCTATTCCTAGAAAAAATCTTTTGACTTATTGTTTCGTTTTAGTCCAACACTGGTAGAATACCCCACTATCAAGGTGTCAAGTTATTTGTGAAATCTTGAAATCATAAAGAAATGCAGAAATGATGCCATAGAATAAATAGAAATCTGTTTTATATTAGCCCCAATTTTATCCGTGAGTGGACATGCCATTTAGTTTTACCATTCTTGTGAATTTGCGTAGCTGTCATCTCACACCCGCCCTTGCAATATCAGTATTTAGGGTTTAATAATTGTTCTGTCAGTAATAGGATTCTATTTGTTTAGAAATTTATGGGGAAATTTTCAATAGATTATGCATGACAGAACATTTGAATTTTACCCTCAAACTAATATTTAAATTTAGAAAAAAGAAATTATCTTTGAACTCAATTCTCTATTTCATGAGGATATGAATAATGGACATTAAAATACTGACTTCTTTTTAAGACAAATATGTCCTGTCAATGAAATTAAGACAATCTGAGTCAAGGAGAAATGATATATGAGTTTGAGAAACATTTGGAAACCATTTAAAAATTTGTAGTTGCAAATTTAAAGTCAATGATGCATAGTGTCTTAATAGCATTCCTAGATATCAAACTTTTTGATAGTATTAATGTTGCTGCTTATTTTGACAAAAATTAAAAAAAATAATTTGTATCTAAGACTAAAAACAGGCAGATTGAACAATGGAATGGGGTTGAGTACTCAGATCTAAATTTATACATACACCTGAATTTTGAAAAAGGAGCAAAAATACACACTGGGGGAAAAATAGTCAACAAATGGTACTGATTAAACTGGATAAGGTCACAGAGAAGAATGAAATTAGATTCTTGTCTCTGACTACACACAAAATTCAACTTTAAATGTACCAAGGACCTCAGCGTAAGACTTGACATCTTGAAACAGAGATAAAAATAGGAAATACATTAGAACTTACAGATTCAGGAAAGAAGTTTCTGAACATGACCCCTATAGTGAAAGCATTAGGTCCAACAACTGACAAATGGAATCACATAAAACTAAAAATCTTCTGAATCAAAATGCCGTATCATCTGAGTGAACAGGCAACATACAGAATGGGGGAAAAGACTATAACATATAACCCTCTGACAGAGGGTTAATGTCTACAATATACAAAGAACTCAAAAAACTAAACTTAAAAACCTGATCATCCATGTTCATTGCTAAATTTTCATAATAGCCAGAAATTGGAAACAACCTAAATGTCCATCAACTAATGAATAGATAATGGAGGTGTGGTACATATATACACAATGAAACATTATACAATTCAAATAAAAAAATGAAATTTACAAGAAAATGGATGGAACTGAAACAATCATCCTGAGTGAGGTAAATAACCCAGGCTTAGAAAGACAGATATTACATATTCATTCTCAGACTATTCAAAGGATGCTACCTTTGAAATCTTAGATATGAATATTTCATTTTGAAAATTCAAAGAGGCCAAGAAACTAATAAATTGACATGGGGAAAGGGGAGGCTTCCTGGAATGATAAAATGCACTGATATGAAAGACGAAAGGGGAAACATTAGACTGCGGAAGGGTTAAAGGGGATGAGAACTGTGAAAGTAGGGCAGAGGAAGGAGTGTAGTTAGGGAACACTAACGTCCACAGAAAAAGTGCTATGTAAACCTACCACTTTAGGAAGATTTTAAACGTATATATGTATAAATCATAAAAAGAAATTAAAAGGAGTTATCCTCTATAGGGGCTATTTCCCTTTCTAGACCTCATAGGATAATGAAAAAAAAAAAAGAGAACCTCAGTGTCAGGAGTTGTATAGGTTTGTCCTTTAACAGATGACAGACAGACACTGCTTTCCCAAGCTCAGCTTCATCTGCTTGCCTAGGATCATCATAGGTAAGCTTGTTAACATACTCTAAAAAAAGGAGGGGTAGGCAAAGTCAAGAGCCCATCATCTGTTAGTCCAGCAACAGCTTCCAATCAACCAGTCACCTTACTTGCATGTGATCTAGGGACGGGACTAAATGTATATCTGCTGGAAAAGAAAAGGAGCAGGTCTGTCACCATTTTATGAGGCTATATGAAAGACACTCTCCATGCTTGGATCAGTACTTTCTAGTGCTGCCTTACCAGGGTGAACCCTAATTCATCTAAATAAACCCTTATGCATTCTTCTATAAATAAGCTCAATAAAATGACTACTTTCCCAGAATTTAGTTTGACAAAATTGTACCTCTGTTTGTTGTTAGGATCAATGAAGGAGGAGAGGAGTTTGTTTACAGTCTCCCTACAAGGAATTTTAGCAACACCATGAATGGACTCCCTCTCCAGAAGCTGTTGACCAGGAGTTCAATCAATCCTGGCCATGGCCTCTGCTCTTGGTTACTTATAAGAACTAGATGGTAAGATCCCATTGCTGCAGATGCTACATACATGAGCTGTAGAACAAAGAGAAATCAAAGCTTCATCTGTACTGGCTAGTGTTCATAGTGTTGGAAGGGTCTATCAAAGCTGCTGGAAGGAAAAAGGAATCATCAGCCTCACCCATCTGAATCCTGTGAACTTCAGTAACAACTGGCCTGGCAAAATATGCCCACAAGTGCAATAATGCAACAAATATTACGGGAGTAACCAATCACTCTTTAGTTGCATTTAAGGTCCACTTCCTAGGATAGAGTTCATACCTGACATTGATAGCAGGTTCAGGAAATTGAAGCTATATGGGTCACAAGACATAGGGGAGAACATAATAGAACACATAATATAATGGATTAAATGGACTATTAATGACTTATTCTCATACTGATAAGTTAATGCATCTCTCAACTCTCACCAAAGAAATTCTCTTATGAAATATGCTGATTAACAAAGAAACCCACAGCTGGACAATGTACAGAAAACAAGAATCTATAGAGCATTTATCTCTGAATAAGACATCTATATCAAACTTCTGATGCCCAAGGGTCAGCAATCATTGTGTAAGAGAGGATAGAAAGATTGTAAGAGCCAGAGGGACTATATGTCCACAAGAACTCAAGAGTTTTTCCATACAGCTGATCAGTTACTCATGTGTACTCACAGCAAATGTGACAGCATGTACAAGTCTCATGCAAACTCAAAACAGATGAGAAAAAATAAAATCTTATTTAGAAATGAGGAAGAGAATAATACGCTCCAAGTCCATCTAAGGAAGTGTGTCAATGGATGGTGGCTGGAGGGGCAGAGATAGTCTCTTTCAAGGATAGGACTCTTGATAGTTAACCAGGTTGCAGACGATAGACCAACATGGAAGGGCATTTGGAGATAAAATTTAGATTCCAATGACCTATTATTTTATATATAATGGAGTGCATTACATAGAGCAGAGGGCAATAAAGGAAGGTGAGGACATAGGATGGGTTCTAAATTACATCAAATTGTGCTGTAGGAAAAATGCAAAAGTCAGTAAAATAAGTTCAAAAAACTTCACTCAAACAAATAAAATGATTATTTTCAACCTTAAAGAGAAAAATGCCCTTAATGAGAATTTTTGTATTGCTATATTATAATCAGTTTCCTTTTTGGACCAATTTGTTCTTCTTTAAAAATAGCTTTTTTTTTAGTTTTATTTATTATTAACTACCACACAATAATGGCATAAATACATGTTACAGTGAGATGTCTTTAATTTATCCATGTATGGTGCAATGTGCAAATCATTATAACTACAATGAACATCATTCAATTGGATATCTTGAACAAATTCTAAATTGGCTGGCGTGCTTTTACACCTGTACTCTCAGCACTCAGAAGGTGAAAACAGGAATATTCCTATCAGTTTGAGACCAGCCTGGGCTACAGAATCAAACTTGTCTCAAAATAAAAATTATAATTCAGCTTAAAACATTGATGAGGAAATAAACTCTGTAATAGCTAATATGTTTTATACTTGGGTAGTGGGAAACTTGCCTCTGAAAAATTTAGCCCTATTATTGTTTAAGGAAGCCTATTTCTTAGTGATTTACATTAATTTAAATCATTCAACTGTAAGACTGATTTTATTTCAATTTATAATTTTAATGAGATTGAATTTAGGATTGGGAATGACTTGTAGATAGTAAGATAGAGATTTTAAAATGAAAATTGGCCAAGGAAACTGGCTGTTGACAGCACATAGTGCTCCAATGAGAACGAACAATTTAGCAATATTAACAATATTATGCAAGATTCCTTGTTGTTCATGCTGAAGTCATGTAAAAATCCAGAAGTTAATAATCTTAACATAGATGAAAAAACATGAATTATGCCCTCCCAATTCTCTTTATATTGGTCAATATATTAGTTTGCTTTTTTGTTGCTGTGATAGAAACACTAACAAGGGAACTTTTAAAAGGAAGAGTTTATTTAGCTTACAGTTCCAAAGGGATTTGAGTCCATTGTAGCAAGGAGGCCGCAAAGGTGGCTAGAATGGATTCAGAAGCTAAGTGCTCCCATCTTCAAGGAGGCACAGGAAACAGAGAGTGGCTAGAGATCCAGGAAGGCTTAAGAACTCTTTAAGGCCTCTACCAGTGGAAGGTTTCCTCCAGCATAGGCACACCTTCTAAGGCCTCTGATACAGGGCCACCAACTGGGGACAAAATGTCCAAATACTTAGTCTATGGGAGCCATTCTTTTTCAAAGCACACAGTCAACATTAGTAAAATCAGTGTCCTTTCCCTTTATAATTCTTACTTACTTCATTTCTTTCATGTTGTAAATTAAATAATTGCCTATACAGATAATCTCCAAAATGTTCACTTTCAGTAGGCAACCAATATTTACCAGACTCTAGTTTCCTAGGGGTTTTTCCCAATGGTGGACTCCAAGAATAAATGATACATTAAGCCCAGTCTCACTCTTTTCAGAAAGTCAATAAATCACTAAAGTGTCCCTTCTTCATTGTAGCAGATTTTAAGAAAATCAATGTGAACATTTTATTGTCTTCAAATGTATTTCTGCTGTTTTTTTTTTTAATTTGACAATAAGTTTCATAAAGTCAGAGAAGTGTGTGTGGTGTGTGTCCGGGGGTGTGGATGTGTTCATTTCTATAACTGCAAAATAAATTGTAGAACAAAGACCAAATTCTAGCAATGGTTATGTATAAATAAATACTTTCTAATATTATTTTTTGCCATTTTCATGCTTTCATAACATTTATCTTAGTAGAAGTTTAAGCAAGAATCCTCCACACTGAGTTTTCTATTGTCTGTACCAGTTTGAAATTCCATGATGCTTTCTCTTTCCCCAGACTATCTCCAGGACTTGTTTTCCTTTGCTTTCTTTATTTTATCCAGTGTAAGAGGAAATCTTACAGTAGTTTAAATTTGCACTTCCCTAACGATGTTGAATATTTTAAAGGTATTTTTAGACATTTCATTTGTTTTAATTTTTTGTTTTGAAACAAACATTTTATGTTCAGATATGCAGCCCATTTTTTTAATTGGATAATTATTTTTACTGATGCTGCTTTTTGAGTACTTTCTGTAACCTGGAAATTAATCCTCTATCAAATATATAGTTTGCATAGACTCTCTTCTACTCTGTATATTTCATTTTCACTTGATTATTTCCTTTGCTGTACATAAGTTTTACAATTAATAAGGCATCATTCATCAATTTTGGGGCCTAATTCCTGAGTGAATAGAATCTCACTTAGGAAGATCTTTCAAACAAGAAATGATCCAACAACAACAACAACAAAAAATAATAGGTCAATCTCTCTTACGAATGTAGACCATAAATCTCTCAATAAAATACTCAATTGCAAACCAAATGTATATGTACTTCAAGAAGATAATCCATCATAATCAATTTGGCTTCATCCCAGAGATGCAGAAATGTTTCAACATATTTAAATCAATAAATTTAATCCATCATATATATATATATATATATATATATATATATATATGCACTCAAAGATGGAAAATACATGATCATGTGATTAGATTCGGAAAAGGCTTTAGAAAATCCAACATCTCTTCATGGTAAAAGTCATGACGAATCTAGGATTCTTCTAAGAATTTCTAAACATAAAAAAGGGAGTATATAGCAAGACTACAGCTAACATCAGACTAAATGGAGAAAAAATGAAGCATTTCCACTAAACTCAGGCATGACACAAGGATATCAAGTACTCCTATGTGACGATTTTATGATACTATTAAGACCATGAAGACTTCACCAGAAAATATATGGAGCTGAAAAACACATTCAACAATACAGCAGGAGGATAACAAATTCAAAGAAAAATTCAATAGCCGTCATACAAACCAACAACAAACATACTGAGAGAGGAAACAGAGCAGGACTCAAGAGATGGCTCAACCATTAAAAGCACTGTCTGTTCTTGATGTTCAGTTCCCAGTATCCATATGGTTGCCTGTAACTCCATTTCTGGGGATTTAACACCCTCTTCTGACCTCTGTGGCATTATATGCATGAGTGTACTTCATGGATGCAGGCAAAATACACATAAAAATAAGTAAATAAACTTAAAAAATTAGAAAGAAATCAGGGATAGAATCCCATTAAAGACAGCCTCAAAAAAAAAAAAACCGATAAAATATATCAGAACAGATGTAACAAATGAAGTAAAAACAAAAAACTGCACAATAAAAATGTTAAGATATTGAAGAAATTATAGAAGCTACCAGATCTTAGGATAAACCCCCATGCTCAAGGATTGGTAGGGTTAATCTTATGATGATGGCCATCCTACCAATAGAAATCTATAAATTCAATGCAATATCTGTTAAAATTCAAACACAATACTTTCCAGAAAATTGAAAAACACTGTCAAAAATCTCATGTGGACACGAATAAAACCAAGATGGCCAAATCAATCCTTAACAAAAACATCTGCTGGAGGCATTGCCATCCACGATCTCTAATTATACTGCAGACATATATTAATAAAAACAGCATGATACTGGCATAAAAACAGACACATGTATCAATAGAATATAATCAAAGACCCGAATTTAAGTCCATGTATTTACAGAGAGCTGATCTTTAATTGGTTCTTATTTATTTATTTATTTTTATTTTATATTTATGGATGTTATGCCTGCATGTATGTAAGTGCACCTATGTGATGCAATGTCTGTTGAGGTCAGAAGAGGGCATCATATCCCCTTAAACTGGAGTTCTTAGCTGCCACCTGGTTGCTGGGATTCAGACCTGATCTTCTGCAAGAACAATCAGTACCCTTAGCCCCTGAGCCAATTCTGCAGCCCAGAGAGACTTGATTTTTGACAGTGGTTTCAAAAATAAAAAAATTTGAGAAAAGACAGCATTTTCAACAAATGGTGCTGGTCAAATTGGATAGCTATATGTAGAAAAGTGAAATTAGATCCCCATCCTTCACCATGCATGAAACACAAATGAAAACAGATTAAGGACTTTAACTTAAGACCTGATATCTCACATCTGATAGAAGAGAAATTAGGGAATAAACTGGAATTTATAGACACAGGGAAGGAATTTCTGAATAGGACCCTGGTAAGCATTAAGACCGAATATTCGTGAGACTTCACGAATGGACACTGCTTCTATACAGCAAAGGATACCAGCATTTGAGTGAAGATGCAGCCTACAGAATGAGGAAAATCTTTATCAGACATACCTGAGAAAGCATCTATAAGAAAAAAGGAACTAAAAACACTCAACATCAGAAATCAAGCAACATAATTAAAAATCAAGGCACACAAATACAGAGGAAGTATCAAGAAATAAATAAGAAAGTGTTCAACATCTTGATCCATCAAGGAAATGCAAATTTAAACGACGTTGAGATTTTATCATTCCCTAGTCAAAATTGCCAAGATTCAAAAAGAAAACAGTGACGAATGCTGGTCAGAATATAGGCAAGGGGGAACACTTAGCAACTGCTAATGAGAAATCAACCCGGTGCAGTCACTATGTAAATCAATGCAGAGATTCTACAAAAAGCTAGAAATTGATCCAGCCATACCCAAAGGACTCGTATCCTAATACAGAGAAACCTGATCTACACATGCATTTCATCTCTATACACAATAGCCAGATAAAAGCAACAGCCTAGATTTCCATTGACTCATGAACAAATAATGAATTGCAGTTCCAGGGCATTCAATGTCCTATACTGATCTCCACAGGAATTACAGACATGGGTACACTTACAAACATACAGACCAGATATTCATACACATAGAAAAATTAATAAAATGTTATTTAAAAAGGAAAACAAAATTATGAAGCTTTCAGACAGATGGATGGAACTAGAAGCAAGTTCACTCTCAGCTGTATGCTAGCTTTGAATCCTGAGATATGTATGTTTCAATTGAAAAAACCCTTAGTGGTCAAAAGGTCGTAAAGGGACATGGAGGTTGTTCTTCCTGGGAGGCGAAATGGAATGCAGTTTTATTAGGAGAAGAGAGTAATAACAGAGTGGGAATGGTTGAATGTGGGGGAAGGAATAGGAGGACAGTGCAGAGGATGGAGTTAACTGACATTAAGATAGAGGCAACTAAAAATAAAGGTCTTTATAAAAAGTCCTATTTCATGTTATATATGCAAACAACATGAAAATAGTTTAAAAGGAGTTGCCATACAAGACAAGACCATTGTCCAAACACATGGACAAATAAAAAACCCAATGTCATGAATGGGCATTTCTTTTGATACTCAAGCAAAGCTGGCCAGTGCCCTTGAACTTAATTATCCACCAAAACTCAATGGCAGTTCTCTAATGCTGAAGACACTACATACATGGGCTGTAGAACTAATAAGGAGAAATCAAGCTGGCATTGATCTCAAAGCTTCATCTTTACTGGTTAGATTTTATAGTGCAGGGAAGGTACTGTGCATGCTACCAGAAGAGAAGAGTAAATTATCTTGTCCAGTTGTGATTCTTACAAGCTAACATAAATGGCCTAACAAGACATTACCATTCACTAGAGGCACAAATGTTATGCAAATAACCCACCACTTTGTGATTGGATTTAATGAGCAGATTCACAAATGGCGCTGATATAAGGCTTAGGACCTAAGGCTAGACTTATTACATGCTATAGGGAAGAATTTACTGTTATTGTGCTAAATGGAAAAAGTATTAAGCAAACTCCTAATGACTTAATGTGAGGTACCCAGTCCTAAGTGATAGATACATCTAGAATGCAACCTGTACACTTTAGGCTCAGGGAACATCACAGAAGGAGCTGAAGAATTGTATGAGCCACAAAGATAAGACAACTGCAGCTACTAATGCATTTGAGACATGACAGAGATGGTACACCACCCCTTGAAGACAGAGTCATCTTCTTTGGTCTTCTCATTATGGTGGCTTAAGAAGCTCTGCATATTGATCAAACCAATAGACATGCCAATATGGATGGAGAAATTCTCAAAGGGTCCCGATTAAAGATAAAGAGCTATAAGAAATCAATGGATGATAAGGAAAATGCTGAATCGCTTTACTCTAGGTATTAGCACCTAGAGAGGTTATCTAATCCAAAATTTATCAATGCATAAATGTATGTGTGTATATAGAACAACAATAAAGAAGAAGATAAGAAATTGTGAGGGAGAGGGGCAGACACAGGGGGACCTGGAGGAGGAGTGGGAAGGGTGGAAACAGTGCAAATCCAATTCTTGTGAAAGTCTAAATTTTTAAATTAAGAAATGAATTTAAACAAAATTCTAAATGTACTTAAAATAAAAATATATGTGAAAAGTAAAACTTGATAAACAATACTGAAGAAGAAAAAAATACTGAAGTAATCATAAAACATGAGCTTTGAATATATTTAAAGTCATTGTTACAGCAAGAGTAAAAGCAAAACTCTAGTCAAGGGAATAGATTCTCTGGCTTAGGTGGAGTGAACATTTGGGCTAGTGATAGGTTGAGCTAGTGAAATCATCTGGCGGTGGGACCAGCCTTGGAAGACAGTCATCTTAAGCTGTGAAACATAGGAAAAGCAGGTCATGATTGAAAGAGGTGTGTTTTCTCTGTCCATAATTCTTATATCTAATCAGTAGATTATCAGTCTTCAGGCATGCAGCTTCAAAACCCTGCTTGCTTTTTATTTTTCTGCTTTCACTTTTCTCAGAATGCTTTCTCTGACACTGAACTTCCTCACCATTTTGGGCTTTCTACTCTCTCTAAATCTCCTCTCCCATCATGTTACTGCCAGTCTACCAAGTATCTGACCTGCATTCTGCCTTAAAGATATGGATTTTCCCTTCTCTTCTCCATTATCCTTCTCTGGAAAACACCTGAAATTTAGAGCTTGCCTGCCCTGAGGGTTTTTCTTTATGTCTAATAAAATTGTCCTACAGACTATCAGTGGATGCAGAGAGAGAAAGAATCCATTTTCTCCAGTGATCACTGTTCATCCAAACCCCAGTGGTCTTCCCTAAAACATAAAAACATGTACATAGCAGCAACACTAAATGGACAGTATAGGTTATGCAAATTGTAGATATATATATATATATATAATTTAAAGATATATATGTAACAATAAAAATTAAAGAGGTTATGAAATTGAGAGGGAGTGGTGTGTATGGTGAAGTTGGAGAAGAAGGCTTAAAATACACTACTTGTGTATGAAGCTCTTAAAAATAAAATAATTAAGTAGTAAAATATAAATAAGCATAGGAAAATAATTTCAACCTTAGTAAAATCGTGGGAAGTTATTATGTCAACTAGACCATCAAAAACGGATATCCCAGTCATATTAAATTATGAAAAATGCATTGAAAAACTATAATTCATAATTTCTCCTGGAAATAAAAAAAATTGTAATGATATCTGGGTTGGAAATGTAGCTAAGTTGGTAAGGTATTTGCAAAACACAGAAACCTTGAGATAAATGACATCCTGAATCAAATGGACCTAAAATACACCTACAGAACATTCCACCCAACCCAAAACAATACACATTCTTCTCAGGAGCTCATGGTAGTTTCTCCAAAATAAACCATGTATTAAAACAAAAAGCAAGTCTCAACAAATAAAGGAAAAGTTAAATTCCATGCTATTTGTCTAAGAGGAATAAAACTATATATCAATAGTAGTAGAAACTATAGAAAGTACTTAATCTAATGGAGACTAAACAACACATTACTGGATGAAACTTAGAATTCAAGAAACTTACAAATTCTAAGAAATGGATGAAAATAAAAATTGAACACATCAAAATCTATGAGACACGGGGCTATAGAGATGGCTCAGTAGTTAAGAACATGGCTGCTCTTGCAGAGGACATAGATGGGTTCTCAACACCCACATGACAGCTAACAGTCACCTTTAACTCCAGTTCCTGGTGATCCAATACCTTCTTCTGATCTCTTCAGTATTGTATAACAGGTGCATTTAAATACATGCAGGCAAAACACTCACACAAAAAAATAAAAATAAATATATAAAAAAGAATCCAAGGAACACAATGAAGGCAGTTCTAACTGGAATTTTTAAAATACTAAGTGTCTACATTGAAAAATTTGAGATGTCATATTTATAATTTACTGATGCACCTGAAGTCATTGGGAAATAAGAACAAACAATACCCCATATCAGGAGACGGGAAGAGATTACATGCTCATGGATGGAATTAGTGAGTTTGAAAGAAAAGTAATATTCAAAAATCAATGAAATGAAGAGTTTTAGCCAAATTAACCTAAAAGAAAGAGAGAGGACTCAAATTTTAAAAAGGAGAGATTAAAAAAGGAGATATAGCAACTGACAGTAAGGATATTCAGAGAATTGTAAGAACATTCTTTGAAAATCAGTAATTCCACTGAGAAATTTTAAAAGAAAAAGAAAATGACTTTTTAAACTTAAGTCAAGCAGAAGTAATAATTTAAATAGATCCATAACAACCAATGAGAGAAAAGAAGCAATTTAAAAAGTCAACCTTTAAATGCTTTCAGACAGAGTTCTACCAGTTCAAAGAGCCAACAGCAATACTGCTTAAATTATTCCATAAAATAGAAAAGGAAGGGAAATTTCCAAATTCTTTTTTGCAAAGACGGTATTACTCTGATATCAAAAATACCCAACAGAAGGAGAAAGAGAAAATTGTAGGCCAATTGCAATGAACATATGCATGGAAATTCTCAATAATATCATTTCAAGCTGAATTCAAGAACACAAAAAATATGATTAAACAGATCATTTACAACCCTAAAGTAAGCTCCATCCCAACAATACATAGATTTGAACAAAAATAAACAAATAAATACAATTCCCCACATGAATAGACTCAAGGACAGAAACCATATGATCACATTAGATTTAGAAAAAACCTTCATGATAAAAGTCATGAAGAATTTAGAGATACAGGGGAAATATATCAATATAATAAAGTCAAAATACAATAAGTCCATGGTCGTTATCATGCTAACTGGAGAAAAACTAAAACAGTTTCCATTAAAATCAGGATCCAGACAAACTTGGAGAGAAGATGCGCACTCTCTCCATATTCTTCAATACATCTTGATATTTTAGACCATAAAGACAAGAGAAGATAATTGAAAAACAAATACAAAAAAAGTCAAAGTATTCTCATTCATAAATTATATGATGTCATACATAAAAGACCCTATGACCCTAAGGAGTGGACTAGAAAATTTCATATGTCAAATAAACATGTTTAATAATTAAGAAGGATAGAAAATTGGCATTAAAAACAGTAGCTTTCTTACATAACAACATAACATGCACCAAAAAAATCAAGGAAATACTGCTATTCATAATAGCCTCAAATTTTATATATTTATATATTAATATATCTAACTAATTAGACTATATATGTTAATAATCACTATGTTAATGAAATAAAAACAGATACATTGATCAATTGAATAGAATTGAGGAGCAAGATTGAGCACACATTTTAGGCACCTGATTTTTGACAAAAGAGCACAAATATATACTGTAGTATACTGTAGAAAACAAAAGGTGCTGGTCAAACTTCCAGCAGAAGAATGAACTTAGATCCCTATAACTCATCATTCACAAAACTCAACTTCCAGTGAATCAAGAACCACATCTTAATATCAAATACTATAAATAGGTCAGAGGATAAATTAAAGAATATTCTTCTATTTATAAGTATTGGAAAGTACTTCCTTACCAGCACAGCACATTACCAAAAATTGACAAATTGAGTCTCATAAAACTAAAGACATCTTACAAAAAAGGACACCATCATCAGAACGAAGAGATATCCTACATATTCAGAACACTCTTTGCCTATCATGTATCTGAGGGTTGCTAGCCACAATATAAAAATAATATAAAAAATAAACACCAAGAAAAAAAATAACCCAATATAAAATTAGGGCCTAGAACTAAAAGGAAATTCTCAAAAGAAGAAAGATAAAGGGCTGAGAAATAATTTCAAAATGTTCAACATTCTTAGCCATCAGGGAAGTATAAATTAAAACTGCTTTGAGAGTTCATCTTACCCCAGTCAGAAGGGTTAAAATGAAAACAAAAAAAAAGAAATTAAGGAAAAAAAGACCAGAAATGTAAGCATGCATTTTGTGAAAGCAGAAAGGGGAATGCTTATTCACTGTGGGAGTGCAAATAGTTAGATCTACAGTGGAAATCAATTTGTTGGTGTGGAAGCTCCTTGTAAAGCTAGAAATGGATTTACTACATCATCCACCTACCCCACTCTTGGTCATATTCTTGCTTATGCGTGTTCATTGCAGCTTTATTCACAATAGTTAGAAAATGAAAACAGAATAAAGGTCCATTAATTGATAGTGAAAACGTGGTACATATACAAAATGGAATGTTAAATCAGTTAAAAGATCAACTGTGGGGCCAGTGTTCGTTGCAATAAGGTATTGAGCAAAGCCCAGCAACCCCGGAGACCCTGAAGGGACGGCAGGTGTCTGGCCTGCTCTGCCTGATGTGTGATAACCTGGCCCCAGGAATTCACTATAGATATGAATCTTCCTTTCCCCCATCCCAGACCAGGTTTTTGGGTTTCGTTTCCCCATTCCTAAAGTTCCACAAGCTTCCCACCTTTAATCCCTTAACCCCACCTTTAATCCCTTAACCCCACCTCTAACCTTCCCAATGCCAAAATGCCTTCTTATAAAAACTCCTGTCTTGGTCCCAATAAATGATCTGCCCACCGACGCAGTTTCCCGGGTGTCATTTCCTGTCACACTCTGAGCCATTCTGAGGACCTGTTTTACTCTCCGTTCTCTGGGACCGCCGGTGCGCAACGGCTGTCTCTGGAGAAGGAGCCCCACAGCTGGCGCCCGAACAGGGACCCTCCAGAAACGCACTGAAGAAGGTGAGTGCTCCCCACGAGGGACATCGGCTACTGCCCCGCCATCCCATTCTGAGGACTGGCAAAGTTTTCTTTCTTTTTCTTCGGTCTGAGCCTTCGCGAGGGACTGGTTACGGCGAAGGGCAATTGAAGCTTTCTGACCAGGGCCACTCTCTGGTGTTAGCTGAAGGCCCAACGTCCTCTGATCAGACTCCAACTGCCTGACTGGGTGTTGGCAACGACCACCTGTCTAACTCTCTCCGATTAAAACCTGGTAACGCAACAGCCAGTTAAAAACTCTTAGAGTGGCTGCCAGTCTCTTAAATTTGCGGCAAGGCCTGCGTGTGTATACTGGACTGAATCCCCCAGGCCCCTTCCACGGACCTGGGAACGTTCTTCCTGTATTGCACGCTTCTCTTCTTTTCTGTCATGGGAAATTCACCCTCCCACCAAAAGGATTCCCAAATTCGTGGACTTCGGGCTCTGCTCCAGTCCCGGGGTGTTAGACTATCACATAAAGATGCCCTGATCTTTTGGGAGGAAGCCTTACAAGTAGCTCCCTGGCTCAAGTCCGCAGACCCCTATGACCCGGAGGTCTGGACTCACATGGCTTATCTTGCCCGCCAGAGGGAAGCCCAAGAGGGATCCCCTCCCTCCCTTTCCTTCCTGCCTGTTATTGCTGCTGTTAGACAGTGCGTCAGGCCTTCTGTGCAGCCCGCAGAAGCTCCTAACCAAAAAGACAGCTCTGATGAGGAAGACCCAGCCGACTGTCCGGAAGCAGATCTGGCTGCTCTGGAGCGTGCCATAGAACTTGTCAGGCAAAACATATCCCCTAAAAACCCCCATCCTATGTCCCTTTACCCTCCCCTTCCCTCGTATGAACTCACAGCCCTCAGCCATGAGCCATCGGCTCCTGTTAGCTCATCGGGATGTCACAAACCTGAACCACCCGCAACTCCTCCTCCTCCTCCTCCCCTTTCCCATTCCTCTACACCTACAGGCCTGCTTTGTGCAGCTAGGGACTCCCCTATTTCTGCCTTCCCAGTCAACCTTCAGGTGACTCGTAATCGTCCCCTGGGCTGGTATCCCTTTCCGGCCAGTGACCTCAAAGAACTACAACAGGCTGTTCGTGAGGATGGCATTCATGCCCCCTGGACAAAATCCATCCTCCAATCCTTAAATCATGCTCTGATAACCCCTCAAGATTGGCGGGACATCTGCCGATCCTCTCTCCCTAGTTCTCTCTTTTTACAATGGGAGGCTCTCTACAGAGATGAATGCCTCCAACAGGCAAGGAGAAATAATTCCCAGAACCAGCGTCAGAATACTCCCCCCATTACCTGGACCTATGATGCCCTTTTCGGGCAAGGTGATTTTGCCACAGGAGTCCAACAGGCACCCCTGCCAACAGGATATCTTGACCAAGTATGTCTCTGTGCTCTTCAAGCCTGGGACCGTATGACATCCCCCTCTACATCAGAGGAAGGAGGACTCTCTTTGTTACATTTAAGGCAAGGACCTGATGAGGCACTGACTGACTTCATTCTCAGAACTCGTGCTAATTTAGAAAGAAAAATTTCTGACCCAGCAGCCAGGGGCCTCCTACTTAATACTATTATTTGGGAAGGGATGACCCCTGAACACCGTCAAGCTTGCCAAGGTCTTAAAAATGAGCACTTTGACAAATGAATTGTGGCCACGCAGGACATTGGTACACACTCCCATAAAGCTGCTGCAATAGCCCAGGCTTTTGTAACCACTACACTAAACAAAGGGAAATGTTTCAAATGCAGTGAAACAGGTCACTGGAAAAATGAATGCTCTAAAAACTCCTCTAAAAAAAAGGAGTACACTGCCCCAGACTGTTTGCCCCAGATGCAGGAAGGGCTACCATTGGAAAAAGGATTGCCGTTCCAAATATGACAAGGACGGCTGCCCAATAGAGCCTTTAAACTCCCCTCGGGGCACCCCTCAGCCCCGCCAATAAGAGGGGACACCCATCAAGCTCTTTGGGTCACTAGCATCGTGGAAAATTCCCACCCTAAACTCCTTATAAAAATTGATAATAAGCCCTTTAAATGTTTAATTGACACCGGAACTGACAAAACTATACTAAAACAATCAGAAATTCCCCTCCATTGGAAACTACTCCCTGGGCCACAACTAATGGGAGTAGGGGGGTCTTCCCCGGCTTTTATCACCAAAGAACCCTATAGATGGGAGGACCCCGATGGCACCTTTGGCACTATTAGGCCTTTAGTCGCTGATGTGACCACTAACCTTTTGGGCAGAGATATCTTAGAGGACCTTAATTGGTCCTGGCCACCAGCCCAGAAGCAGGCCACCTTCAGGCTAATAAAATTACAAAAAGACTAACTAAACAAAACCCCCAATTCTAACGGCCACTGTTGATTACTGTACTCCTCCCCTGGACTGGAGCTCTTTAGAACCAGTCTGGGTTGAACAGTGGCCTCTTAATGAGGAGAAACTACAAATCCTTAATCAGCTTATCCAAGAACAGCTTAACCTACAACACATCCGGCCATCCAGAAGCCCCTGGAATACTCCAATTTTTGTTATACGAAAAAAGTCAGGGGGATGGCGTTTACTACATGACCTGAGGACTATAAACAAAACCATGCAGGTGTGGGGATCCCCACAGAGAGGACTCCCTCTTGCTTCTGCCATCCCCTCTAATACCCCACTCCTAGCTTTAGATATAAAAGATTGTTTTTTCTCCATTCCCCTCCATCCCAATGATTGTCAACGCTTTGCCTTCTCTATCCCAAAGCTCAATAATTCTGGCCCTGCCAATAGATACGAATGGTGTGTCCTCCCCCAAGGCATGGCCAACAGCCCGACCATATGTCAGGAAGCAGTTTCAGCAGCTCTGGCCCCTTTTTTAGAAAAAGGACTCCATATCTACCATTATATGGATGACCTCCTTGTTTGGAAAAGCCAAAACACCTCGCTGCCTATTTTGCGAGATCAAATTGTATCTACTCTCGAAGCTAAAGGTTTCAAAATTGCCCCTGATAAGATACAGGCCATTCCTCCCATTACTTTTTTAGGCACGGACATTTCTCTGACCACTGTCCGACCCCATAAGCCTACTCTAACCCTCCCTCAACCCCTTACTCTAAACTCCTTACAAAGTTTTTTAGGAAATCTCAACTGGCTAAGACCGTGGCTCCCTATATCTACCAGTCAACTACAACCCCTGTTTGAACTCCTTAAGGGCAGCAAAGACCCCTCCTCCCGAAGAAAATTGACCACTGCAGCCAAAGAAACTTTAAAAATAATTAACGCCCACCTACAATCAGTTTCACTGGCTAGATATGATCCCCAGTCACCAGTCCAATTTCTTCTCTTTAATTCCTCCCCCACTGTAGTCGGTGCTATTTTTCAGCCCCAGGGAGTCATTAAATGGCTGCACACCCCTGTCGGAGGAGCACCACGAGTCCTTACAGAAATTGATGCAGTAGCTTCCATGATCAGGCAAGGCAGGGACCGCACCCTACAAATCTTAGGGAAAGAGCCCGACATTCTGGTCACGCCATTCTCCCTTACGGACATACAATGGCTCATGAGGAATCATTCCTCATTCGCCTTTAGCCTCCTTAATTTTTCTGGCCAAATTGACAATCACTATCCAAAGGACAAATGGATCTCTGCCATACCTCTTCTCCCCTGGCTACCCCCCCGACTCTTCTACCGTGCTCCCATCCCTGGAGCCCCCACAGCCTTCACCGATGGAGGCTGTAAGGGGGCGGCTGCAATTATTGTTCAGCCTGGAGATAAACTCCCCATTACCTATTTTCAAGCTCTTCCAGACCGTTCGCCACAGTTCAAAGAATTATTTGCTGTCTACCTAGTACTCAAAAATAAAGATGGCCCCCTTAATCTCTACTCTGACAGTGTTTACACTGTCAACCTCCTACCCTGGCTTAGTCGCTCTCTGATTAAATTGAATGGCAACCCCGTATCCCCACTCTTCATCAAAATTTCTAACCTCCTCCAAGCCAGGAAGGCCCCCCTATTTGTGCAACATATCTGCTCTCATACTGATCTCCCAGGCCCTTTAACTCAAGGCAATGCCCTGGCCGATCACCTTGCCTCTACCGGAGCCCTCCCTGTTGAGGTCTCCCCAGCCATTCTGTCTGATGCCCAACTCTTACATCAAAACATCCATGTCAACCTCAAAGGGTTACATGCAAAATTTCCTAACGTCCCCTTGGCACACCTCCGTCGCATCATTAGAACATGCTCATCGTGTGCCTCTCTTATTACCACCCTGCCATTCAGCACATGGGGACCAACCCTAGAGGACTTAAAGCCAATGCACTCTGGCAGATTGATGTCACCCATATTCCTCAATTTGGGCGACAAAAATATATCTTTGTTACTATTGATACCTTTTCCCATTTTATATGGGCTTCTGCTCAGACACATGAGAACTCAAAAAAACTCATTAACCATATGCTATCTTCCTTTGCCATCATGGGTATACCCCAACAACTTAAAACTAATAATGGTCCTGCCTTCACCAGCTCAGCCTTTAAAAACTTTTGCAATACTTGGAAAATTAAACACCATACTGGCATCCCCTACAACCCCCATGGGCAAGGGATAATTGAAAGGGCACATCAGACCTTAAAAAATCAATTACAAAAACAAAGTCAACCCAATTACCCCCCATCAATACAGCTCGTCTTGGCCCTAACTACCCTTAATGTCTTTAATATCTATAAATCCTCTCAAGCTCCACCTATAGTCCTACACTGGTCTAGACCCCCAGCCATACCCCCTATCCTAGTAAAATGGAAGGACCCATTAGATGAGATCTGGAAGGGGCCAGACCCCCTCCTCACAACAGGGAGGGGCTTTGCTTGTGTTTTTCCCCAGGACCAACCTCGGCCTATCTGGATTCCAGCCAGAAATGTCCGACACCTCCCCGCCGATCAAAAAGATGGCCCGCATGTCCCTGGAGGAAACAACACGTCGAAGACGGAGGAGACGACACCGTCGTAACCACAATATCACCTGGCAGGATCTACACTGCCTGGTAACCCAAGCACAGGCAACTTGCCCACCTAATGCCTCCCTCTCTGCCATCCTCCTGGCTGCCATGGTTATTTTACATGCTAACTCTGCTTCTGCCCAACAGGCGTTTCTCTGGAGATTCTCTGTCAGAGAAACTTTTGAGAGAACCAACACAGTTATTGGAACAGGTGACTGTTCCCCACGAGGATGCCAAACAGCCTTGGAAATTCCCATTAAGCCCCAATCTGTCTCTGTGACCCCTGCCTCATTTGCCTGCTTCCCTTATAGGAACCGTGGGGACTGTCTGACTGACACACCCACCTATGGGGGATGCCGAAGGTGGTCATGTGTGATCGAATTTTCTACCTCTAAAGGGAGCATATACCAAAACATAGGGGGTGAACTGCGAATTAAAATAAAAGACCCCTGGGATGAGAGATGGAGGGTGGGAGTACATGGCAAACTTTACCATAACGGGTATTCTTCCTGCCCTACAGCTGACATCTCCATTTCCCGGTCTCTGGTTCCTGCACCCTCTTCTGAACAAGTTAAATCACGCATTCTTTCGCAGGAGAACACCCTTCGCAATTCTACCCGCACCCCCTTTACTTGGATACAGTATATTCAATATGCAACTAACCTCCTCCGGCTCTCCTCTCACCCCAACATATCCCAGTGCTTCCTATGTGCCTCCCTGTCTAGGCCCCTACTCGCTGCTGTCCCTGTTAATGTCTCTGTCTTCACTACAGATACCACTCTGGAATCTTCATCCCCGCCACTGCGAAACATTCCCCTTTATTCCTCCTTAAATCCCCCGGTATGCCTGGCCCCCAGCTCTGCCACCCCTTCCTCGCGTTGCCTCCTCAACATCACCGTCTCCACCAGTCTTTGTGCCTCCCCTCCTGTGCTCTTCTGGTGTGGGGGGACCATCCTCCCCTGCATCAATACCACCCTTTCCTCTTATTGCATTCCCGTTGCAGTCACACCTCAGCTGCTGCTGTTCGAAAAGGAGGAAGAATGTCAAAAATGACAACTCGCAAGCCCAAACGAAAAATCCTTATCCCCCTTTTAATCGGACTTGGCCTCACCATCTCAACAGGTTCAGCAGGATTAGCCGGTGGTGCCCTTTACCAAGCCCACCTCATGGAAGCGGACTTTCAAGGTCGCCTAGAACAGGCCATCAGCAGCACCACTGACTGTCTAGAGGCCCTACAAAGACAGATCACGTCGCTGGCAGAGGTGGTTCTCCAAAACCGCAGAGCACTGGACCTCATTACAGCTGAACATGGGGGGACCTGCATGTTGCTGAAAGAGGAATGTTGTTTCTATGTCAATGACTCAGGGGTGGTGGAAACAAATGTAAAAAACCTACTAAAGTTAAAAAAAGAACTCTCCCTTCTATCCCCAAACCCCACAGAAACCCCCTGGTACAGTAGTCCTGTCATAACCTGGCTACTCCCTCTCCTCGGCCCCTTGCTAGCTATTTGTGCCCTCCTTCTCCTTGCCCCTTGCCTTATCCAGTTTCTTCAAGGACGCCTAAAAGCATTAGTCAACGTAGCTACCCAAAGAGTCGTGATAAAATATCAAACTATTCCTAAATCTCACGACTATGATGATACCTCCCCCCATAAAGAAAAACAAAGGGGGAGATGTGGGGCCAGTGTTCGTTGCAATAAGGTATTGAGCAAAGCCCAGCAACCCCGGAGACCCTGAAGGGACGGCAGGTGTCTGGCCTGCTCTGCCTGATGTGTGATAACCTGGCCCCAGGAATTCACTATAGATATGAATCTTCCTTTCCCCCATCCCAGACCAGGTTTTTGGGTTTCGTTTCCCCATTCCTAAAGTTCCACAAGCTTCCCACCTTTAATCCCTTAACCCCACCTTTAATCCCTTAACCCCACCTCTAACCTTCCCAATGCCAAAATGCCTTCTTATAAAAACTCCTGTCTTGGTCCCAATAAACGATCTGCCCACCGACGCAGTTTCCTGGGTGTCATTTCCCGTCGCACTCTGAGCCATTCTGAGGACCTGTTTTACTCTCCGTTCTCTGGGACCGCCGGTGCGCAACGGCTGTCTCTGGAGAAGGAGCCCCACAATCAACAAAATCATAAAATTTGCAATTAAATGAAAGAAAGTGATCAAAATCATTTTAAGAAAAGTAACCCAGACCCAGAGAGAGAAACACTGCAGATTATCTCTCACAGTGGATGCTAGTTCTGAAACTTTGCACATGTGGGTTTAAATAGGAAAACTCAGAACGCTACTAAGGGACTATGGGGGAGACTTTTAGGTGAGGTTGTGCATGTCACAGGTGCTATAAAAGAGAAAAGGTGAACACCAGAGAGCAAGGGTTAAGTGGGGTAGGGGATTGTACAGCAGAGACAAGAGTATGGGGAAGCGATACACCAAAGACCATGGAGAAATGCCATCTAGAAGTGTTCTCTTGTACAAGCATCCTAAAATATTTACATGCACACATATATGGGCAGTTTAAGTGGATTTACCCTACAACAGGGGGACAATACTTCCCTAGACACCATACTCTTTCAAATAAAATCCATTACCTGGTATGGGTTACCTCTTTTTGAATTCTTGGTTAGTGAAGACTCATAGGCTCCATCCCATAAAAAGTACAACCTATTGCTATTGATTTTGGTTACACCCCAGAAGTTGATAATAATCTGTTGCTAATTAGACCACATAGTTGAGTCATAAAACATGAGCAATAAATCTGGCACTGACCTGGAATCTTTATTATTATCAGCTAGCTTTCATTTTGCCAGACAGTATTATACACACTAGTGAGGAAGAAGAATGTTCAACAGTCTTATATAGCTATGAACCCTGTGAGCTACAATAATGGTGGTATAGTAAAATATGTTCATTCATTTAATAGTGACATAAAGGTTGTGGGAGTGATCAACCACTTTCTGAATGAATTTACAGCCTCCTTCACATGAGGTAACTCCTCCATGCTACTGTTAATTGGGCCATGGTCCTGTGGCAGGCTGTGTAATGGGCCTAGTGGAGAACCTAACATTATTATTCTGCTAACTGGACATAGCATTAAACTGCTGCCTAGGCTATCTGTGTTTCCACAGAGGTTCCTCCTGTCTCTCTTGCACCTCTACTGGGATTACAAGTGCACAGCACCACACGTGGCTACTGGGAGGTTGCTGGGTCTACATTTAACACCCTCATGCTTGTGTAGCAAGCACTTTAAAGAATGAGCTCACTTCATTGTTCCATGCATTTATAATGGAGTATGCTGAGCCAAATCTTAAAACGTTTGTTGTATTTTTCTAAAAGAAAAACCTTTATTAAATATTTTATTTATTGGACTTTAATAAATGTTACTAGCATATCTGTCTGTTAGTATAGTAAGAAGAACTCACCCTAAACTATGGACACCAAGAAGGAAAAAATGACATATATGAAATATCTTTTTAGGCATTTACTTGATTGAAGACCCAGTGTTTGTAACTATTTCAAATATTTAAATTTAATATCAAAGTCCTTAATTCAAAACCTAGTTCAGGTCTCACAAGACAGAGTTCTATGTAGACATTTTAGGAAAAATAAATCATTTCTTAAAATTAAATTATACTGCTTCTAATTATCAACCTAAATCTGTATGGGTGGTAAAAATCTACCTTTCCTTATTCCAGTTATGATGATTCATTTGCAAGCTTCATTTGGTTAAGTAAAATAATATATTCAATATATTATTGGTTCAACTTTAATAATATCCCATAAAAGAACTGTAAATTAGAATAACTTTTATTAGGAAAAAATAAACCTGTAATTTTTATTGTAATGATGGTCTTAAGAATAAACCAAACTTTTACATAGGTAAGACAGATATTTCAGACTTAACTCATAATTAGTATAATGTTTAATAGCATGCAATTTTCAGTAAAATTCTTAATGTTTTCTTGGTCCCATCTACTCAATGGGCCCTAAAGTAATCCCTAAACTAACCCACGAAACACTTAGCAAAGCTTCAGCTTTTACAAGTTGTATCTTAAGAGACCCAAAACACAATCCAATAGCAATCAAAATGTTTCACAGAGTGACAATTTCACTTTTATTGAAGCAATAACCAATACTCTTAAAAGCGACTTGTTATAAACATACTATTTCTTTATGTGTGTATTCTTAACATGAAATAGAAAGCCTACATACCAAAAGAGAAACAGATTTACTGATCGAGAAAAGGCATATTAGTGACAGTGTTAAAAAAGCTGTCCACAGAAGCTGCTACCACATCCTCAGGATCCATTCTCCTCGGAGAAAGAAGGCGCTGGGTCTGTTGATTCTAACACTTTTAGAATGCACAGTCCAAGGAAAGTCATTGAAACAATTGCTTTGATGCCACAAGGTAAAATAAGTCACTCATAGAGGTTTCATCCAATTTAAAATTTCAAAAACTTTGAAAAGTCAGAGGCTTTTAACTTGTATAATGCTACTTCTCATATATAACTAATTTAAATGAACAGACTGAATTATATAGCTTTTAAGTAGTCAAAAATTTCATGCTTAATTGTAATGCTCTTAATTCCAAAATTCAGTAATTAGGTGAATTGCATGTGAACCTACTTTGACTATATTTTAAATGGCAACATCGAATATAATAAGTCTGATAAAGGTTTCTCTATTATTTTAAAAATAAAATTATTTTTGAAACATTGTATTCATAATACAATGTATTTTTGAAACATGTATTCATAATACAAAAAGTTTTAAAATTTATTGAAAACTTGCTTCTCCAACTTTTGATACAACTAAAAATGTCATAACAAAAGCTAGATAAGAAAAATTCCTGCTAATTCAAGTCAGGCTCTATGTTAGAAAAGAATCTTAGCCAAAAGAGAAGATTGACAGTTGCTGTGTTGGTAGGAAAATGGAACTGCCAAGAATATCTCAGTTAGCACTGACATTCTTAGCAAAAGTATTTAAAGTATCTTGAATTCATGTTCACATATGATAGAGTTTAAAAATAAAGCAATTCCCATATAAGGTCCAGAATTATAATTTACATATAAGATTGTAATGGCTTTACATTTTAATACCATCCATAGAATTAATTCAGAAATCAAATATAGTCATGTAAATTAAATGAAGCATTTTCAAGTACAAAAAAATACTTGTAATTTTAATCATCATGTAGAAAGATGCATCTGAAATTTCCTGATCTAAATCTTAGAATTTATTTTCAGAATGATGGTAAATGTACTTGTTTGATATGTTTTCTTGAAATCAACACACGCTTTGAACAAAGTTTTCATGAAGTCTGAGGAGAGTGAATTAAAATAGCCATGTTAAATGAGGAGGCTGGCGACTGCTATGTGAGCAGAGTAGTAATGAACATGGGTTTCTGTAAACTTCACAGAAAATGTAATAGAACCAAGAAGAGAAAAGCAGAGAATCACCTAGAGAAAACATAGTAAAAATAAATTAATTAAGAAAATTTTAAGGAATATCATGCTGAGCTTTACATGAGTGGAAGATTCTAGCCTCATACAATATGAGTCAGAAATAACATAGAAGTCCATCCACATTTTATACATAACTGAAGAACAAAACCCAAAGGAATAAACAAATGTCACAAAATAATACAATGTCTGAATGTTATCTTAAGCCCTTAAATCTCAATTTAATATTCTTTTTATTTGTGTTTTGTACATCTCATTTAAAAATGGTAACATCAGAAGTATATTTTTTATAAGTGGCTAAATCTCTTAAAATTGGTTTCCTTTGAAAGACCAAAGGTGATACTTTATCTCAAGATATTATTTACTTGGAGTATAAAACTAAATGCTACATTTAATTAAACTTCATCAAGAATTATAAAAATATCCAATTTATAATTGTTGAATTCGGTTGTTTTTATTTTAACATTATATATCTGATATTTAAAAACAGCGTAATTCCTTACATGTGTCTAGAATTCTTTGTAGTGTAGAAACCTAGGAAGTTTCAGTTCTTACATTAATAAAATAATGTTGATAATTTCCTCTTAACATCCTTTGAAATATCTGGAAACAAAGAGGATCTTTCACATCGTGCTCAAAACCTTGAACCCTGGTTGCCAATAGTTCCTCAGCAAAGTTGGTGCTTCTTAGCCACCTCCTCACTTCTATTCTGGGTTTTACTTGGTTTGAACTTGGAGGGGTCTTGTGCATGTTGTTACCATTGCTGTAAATTCTTTTGAGTAAATTTTCAATTGTCCAGAAATCTCTGTTTCCTAATGGTCATCTATTACCTCTTGCTCTTACAGTCTTTCTGCCCCCTTTTCTGAAATGGTCCCTGAGCCTTGGGTAGATGTTTGATATAGTTATCCAATTTAGGGATAATCACTTTGCAACAACTTCAGGAATGTCAGAAGGCTACAGATTTTAGAAAATAAGATAGAGGACACTGGTGTAAAACTGTTATTGAAACTGTGAAAACTACCAACTGCCACGCAGAAAATCTTGAACTGAAATCCTGTGAGCTAATTGTTGCCTATTGTGAGTTTCTAGCTTATTGTTTTACCCAAAATAAACACTATGGGGAATCAACCTGCAGGAGAATGCCTTGGTCCTACTTGGGGTCACTGTGCTAGCAAGGACTAGAAAGAGCAACTAACTTTGATGGAACCCAAGCGTTTTTGACTGCAGAGAAAAAGAGAAATCCCTACCTGACATTGTTAAGCAGTGGGAAAAAAGAATCAGAAATTAAGACTGAAAATCCCTTCCCATGAAACCTTGACATATCCTGAGCCAAAAACCAGGTACAAAGGAAAGGGATCAGACCCATACTTTGGCACACCAGAGTGTAAAAATTATAGATCACTGACACTCTAATGAGATATAAATTCTCTGGTGCTGAGCTCAGAAGTGTTTCATAAAATGGATGGGGTTTCTCAATTTCAAATAGAAGACAAAATCAGGGGTCAGGTGAGGTAGGGTGAGGGTGGAGATGGGAGAGAAGGTCTGAATATAATCTAAATTCATTGTATGAAATTCTTGAATAAAATTTCTCTTAATCTTAAAAGAATTCTCTCACGATCAAACTTTTATTGCCAGGGTTGATGGAGCATTTTAGTCTGCTGAGTTGTAAAGTCAGTCTGTTGCCAGAAAGTAGAAATTAAGTCACATTGGGTTTTCTTTTGCAGGTTTTTCTTCTGAAGGTTTTCTTCCTAAATTACTAGCACCTTTATTTGCATTTCCTTCAGCTTTTCAGAGAATGCATCTGTTACATTGCTATCCCATTGACCTTTCCTTATTTGCACTCTAGTTGAATATGTTATCAAAAAATGGACATATACAGTGAAATATATTTTGAGTTTCTATATTCACTAAGACATGTATTTCGGAATGTGAGCAAGAGAGAGGTGAGAGAAAGAGAAAGATTTCTAAAGAAATATTATGAGAATAATTATTTTCTGTCTGGTAGGACTAGTCCTCAAAAGCAGCCCTTATTCATTTATTTTATTGATCTTATGAGATCAAATAATTAAGCTTTTGATATTACACAATGGCTAAGCACATATTAAACTACTAGAGAAATATTTAAACATTTTAAGAGATGGCAGAATCTTTATGAAATTTCAGAATGGATAAATCAGCTGCAGTAAATTTAGGACAAAGTGGTGTCACAGCATTTTTGAGTTCCTTGGTCTTTGAAAAACAAAGAAAACCAGTTTTTAGTGGAGAACTATAAACATTAACTAAAACCATTCTAAAGTTAAAGTCATTATTATTATATGTACTAGAGTGTTTCATTTTGCCAAAAGTACACCATTCTTAAAAAACTGCTTTTGGAAATTACGATATAATTTTGTGTTATATAAGATGCTACAATAGGTTTTTGTATAGAACAAAAAATAAGTCACAGTTGGAATAGATATTTCAAACTTGACAATGCTATGTGCATAGGCTCTCATTCTTGATATTGAAAGGAAAATAAAAATAGAATATGATATGTTTGTAAGTATTCTAAGTCAAGTTCAAATTTTTCTCGAAAAATATTAGAATTATCAAAAACTGAAACAGTATTTTCTAGGTTATAACATCTCAAAAAACATCAAAGTGTAAACTAAGATTCTATTTCTGTTCATACAGACTTGTTTTGGGCCTGCAATTGTAACAACTTTGTTACTGGAATTCTGAAAAATAATTGGATGTTCTACATTTTAATTTCTAAATAATATTATTCTCTAGTGTTCCCATTTTTTCAAAAATATAACTCCATGGTTAAAAATATAATTTATCATGAGGCTATCAACTCGTATTTTTAATAAAATGAGTAGTGAACAATTTTCAAAAACTAGATATAACTGAATTATTTATTACTAAATAATTTTCAAAAATCACTTCACTTAAAAGTGTATCATAGCCTGATTTACAGAGCAGTTGTTTGGAGGCAATCTTTTCCTTAGCAAGTGTATCTCTTAGGAATCTGGGTGCTCTTTCAGCACACTTATACCAAATACTTCATGCCCTGTACATAGAATGACATATCAGGGAATAGGAGTGAAAAGCTATGGATGGTTGAGTCATAAGGCTGTCCTCTGGTAGGCAGTTCATGGACAGACACAGTCTTCCCAATCAGGGTTGCACCTACTTACCTAGGATCATCACAGCCAAGCTTGTAGACTTTTACTCTTACCAAGAAAGTAAGGGCAGGTAGAGTCAGTCATACCTTCCAACTAACCAGTCAGCCTAAGTTACATAAGGGGAAGGACTAAGGGCATATAAACCTAGGAAAGCAGAGGAGGTTCTCTGGTCATTTTGTGCAGCTGTGGGGAAGTCAGCATCCAAATTGTAATGAAGACTTTCCAGTGTGGCCTTAGGAGAGGACCACACACCCTACTGTAAGTAAACCCTCACCCATTGCTCTGAAAGTAAGCCCATTAAGCTCACTGGTTTTCCAGACTGTAGTTTGGCAATAGTAATCCTCTATTATAGTGACTAAGGGAAGAGGCGGCAGACTTTGTTCACCCTTCACAGTTGTTAGCTACAACTCTACTATTAAATACGTTTTGTGTGTGACTAATCATTATGTTACTCTTTAGGGCAAAGGAACTAAACCAAGACTGGGTGGATTAGAAATGACTAAAAGTTAAGACAATGGATAGGTAAGTATCATAATATATATGAACCAAAATATTAAATTATACCCATAAACAGGCATGCATTTTACATGGCAATCAAACTAAATAAGAAATAGAATTTATATAAAAGAAATAATTCCTCTACAATTTTGTGGAATGATGGAGTGATTTTTTTTTCCATGATGTGTTATGTGAACCTGCATGGCTCACTCAGGTCAGAGATCACAGCATAGCAGGATAAAATGTTGATGTCCCTGAAGATGATATGGTACACTTAACTAAGACATTACTCTAAATTCTAAATACCAGTAGCTTATCGGGTATATTTTCCATTTAGAGTCAAAATTACAACTTATCCATATATCTTTTATATTAAATCTATCTCTTACAGAAAGTGATATACTAATGTCAAAAGGCACATAGTACTGTAAGTTTGATATTTCTAAGTGATATCACAAGACATAACAACAGTTAAAATAGAAATATTATATTCAGTTTTAACAAGCAAAGAAACAAAGTCCTTCTTAAACAGAAGGAATTTAGTATTTGAGTTATATGTAACATTGGTATTTTTATTATTTTCCAAAAACAATTAATTTTAGTCTTTTATATATTTTTCATGTTTTCCCTCTTCAATCTAACATGAAAATTTCAAAAATATGAAAAACGGTGAGGAATCATTCAATTAATAGCTTATATAATTTCCAAATCTTCAAGAGTGATTTTTATTTTGACATACCAGCTTTTTTTCCAGACATTTTACTTTTGATAAATTTTATATTATTTATTCCAGAATATTTTAAAATGCACAAATACAGTTTCATGTTTGGGCAGAGTGAAATTTTCATGTAGTGATATGCACATTCCTTGAATAAATCTTAATCTACTTTTCAGACACTGATTCTCTTTCTTTCTAAGTTTTTCATTTTTTTCCTACACCAGATGTCTCTGTTTCACTATAATTCATTCATCTGAGTGGCAGAAATTACTAGGAATCCTGCTTTTCCCTAGTCCTTAGCCAATATACTGCTGGGTTTCATTGGGATACTGATGTCATTTAGCTTTGTCCTAGGCTGTTCTCTGTCACATTATTACAAGAATATTGAACCAAAGCAGACAGCCATCAACATTTAATAGCAGCAAAGGAAAATAGAAACAATAGCAAAAATGCCAAAGTATAAGATAATTAATTGCTAAATGAAAGGTCATTTATAATTGAGGTATACAAATGTGACATTAGTAAAATTAATAATTGAACTTAATACAGAGGATCTATTTTCCTGACAAAAAGTAGACTACATGAACCTCAGCTGCATTATTATATTCTATTAAAGGTAATGTTGTTAGCCTTAAGGCATGGTGTACTGCTAATGTGAAATGTTGCCTGAGGTTTACAAATGATAACACTTGGTTTTTAAGAGGCCAACACATAAAATCAATTACAACTCCTCAAAATAAAATTTTAGTGACTTTATAAATAATTTAAACCAAGGACTATATAGTGCCAGTTTATTTCCATCAACCTCCAAAAGAATTTTGTCACTGCAGTCTAATGTCTTCACTAAAGGGTATTTTTCATAGAGTTAAAAAATGGTAAAATGTACTATGAAGAATAGCAGTATTACAAAACAGGGCTACTTTAATTTTCCAGAACTATTTTAAACAATGGTAATATAACTTAGAAACCAATACATGCACCACATTCGAAATTCCACAAATGTATTATTTTGATGTACAGTAGCTTAGAATAACAATGAAAAAAATTTCCTATCACATTATAAGTAAAAAGATTATTTTCTGAAATATCAAAGTAAATCAAATTCTTAGTGACTCAAGCACTGTTGCGAAAATCTATGGATTTTGTATCTGTGTGGTTTGAGCTAAATCATACTATGTTTGATGCTCCATCTTTATACATTATGAACATTTGGATGATGACAAAGCATTGAACTTAGTGTACTTTTAAATCTTAAAAGAATCTTCAGAATTTAGAAGTTAAAGTCTTAGTATTCTATGACGTTTATTTTATAAAAATTATTTGCTCTTACGGGCTTTTACTTTTCACCATATTGAAAGATTGTTAATAGTAGATTCAATGCAAACAGAGAACTAGAACCTGAGCCCCACTGTTTACTTTCAGGCAAAACTGTGATAGCCCAGTAGATGAGGTAAGCAGTCTTTTTCAGTTATAAAAATGTATTAAAAATAACCATTGGATTGCTAATATGAAATGCCTATGTTTTATGGCTTAAGTCAAAATAGTTTGCATTGTCTCGAATAACATGATAATTTGAGGGGAAAAGTGTTGCTAACTACAGTAAGTACAATTGAAGTATATCATTCAAATATGGTTATATAGATTATTAAAGAAACCAATTGTTCATAAAGCCGCCATTTTACAATTTGCAATAAGATCATTGTACCTTTATTTTAGAATAGCAAGGATTAGAAATTATTTCATAAAATAGTTAACTAATATAATCACAAACAATTAAAAGGAATCTGTTCTTCCAGATATACTTGTAAAGTAACATAAGTTGAATACATCTAAAACTTGGTGTATCATTTCTTTTCTGTTTAACTTTATGTTGTTTATTTCAGTTTCTTTATAGGCAATGTGGCATTTCAGTTTTAGAACACCGAATGAAAGATTTTGGATATGCAGCTCTGTACGTTAATCTAAACTTTAAAATAGAAATGAAATGATGTTCATCCATCCATTTACTCCTTTCCCCTGAAAATGGTCCACTGATCTACATTGTAAGTGAATTTTATAGTAAATACCAAGACAAACTCTTTGTTATAGGAGTTGATTTATTCATAACTCATATGCAGGTGAGCCTGGCCTTTGGTGGTGATGGACATCTAGACAGTGTTCTGACCCTTAACATCACTCTCTTCTTGTATCTCCTATGTGTGAACTGGTAGATGATAAATAATGTTATAGATTCTCTAGGAAATTTGAAAGCTAAAAGGCCCAATATTTATCTGTCATTTTGCAAATGTTCAGGCAGAATCATGTGTAATTTAAAAACTAAACAAATGGTTCTTACATAACAGAGTTAGGTATAAAATCTGGTTATACCGTTTGTTACCACATTACTTTAACGACATATGTTGTTTTGTCTACAAATTAATTTTATTTATAGGACAGTCTCCCAAGAATCTTGATTAAAAGTAAAGAAAACAGTGTGTTTTAAATAATGAAGGCAGAGCCAGGCCTACATTATAAATAAATTCATTTGTTTGTGTAGAAAATAGATGCTGAAAGGGAATAAAATATAAAAGATACTGAAAAGAGAAAATGAAATATCAACTTTGTATAATTTTAAAATTGTATGTCAGCTGTATGACTGGATCTTTCTCGACTGGGTATGGAGTCATGTAAATTTATGTCATTTTTATTCATGTCTCTGATAAACTTGTAAGAGAGTATGTCACAAGAGTACCTTATAGGTCTTTCAAAATTCAACTTATTCAAAGGTTTCAAAGAATAACCAACAGATGACTGAATGTGAATTTGTTTATTGATTCATAAAAAAGTAGGTGTATTCATTCATCCTCAAACAGACATTCACTTACCATATTGTCTCCTAGGAGATTAAGTTCTTCTTTTATTTATGTATTTTTGGTAGTATAAGAATTAAATCAAGGACCTTACATAGGAGACATGAAAGGTCTAATACTAAGGTACACTCTCCAGTCTGCAGGATCTCACATTCCAAAGACAAGGAAGAAAATGTTAGGAACCAATTTCATGTTCCTAAGGTTGAGGTTTTCATAAATAATATGGGGCAATGTACAAGGCACGGAATTGCATTACATGCAGTCAGAAAGAGGACAGGTACTAAAGGATGAACTCTTAAATGGAAAGAGTGTGAAGAAAAGAAAGCACCGTAGTATAGAAGCAGCCTACACAAAGGTGGGAGTGAGATTCTCTGTGTGGAAAACAAGGTATGAAGTTGGTGATAAAGACAGAGTATAGGCGTGGAGCAGAAAATAATGTACCTGAACACATAAACTTAATATATAAAGAATAAAAAGTCCCACAGCTTATGCTATATTACCTTCTATAATTAATATGCAATTCTTCAGCTTGACTTTTTTTTTCTTTCAGGCAGTTAATATTCATGCCAAAACATTTCTTTTAATTTTAATTTAAAATATTTTTATTCTTATCAGTTATTTTTTATGTTTATGCTTGCATGTATGTAAGTGCACCTGTGTCATGCAATGCCTGGAGAGATTAGAAGTGGATGTCAGATTCTGTGGAGCTGAATTTACAGAAGTTAGTCATGATGTGGGTGCTGTGAACTAAACACAAATTCTCTGCACTGAGTCATCTCTTCAGCCTGCTAATTCTTATAATTTTTAGATTTGAAATAAAGAGCATTTTGTTCTGTAGACCATTAATGTAGAATTTAATAATAAATGTTATTTTATTATTTAAAAATTTTATTGAGCTTTTATACATTTCATACAACAATTCTTAATCAAATTTAGATTGCCTCCCACACTCATGCCCTCCCAACACTCCACCAGGCCTCATGTATTCTACCATACATGTTAAGTCTTATCCAGTCAATCATTTGTACCCAGATGTCCTTTCTGCAGATTCATCCATTGGAATCTAGTCAGCCTATCTAAAGATCATAAGTAAGGCATACTCTCCCTCTCCCAGTAGTAATCTGTCTCCAGTAGTTCTCAGTCTAGGGCCAGCCCATTACCACCACCAATTTCTCTTCCTCGCTCTGGATCCTTGTCTAATCGATTTGGCATGAGTTCTGTGGTTGATGCCACCAATTCCACAAGTTTACAGTGCAAGTTTCCTGAAAGCCGCTGCTTTCCCGTGTTCATGAATCAGTCCAGGCTCTTACAATCTTTTGGCCCCCGCTTCCTCAATAGTCCATGAGTTGTGGGTGGGTTAAGCTTGTGAGAGTGGTTCAAAAAATTCCCAAAATAACACAGGCTATTTCCAAAGCTCTTGTTTATCCCCAAAAGTAGAAAATAAGACCTTATTGCTGAAGACAGTGCATACTTTGCATATAGGACTTGGAGCAATGCAGCAGGAACTGACCCAGAAGTCTTCTACTGAGATGATAATATGAAAGCAGCTAAGGAAGAAAATCAATCATTGATACAACCCAGCCCTAAAACTATGTTATTTTATTTTTTTAATACTCAAATTAGCCTTTAGTTTCTATTCTTTTAATACTGAAAAAGCTAAATTTGAATGCTTTAATTGAAAATTAAAAACAACCACCAACCATGACACTATTTGCTTTTTTTTTTTCAGCTCTTCTTATTTATAACAAAGAAATTTGATGATACCTTAAAACAATAGGAAAATAATTCAAAGTTTAAAACAAGGATTAATCAGGAGATAGTTTGCATTAATAAAGCAATACCAAATAGATCACTACAGAAGCAAGGCAGAAGACATTAAAAAAAAAAACATTGAGAGAAAGTTTTAAGCTGTGGATTTATACTAGTGAGAAATGATGAAAGAACGAGGTAAGGTCAAACAGTACTGATACAATTTTCAGAGGTAGTAATGAGTAATCCAGCACATTATAGGTGGAATTTCAGGATATTTGAACTGAGTCCCTCTGCCCTAACTTCCACATAGGCCCATGCTAAGGAGAATCATGCTGTGAGTGTTTTACTTATCAAGCAAATACAAAGATTTTTGGTAAATATTGCTGACGATGCATCAGAGCTTGCACAATGGTAAGGAGTGCGTTGTACACTTTCAAATTACCATAGTTTGGATCCTGCTACTCATATCAGGTAACTCACAACAACCTATAAACTCACCTCCAGTTAACCCCACGCTTTCTGGCCTCCACCAGGACATGTGCACATGTTCACTGAAAAATATTGATTTACTGTAACCCAAAGACAATGTTACTAAAAATGATGAAGTGACTTTTGAGTCCCAAGTATCATTGTGTAATTGAAGACCATATGCTTCTTTATTTTATTATTAATTATAGGCATAGCTTCTTTTATACTCAGGTCAGTCAGAAGATGAGAGTCTCATCTTCTGAAAAGCCACATGTGAATTCTAGCCCTTGGAAACTAATGTTTTCTTATGAACGCAAGAGCCTATAACCCTGCTGTGCATCATAGCCAGAGGAGATGCAGGATTTATAAGAAGCTCAACTGTAACCCATATCAATGTGGAAGCTAACAGATGTAAACCAATTCTTTCTAACTCAAAATATTTATTGCAATGCTCAATTTTCAAATTAAATCAATAACAGTTATAGTATAAAAGTAAAACCAAATAATGAGTATACCAGAAAATGGATATGTCCAACTTTTTATGCAGCAATTTTGCTTTCAACATGGCTCCATATATTATTTTAAGTGCTTCATGAAAATTAATAGTATATTATTAAATGGTATGCTAAATTATTTGATGATGTAGCAAATTTTGAAATATTACACTGAGTTCTTTAAGATTATTCAGTTTCTTTTATTCCTCCAACCATCCTTCATTCTTGTTCTGGGATGAATGAATAATACAGGTTTATATTTTCATTCAGAGTCACATAGTTTATTATGATTATCTTATTTCATATACACTGTTTTGTGATTTCCTTTCTTGACATAACAATAATTTCCATGGGCTAAATAAAAAAGAGTCATTCTTTTGAGATCAAAGATTCAATAGTTAAAATAGCTGTGGCCATTTAAGTATACTTTCTACTAACTGGAAATATCACTGTGTTTTCAGCAGACAGTTATTCTGTTCTGTCTATATGACTATGTATAGTTTGGGTTTACATGATAATATCCTTGAATTTCCTGAGAATATTAACATTTCAGGATGTTACATGTTGTGAGATAAAGTACTTCTTTACAATTACTAATGGTGAATAAATAATCTTATATATCAGGGGTTAGAATGATTACTCAACAGTGAAAAAGACTGGTTGTTCTTGAGGAAGACCCAGGGTTAAATCCCAGCACCAACATGACAGCTAACAACTGTCTATAACTCCAATTCCAGGGAATTGAAAGCCCTCATCTGTTTTCTAAGGGCACTGCACGACATGAGTGCACTTGCCCATGCAAGTATAGCACTCATACACATATAGTAAGAATAAATAAATCAAAAAATAATCATATATCCATTAGAAAATGGTGTACATTTCCTACCTTCTACAATATTTAACTACAACCATTTCTCAAATATTTCTGAAATCAGTTTTCCACTCTTCCTTTTTCTACAGTTATCATTGTTTAGCCAGAACTTCAGCAACAGTGTATTGAACAGTAGATCAGTAAACAGTAAATCAGTCTAGATTTCTAACACTGACTGTGTCTTATTATAAAATGAACAAATCTGATATTTATACCACTTGGCTCCAGTTATTTTCCATTCTCCACACTCTTGCCCTCCCTTTTCTGTGTAATATTGCAGTACCCATCTATCATGGGTCAGGTGATCTCCAGCAGCTGGTTCTGTACTCAGTCAATGGTTTTCTTAGGCGAAGAGTATATTATACCTGAAAAAGAGTAATGGCTCGAATTGAAGATGGATACCAGACTTTGATCTCTAGTACATTTTATGTCTATCTGTATCTTGCTATTCTCAGGAAGATATTGGCTACCAGTGTAACCTCCAGGAGCATAAGAATCATACAAGATTACCTTGCATCAAGCCTAAATCGGCAAAATACTGAAAATGAATGAAAAAGAAGTGTTGATTGCTTAACCACTTAATAACCAGTTTTGTAGCAGTAGTCAACAGACAGAAGAATTTTGAAGCAATAGCAAAGTAAATACATTGACATTTGTGTATTCCTGGTATTATAAGTAAATTGAATTATGGAAATTGCAAAGTATCAAGATTTGCAGGCAGTGAGATACGAGAGTGTTTCAGACAAATGTCAAGATCTGGCCACTGGGTACCCCCGGTCTAGTCAACTTTAAAGAAATTTGGTAAGGAGAATAGTGTAAGAACTTTCATTTGATTTCATCTATCATAATGTACCTCAAACTCTAAGCTCTTTGTTGTGTGCCTTTTCATGGGGGAAATAAGAACAAATGTCTGGTCACTCCCAGATAGGGTGCTGAAATCTTACCAAGGAAAGAATTTCATCCAATTATAACTTGGTGAACTAATTAGATTACTTACAGAAGCGTGGGTGAGGAGTTACTTATTGAGTCCATGATGACTTTATAAAGCTGCATGGTTGGCACTCCATGAAAACTTGTAGGTGGCTCCATTAAAGATCTGCTTTTCATGAACAATTATTTTCTGCTTATGTAACTTTGGGGTAGGACATTCTGACTCATGGTCTTCTAAGATTCCTGATCTTGTAAGTTTTTTGAGCCTTCTGGCTCTCATATCTACAAATATGTTTTGGCTCTTACACATATTCTACTCATTTTCCTTTGATGGTCTCTGAGCTTTTGAGAAAGAAATGTGAATGTTTGATTCTATTTTTCTGTTGTGTTTTCCCATTAGGACATCATGCCATAGCGACAGTCACTGATTCACTGTATCTTGATTGATGATAAATTTTTTGAATTAGTCATTGTCCACAACCCAAAAGTTTCCTTCCATAACCAACCAACTGTCCAAGACTGATAACATCATTGATATAGGGGGTAAACACAAATATTTAGAAGGCAATTGGATAGACACACTAATCCTTTTAATAAAATCATATTTACTACACTCACTGTGGCCCCTATGACATCTCTAGACAGAGATTGTTGACCTTACTAACACTATTAAACATATACATAATTAGGAATAAAATAAATCTTTTTAAAAATCTCCTTTAAGTACAAGTACAGAAGCTATGTCTACAATTCAAGTTAAATTTTTTTGTAAGCTTTCTGTTTCTCATTTATTTTACTAAGCACCTTCTAGGTAATATCCAGGCAGACTTTTTTTTTAAAATTAAGAAAACTGACACAACACTGTAAGTGTATAATTTAGCATGTCTGTCTTACTGTTTCAGTGAAATGCTGAGGTTCTTAAATGAAGACTTTCATTAAATTATGTGTACCTTTGAGTCTGGCTATGCTAAAAGAAATTTGTTAAATATTCTACTCTTAAAAGTAGAGACACAAATGAGTGCCTAAAGAATTAGAGAAAAAGTAAGTGCCCCAAAGTTAGACAATTCTAGTAGTAGCGCAAAAATTTGGAAGAATAAAAGTTGGTATCATTTTGCTTGAGGATGATTAAGAGGAATCAGTATGATGGTCACCTTGAAGATACATAGTGAACAGGGATTTCATTGCAAGGTCAGTAGGGATTCAATGAAGAACTCAATACCAAGATGTTTTGATGAATGAAGTAGTAACTGAAAGCCTCAGCAAAATATTATCAGAACTAAAGACATTTGGCAGAAAAAAATTGGCAAGCATGTCTTCATATCTACCAGGTGCTTCTTAATACTTTAGCGGTTCCTGTGGCCATTGCACATGTTCAAAAACAAGTGTCTTCATTTCAGAACTACAAAAAAAGGCAATGAGATACAATTTGTGCCACGTAGCCCCAAAGTTATGTGGTTATTAGAGAGAAATTCAAGTCAAAATACTTCATTTCTCATCTGAAATGAAATGGGGCCTCCTAATTCCCAGGTTCATCCTTCAGTGCCTCAGTATTTGGCATTACAGAGCACTTGTCACCCACGGATTATATATGACCTCAGGTAATGAAAATGAGATCCAGTGTCTCTCATTTCATTCCTGTTTATGCTGCATGCTAATGCCAAGCTGAAGAAGGTACTCATCCTTTTTCTTTCTGTAGTACATCCTAAAAAAAAAGCAACCTTATGCCAGGCATGGTGGCTCAAACCCATAATCTCGGTTTCTTCGAGATTGTACATTGTGAACTATGTAGTGAATTCCAGGCTAGCTAAGAATACACAATGAAAACCTCCTTCAGAAAAACCAAATATTCTAAACAAACTAAAAGATAATGGATTTGGAAAAATTTATTTGTCACATCTGTTCAGGCACTGCTGAGTTATCCAGAGGACTTAGGGCAGGGCTTGCTGCTGTTGACCAACACTTCTCTTTCTAGTACATGCTGGTTAATGGAACTTATATTTTATAACTTATATTTTCAGGGTAAATTTTATCTCACAAAATAATTTGTCAACCATAAGACACAAAGAACTAGTAATGCTATGCCAGGAGCCAAATGACCTCTGTCTTGCCTTCCTGCAAATGTAACATCCTGACACAGGTTGACACCAATTGTTTTAACCTGGAGTTTCTTGAGTGCCTTTTAGAGTTTCTTATTGTCTAAACAGACAATTCCCCCGACCTGTATCCACTCTACACATGCCCTTGGCTCCTGGAACATCTGGCGATTTGTCTCTTAGCAACTCTAGTCCACTACGCCCCACCTAGCCCCTTGCAGCAGCAGTATATAAGAGCTCTGTAAAAAATAAAGATTTGTCGACTTGATCAGAGAAACTGCCAGGTAGGCCCTCCATGTGCCTCTTGTCCCTTTCATTCCAGGTTTCTGAGGACTTGTGCTCCTGTTGATGCCCTGATGGCCGGGGCAATGCTAAGGCACTGTTTAGAATTATGAGTCAAGAGTTAAAGGAATCTACTTTATGAAAGAAGAAAGCAGGCAACTGAGGTAGTTTCCTTTGGGCAAAGCAGATGGACATACAGACCTCCCATTTTGAGGAGAAATGTTATTATAGAAATGCTTACCTAGCTCTGTCTTCATTAGTACTCTTTATTCCAGTCCCTTTCATGTATTAGGAATACAGGTTTATTCCCTGTTGAATGACATCTCTAAAACTGCTTCTGAAAAATGGGACTGCTTCCTTTTAATTTATCATATTACATGTAGCTCTTTGCTTTATTTATGCTTATCATTAATGTATGATAAAATTTCTAGTGAAAATAAAAACAAACAACAAGAAAGAATTTCTTGGACTTCTTAATTAGTAGACAAAAGTCTACTCATCTCCCCTTTTAAATAGTTCACATGCCATTTTTCAGGAGCTAAATAATCAAATTTAGATTCCACAGGTATTTTTTTTTCTGAAATACATGAGTTAATAGGGTCTTGATGACTTTATTTCTTATTACAAAATATTTTTGTCTGTTCTTTTACATAATGCCAGCTAATCATACCATGTAATATATTTTACTTTAAAGAAATAACTTTGTGAATCATGCTTTAATGATTTTGTAATGCTTGAGTTCCATTGTATCAAAGCTCACCTACTACTTTTCATATGTAGGATTCAATTATTCTACCTGAGATGTGCTTATTTGTGTGTGTGTGTGTGTGTGTGTGTGTGTGTGTGTACATGTGTGTGTGGGGAGAGAGAGAGAAAGAGAGAGAGAGAGAGAGAGAGAGAGAGAGAGATTCTGTTGAGATATTGTGAGATATTGTTTATATGAAGACACTACTACGGGATGAATCAAAGGAACTTCTCAATTAGTCCTGATATTTTAAATTATCTATTCAGCTATATTATAAAATGAGCCTGATTTGACTTTGGTATTTTATGGCATTTTATCATGATTACTCTTGACTGTTTGGTCATTCTACAGATCTTAACACCAGTTTAAAATGTTTATATAATAAGGTTGATACCACTTTCAAAAACTGATTATCCTTATGGGATCGAGGGGCTGGAGTTGAACACTGTGCTGTGTTAGGACTTAATTCTTCCTCCCCCCCAAAAAATAAAGAAATACAAAACTAGTAATGTTGATGATATGAACAGGCAAAAGGAAAGTATGTCAAGACATGAACACCTTTGTTTTGTTTTTGTTTTTCTTTCTTAAAACTCAGGGGTAACCAGGAGAAATTGTATGAGGTTGGTATGCTTTTATTTTTATCTTATGCTGTAGAATGTGTAACTGTCATTTAATCACCTACCTTACACATTTCTATTAGGTCTGAATATTTGAAAACAATTCTAAAATAATAAAACTACTATCTTTAATGAGGAAATATAATAGAGCTTGAGCTCTCAGGACCAATTATTTCCACACATTATGAACTCAGAAAAATCCAAAGAAAGAAAAATATATGTAGGAGAATAGTTACAAATCCTCATTAGTGACAATAACTGCCAAGAAGAAAGAAAATTATAATGAATATTTCCTAAAGCTAGGGAAGTAGGCTTTGTTTCTTTCTTTTTTTTTTTCACTAAAAGAACACACATTAGTAGACTCATGCTCTAGTTTGGTTCTCTATTGCTATGGGAAAGCACGAAATAAAAGCAACTTGGGGAGGAAAGTATTTATTTGGCTTATATCTCACAGTTTGTCTTCAAGTGAAGTCAAGATAGGAACTCAGGGTAGGAACCTGGAGACAGGAGCTGAAGCCCAGACCATGAAGGAATGCTGTTTACTGACCTGTACTCATCCTGCTTTCTTATACAACCCAGAACCACCTGTCCAGAGACAACATCAGCTGCAGTGGATTGACCCTCTCACATCTCTCAACAATCATGAAGATATTTCACAAGCATGCCCAGTGGAGGAATTTTCCCAGTTGAGGACCCTTCTACCAAGGTGTGTCTAGTTGACAACTGATGCTCTTCAATACAACTCATGATACTTAGAAACAATTCCCCTTCCCTCAAGACAAAGAACAAGAAGAGGAAATGCCCAGTTAGCTTTAACTGTCAACTTGACATAGTCTAGATTCACATCAGAAAACTATCTTAATTAAAGCATTGCTCAAATCAGATTGGTCTGTTAGAATGTTCATTACAGGTTGTCTTGATTGTCAGTTGATTTGGGAGGGCCTAGCCCACCAAGTGCAGCATTATGCCCTATGTAAGTGGTCCTGGGTTCTATAAGGAAGGTAGCTGAGCATTAATCAGAGAGAAAACCAGAGAGGAAGTCAGCAATCAGCATTCCTCTTGTTTCTGCTTCAAGTTCCTACTTCAATTCCTGTTCTGACTTCTGTCAATGATGCTATAAATAAACTCTTTTCTACAATGAGTTGTAGTAGTCAGCATGCTTTATCACAACAGCAGAAAGGAAACTAGAATAAGACATGTAAAAGTCTAGGAAGCCCTGACTAGATAAAGAAGAGAGTATCTGAGGCCTTAATGTGAGGGGGAAAGTAAATAGTTATGTCCAGGAAACCTGTGTAGGTAAAAGAGAGTGACACAATGCAATCCGTCCATCAAAAGACTGAACAGTACATCAAGATTTCTGCCAGCATAGGTGAGCTACATGCAAATAGTATACACATCTGGTACACTAGTGTGTGGTCAGTGATTGGGTCATATGCAGTGCCAGTCCACTTCATGTCCACATGAGGATGGTGGATAGTACAGATGAAGATTCTTTAGCTGGTACTCAATGGTGTGATTAATACATGTTAAAACATTAGGAAATCTCTAAGACAAATGGTAGATAGGTGATGAACAGTTTTGGCCTCAGTGTATTCCAGTTACCATTCCTGGTAGAGCTTAAACAATAGGGCAAATTTGCAAAATCTTGTCTCTTCAGGATACTTCAACCCTGTCAAGGTCTACTTCTTTCTCATTTACTTCATGGTGTTTTTATAAGACAGAGTCTCCTTGTAGCCCTCCAGGTACCCCAGGACTCACTATGCAGAAAAAGTTAGCTTTGATTTCCCAGAGATCTGCCTGCCTCTGCCTCCCAAGTGCTAGGAGTAAAGTCATATATCACCATGCCCAGTGCTCATGGTGCTTCTTAATCCACTTTTCCTCCTTAGTGTTAAATTCCTACTGTCTTCAGAGACTAGTCTTCAGGTTCATCTGGACTTAATCCTAGTGACATAACTACTGGCCTTAACGCGTTCAAAGCTTCAATTCTGTATCTCTTCCTCATGATTTGTGAATATACTCTAACCTTAACTTTTTGAAAATTCTCTAGAAATTTGTAGAAACATATATGTATGTAGTATTAGCATAACACGTTAAAGTCATTCCAACTTATCCATCTGACCCTGTTCCATGCTAAAAATGACATGAACTAATTTACAGTTGAATACATTTGTGAAGTAGTGGCACAACTCTGTCAGTCACATTTTCATCACTGTGAGAAGTACGTAAGATAAATAACCAAAAAGAAGGAAACATTAATTGTAGGTCATGTTTTCAGTGACGTGTTCCTAATTACTGAACTCCATCTCTTTAGGCCTGTGATGAAGAAAAGCGTAGCTGAAGGGAACATATTGGTGGCACAAAACTGCTCACTTCAGTGAAATCAGGAGTTTGGGAGAAAGAAGAGGATGGAGGAAGACTCAGGATCCCACAATCTCCTTCAAGTGCATTTTCCCAGGGCCTCACTTCCCTCTATTGGGCCTTACCTCTTAAAGGTTGCCCCACTTTGCTACAGTATCACAGACTAATGACAAAAGCCTATAGAACACAGACTTTGGAGGAAATTTCACTTCCAAACCATAACACTATCTATGAAAATTAGGTTTGAAGCATATAGTTTCTCTGTGAGATTGAATTTTAGGAATCCTGGGGACTGTAACTTGCTGTGAGCTGATACAAATTTGGCTCTAGATGAGTCGGGCTAACTAGAAGACAAAGTCAACCTGATGGGTTCTTTGTAGTCAGGAATATGTGTCACAACAACCGAAGTATCTCCTGTCATTATCTTGAACCTCAGTCTCTTTGTATTTTTTTAATTATATCACAAAAATTTCATGCTCATTTCTCTTCACTTTATATTTCTTACAGAAAATTAGGAAGATAAGATATGTTGAATCTTGCACATTTAATCAAAGCTCTCATGAGCCTCATAGTTCTTTCCAGATTCATTTTGCCACAGTGTAAGTTCCATTGATGACCCTTATAATGTCCTCTATGTAGTGACTTAGGAAAAACCAAAGAGACCAAATAAGATAGCAAGGAAGGGTATTTTTCAGTAGAACAAGATATTTATCCCAATGATTTTCTTAGAAACTCTTGTTCTCAACATGCTGAACGCCAGTGTTAGATGTGTTGCCTCAAGTATCTGTGATAGTATGTCCAGGAGGAAATGAAAAGATGGTCTTCTGAAATACCTTCCTTCATCATTAATTGCCGGAGCCAGCCGGCTGAAATCAAATCATACCTGAAGGCGGGGGACGGGTGAGAAATAAAGATAGAGAAAAGATAGTTTCAGGAGGGCTGTCAGTCAATACTGAGGCCCAGACTTTATTTTGCTCAGTGTATTTGTACCTTTACAGCTGCGTGAGGAGCAAAACAAGTCAAGAGTTCCAAGCAAAAACAAACACGTATTTACATAGGCAGAATCATTCAAGCCACCCCCAGTCTTCTTACGATGGTCCTCAGCCTTGTGCCCAAGGCAGACTTCCATTCAGGAACCATAAAGTATTTGCATAGCACAGCATTCTGCCCCCACAGCACTTCTGTGACTGACTTCTACTTAGCCCTAAACTATGGCATAGCTCAAGGCAGGTAAATGGCTCCTGACAATTAATAAACATCAACAGTAGTTTGGAACTGCTTAGATACTTGGCTCTTTATGTGCCAAAACAAGTTATAGGAAACGTTAAAAGGGATTGATTACATAAAAAATATTCTTGAAGAAACCTAAAGGGCCAAAGATAGCCTGACTCCTTGCATTTGCCATATTGTCACAGTGTGCACTGGGGCAGCTGTTTTAACAAGACCAGTAGCAAGGCTGTTGCTGAGCTTGGAGTCCTCATCAGCTTCATCCATCTGCACAGAAGGAAGTTACTCTGCTAGCCTCACTTGCTTGCTAATTCATAAATGAGACTCCGAAGGCCAAGACTAGTCTTCAGGCTCATCTGGACTTACTCCTAGTGACATAGCTACTGGCCTTAACTCGTCCAAAGCTTTCAATTCTGTATCTCACTCAGTCCATTTCCTTGTAGCTCAGTAAAACCACCAATGGCCAGTTGGCCTCACTTTAGTTTATGATACTGTGCTGTCTCTACCTGGCTCCTGACCTGATCAAAACAAATACTCTGAATATGTCACTGCCCAGTTTTGTTTGGTGGCAGTGACTTCGTTCAGCATTTACTTTGTACCACATTGGGAAATGGCTCCTTATTTATGGTCAGTATTACAAATAGACTCCATGCTTTATTGACCTTGCTTTGACTATTATATCTTCTAATCACCCACTAAACAATCAATAATTATATCAAAATCAAATAAAAATATAAACTTAAATATTCCTCTAATGTAGCTCTCTGAGAAGTTAGCTAATCCCAAATTGGTAGCCCTAAACATGGGTACATATGCACATCAAAAATGAATATAGTGATATATATGTATATATGTAACAACAATAATCAAAGCAAATAACAAAAAATTGAGAATGAGGGAAGGACGTGGAAGGAGTTGGTGGGGTACTGGGAGGGCTGAAAATAAGGGGAACCCAATATTCATTTATGAAATTCTCAAAAATAAAGTTTAAAAAAACCTTTAAAAATCAACATTTCTTTCATATGTTTTATTCCAATTAAATAGTGAAATTTGCATTGATCTTTCTCTCAAGAAACCTGTAATTATAACACCAGTTTTTAAGCTTTAAAATTAACTCATTTGGGTCTATTTATTTGGCAATTACATATTTCATGAAACCCATGAATGAGCATTTTTAAAATTTACTTTCCTGAAGAACTCTGTTGGTCATGAATGTGAGAGAACATGCGTGGGGCTTGTGGCATCTAAGAGTTTGGAGGGTAGAGGAGAAGGTAGAAATGATGAAAAAAAAAAGAGAATTTCACTGACCTTAGTGCAATAACGTAGAGCACAGACAGGGATCTCTCACTCTGACTTTGAACAACACTGAAGGGAAAAAAAAAATGTCAAGAAGAAAGTTGCAACCATTAACTCATATAAGGCATAAATTTCTCCACTTTCACCTTTTTGTTTAATGAGCATACTTTGATTACAGAACTCTATTTTCTGAACATAGGAGAACTTTGGGAGAAACATGATTCTTTTCCTGGTCACAGGTTTCACTTTTTCTATGCTGTCAAAATGTATAGGCATTATACAGAATTATTTTAAAACAAATGTCCTCGGTAGTTGTATGTCATTCTGACTTTAAGCTCTTCTTGTCTCGTATGTCCTGCCAGTCAGGACCGAAAGAAAACTTTGCAATTTCAAGGCTTTGAGTTTTGATTATGATAATTTCATTAAGATGAAATTTCATAACTTTATCTTAATTTCTGAAAGTCTGCCGCCATGATTACCTTCCAATGTAGCTTAGCATATCAAATAAAATCCTTTCTTATGTTTAGTTCAATGTAACTTACCATTATTAATATGAGAGTATACCGGGCATGATTTTTAGTGATAATACTAGAAACTTCTGCAGAAGCATCCTAAGCCCACATTTGCTTGTCTTTATCTTTCTCTCCTGCCCTGTTTTCTTCACCATTATCCTCCACCCTTTTTCATTTACGTTTACTTGTGTATGTTTTAGTGTCTCAAGCTTGAGTGTAAAGTATGATTTTTTTTTTCCTTTCATTGGTATCCATCACCTCATAGTGACAATATCTCTCCTTGTTATTTGCCTCTTGATACGGCACTATCGTATAAGAAGAGGAAGATGAAAGGAATTCGTTACTTCTGTTTTTTTTATTTAAGTTTAATGTTCATTATTAACTTTTTTCTCATTCCTTTGAGCTAAAGTCATTTCTCCATTTTTTTAAAGTGAAGTTTAGGAAACTAATTTCAGATCTTAACTCTTTCATAATATAGGCACAATATAAAATTTCGCATGATTGCTGTTCTGTCTCACATCTTTGAAAATTTTGTTTTGCCATTTAACTTTAATATATATCTGAGATAAATGAAAACTTACATTCAAATGAAAATTTAATAAATGCTCCAGTAATGTCACTTACAAGAGCCAGAATAGTATTAGCCAGAATTTCCATCAATGATGGAAATATATGATGTAATAATAATGATATGATAAAATGATGTACATATTAAAAATGTGATATAATCATGCTTAAGATAGTTATTTAACAAGAACCATGAAGTTCTGACAAAAATTTGAAGAACCTTATTGTAAGGTTCTGGGTTCGAGAGATGCAGCAGACAAAAGGGACCAGAGACTCTGCTGGTAGCTAACAGGATCCAGCTTTTTTAAGAGAAGACCAGATGGGACTAGCTCCTCCGCACCCACGAGTGGAGAAATGCTAGCTCCCTCACCCCCATCTTGGGGCTGGGGCTCCAGGGAACCGGGCTGGTGGGCAAGGCTCCAGATCCAGACGGAGGAGCTCCCTCAGGGAGAGTGGGAGAGGCAAACTCCCTGCGGGAGCAAGTTCAGCCCAAAAGCCCAAGTCTCAGTTCCAGTCCCAGTCCAAATCTAAGTCTCAAAGCCAGTCCTAGCCCCAGTCCTCAAAGCCTTAAAAAAACCCTCAGCCCCCTCCTGGATTTTAGGGGAGGGGCATTGCCATCACATCTGATTGATGTTTAAGGCAAGCTTCTGGCCAGGAAGTAGTCCTTTTTTACAGCTGTTTGTGCATTTTTTTGAGTCTGGAACCTTATCTGTTAAGGAAGCCCCATGTCCTTTGTGAATTTGAGGTCTGGAATCTTATCTGAGATATTTGTAGCTATTTGCAGGGCCTGGATTTCTGAGGAGAAGTTGTAAAAGTCGGTCTTTCTTCATGCGTGTTTTGTAAACTCCGGCTCCAGGTTTCCTTCCATCTTCCTGAGTTTGAAACTGTTGGGCTTTTCAATCACATCTTACACTTATAAATATCACATTAATCAAAGAAGCTAGTTCCTCAAATTAGAGATTTTTATGGCTCCATTCTTACTGTAAATCCAGGCAACTCATCAGAGGTAGAAATAAATCAATGTTCACTCAGAGTCTATTGGACAGTGGAAGATTAGTCACATGACTGCTGATGTACAGATTTTTGTTGAAGTGAGGTAAAGGCTTTGATTTATATATATATATATATATATATATATATATATATATGTAGAGAGAGAGAGAGAGCGCACTTCATGACATTTACTCAAGAGTTTAAGTAACACTAAAATGTGTTAAACTGAAAATGATAGGAAAGTATTATAAATTATTCTGGATATGTTTCAAAACTAACGTGGAATTTCTGTGTTCATGAAGTTTTTATGAGTATCAAGTGAGTTGATGTTCCTCTAGACAATGTCTTACTTTTGGTCATGTGATGTACATATAAATGACTAAGTCCTTAAGATTTTGTCAGTTCATTTGTTTGTGTATTTACTCAGCTGTAAGATTTGTAGTGTTAGTATTGAAAGCATTGATAAGAAAATACAAAATACACTGGAAGTGAGAAATAACATGACCAGGTGCTCCCTCACTATTTCTTCCTGGGTGTGAGGAACATGCAATGCTACGTTCTTATCTGGAAATTCTGGATCTCAGTGATAAAGCTAAGTCACCATGAATACTTCCTCTTTTCCCTAACATAGCAGGATGTTTTTATGATTTTTTTTCCTATTAACTAAAATATTCATCAAAATCAAATCATTCTATGATTTTTGTCACTTTAGGCAAGCTCCGGTTTCATGGAAATATCCATTCAGAGTTTAACCCTACCTGGTCTCAGCTTAGTGTTCCATTTCATCTCTATTTGAAATTCCAGAGGCTTATGACCTGGAGCTGAAGAGGTTTTGAAGATTACACAGCAATAACCTACATCCACTACACTGCATCACCCAAACTGTGGGTCCAATTTTACTTTAAATTCATATGGAGCTCACACTTGCCCTGTCCTTTTTCTTTTCTCAATCTTATGAAGAATATTTGGATATTTTCACATTATAGGTTTTTTAAAATAATTTCAACAATGGTAAATTCACCTATTTCCATCATTCTGTTAAACAACTTGATAAGCATTTTTTTTTAAGAAATGTTTATAGCATGATAACCTTTATTCCAGGAAGTTTATCAATGACTGCAAAAAAAATGTTAATCAAAACTTCCCATGTTCATTTTGAATCATTATTGTTGAAATCACCAGACTATTAGTTTAAGAAAATGCTCCTTCCAGTATGGAGTAAACTGAAGTTTGTGCTCTGCAACCAACCAAAATATGCCCACTCATTTTCTTGTAATAAACTTAATAGCACATCAATATGATTATTTTAAAAATTTCATTCATTTTCTTAGTCGTAAGAAGTAACAGAGCCACCATGCAATTTGATTTTGATAATGAGAAACATGTGATCGTTCTTTGATAATGGCCAATTGTAACATTCATCCACAACATAGGAAATGGTCCTCATTTGCTTAAGCATTAAAACAGCAAAAATTGCACATCAATTTCTTCCTAGGGTTATTATATAGATTTATTTTTTAGTCCTTAATGTTGCTCATAGAAACCACAGATTGCTTGCAGAGCAATCTCGGGCCAGATGCTCTGTGCCTGATGGGAAATGAGACCCTTAAAAGCTCCCCTTCACTACTCTTCTATTTATTTCCCAGCACTTGTAACAATTAGGAATGTGGCATCTGCTTCATCTATTGCTTCACTGTTTCAGAATTACACTGGACCGAGATGATAATGCCTTTCCCATTACCTCTTTATGGAGTATGCAACTGAGCTTGAAAAAAATTAAGGAAAAACCTTCAGGAAAGCATCTTGCTGAAAACTCCATAATTCAAAAATGTCAGTAGTATCCACAGCTGGTTACGGTGCCTATGTCTGCTGTCTCCTGTATGATACAGAAAGAGAAACATAAGGTATGTGGGTAATAATTTTTGAAAATGTGTGGGCATGCTGCCAGGCCAGAAGGGATTTTAATATACAAACAGTGACTGCATGTGTTTGACATACATGGTGACAGTTTGAAAGACTTGTTTATATTCGCTACATTTTCATTAAAATACAGCATGTAAAAGCAGACATTCTATTACCAGATCATAAAACCAATGTATCCCCTTGATATTTCTTGAAACAAGGTTTTCACAAATTTCCAACTCTTAGAATGTAACCTTGAGAAAGGTTCTTAGGGGTCAATTAAAACTTAATTAAATTCATGCTCAAGGAAAATATTTTTAACTTAAAATGTTTTGTTCTCTCAAATTAACATTACTCATTAGAAATAAAATCACTGAGTATGCCTGAGAATAATAAGTAATCATCTGGGTATATACCACATTTTAATAGAACTGAAGCTTCAGTTTATAGTAATGCCAGTTTATAGAAGAAAACTAATTTTTGGCTTATCTATTGCCTTTTATTTTTCTTATGCTTAAACACATAATTTTATAGAGATGAGTAAATGGTATACAAATTATTTGGAAATGTACTTCACTGAACTAATATGATCCTCATGGGTCAGTGAAGAGAAATAATGAATTTTCTCCAGGGACTAGCTCCCTGAGACATTATCTAATTGCAAGTATACAACCTTAAACACTAGTACAAATGAGCACCATGGAATGGACTCAGTGCATTATACATATAAGTACATTTATGAATGTATGGATGTAATTCTAATAAGAACAATCAAAGAAGAGGAAATGAAATTGTGAGAGGAGGAGGAATTGGAAGGTGACAGGGAGGAGTAACAATGATGCAAATACAATACTCATGTTTGAAATTATGCTCCATTATATGTAATTCAAATATATAATTTAAATGTTATTAAATTGCATTTCATCCTAAACAGAAAAAGCTGATTATTTTATATCAACTTTTAAGGGTGACAGAATTCAATCTGAAAGCTACAAAATAAATTCAGAATGTATTTAGATTCTGAGTGGGTGATTTTGCCCCCATCTCCAAGCAGAGTCCAGTTTGATTTAGAATTACCATTTCTTCTTCATTTAGCTTCCCACATATCACAGAAACTCTTTTTTTCTAGTCAATCAACAACAGAGAATTCTTTTAATTAGTGGGATATTACTATAAATTCTACCAACTAACATTGATATTCAAGAATAGACTTTAGATAACAATATTCAGTGAATTTACTTCATTGAAGTTATACTTTAAAATGAAAATGACATATGAAGAATAAAAGCTGATGTAACCACACTGAGCACTCTTTTTCTAAGACTGCGTGTTTGACATTTACTTTGATGACGGAGACAGGTACCTCCATAGTAACTGTAGAAACAGATTATACTGTGGAGGAGAACCATTTCTAACATGATTGCTTAGGAACATCTTTGTGTTGTAATGAACACTAACTGTATTAACTATTTAGCAGCAGGTTTCAAATGGTGTGATCCTGTTTGAGCATTAAGATTTGTATAGCAATTTAAACAGATATATACTTCTCAAAATATTAACTGTCATTGGTTTAGTAGTAAAAAATTGAAATAAATATTAGTCTAAGGACTGAGCTAACTGCTGTATAGCATTGACAATAATCAATGTTATTACAGCTAGAATGGATCTACAGAACTTAGTATCTGAATCACTAAAATACTATTTAGGGTATGGCAAGTAACTAAGCTAGACCAAGTGAATCCTGTGTCCAAGTAGACAGAGAAACTTATGAGGAAATATAATGCAAAGGCATGACTGAAGAAAAGTGAAGATGTCACTATGCCAAATTCAATCTAGATCTTTAAAATCTCATAATGGGGGCTGCTCTTGCAAAGGACCTGGGTTCAGTTCCCAACACTCACAGAGTGGGTAACAACTGTTTTGTTTTGTTTTGTTTTGTTTTTTGTTTTAACTTGTTTCCACCCTCTCTTTGAAGCACAATGGTCCCTGAGTCCTGGGTAAGTGAAGTTTCATATAGGAGTCCTCTCCAAGGACAAGCATTCTACCGACTCTTAATCTCTATGCTTTGGCCATGTTTGATCTTTTGCATTACTATCCCTGTGCTGCATGAGGAAGCTTCCTTAATGAGAATTGAGATATTCATTAGTTACCCCTTTACCACTTGTTCAATGTTCCCCGAGTCTTAGGTGTAGAGGTTCCATTGTAGATGTGCCACTTAGACTGGGGCAATTCACAGACACTGTCTATATGTGACCAGTTGTGGTATTTTGTAGTCTCTGCCTATTACAATAGAAGTTTCTTTGATCATTCGTGACTAGGATATTTGTCTGAAAATAAAATGATTCATATTTTACACGTAGAAAGAAATTATATTAGTCTAGGTATGTGACAGTCTTGGGGTTTTCTCTAAGATCTGTGACCTCTCCAGTCATGTGAATTTGATTGTTTACAGTACCACACATGAGTTTCTTCCCATTGAATGGGATTTTGTTCCAATTAGGTAGCTATCAATAGCTTCCAAGATAAGTGCCACCACTGTACCAATGTCATTTGTTGTGCTGGTCATTGATGTGGTCATTTAATCTTGAAAGTGATGTTGGACCATCAATTTGTGTTCTCCCTTATGAATTTGCATGGTTCTCTCCAAAGCTATGATAACTATCCTTCAAGGGAAGTGGCTTCTAGGTCAGTTCCAGCTCCACTGCTCCAAATCCTGTATCCAAAGTATGTTCAGTCTTCATCAATAGGGTCTTACTTTCAAGTTCTGTCAGCCAATCAAAGGCTGTGGCAATAGCCTATATAATGTTTGGAATCCTTTGGACTACCCTGGACCAAAACTGAAAGGTATCATTTTCCTGTCTGGCACTGTTTCTTGCTATGTAGCATTTAGTTATACACATGGACTCCAGCAGAGATATTGTACGTGAAATTTGTCAGTAGATTGTTGAACTAATATGATTCCCTCTGGTTTTTAATGCTTTTCTGAAAACAAGAAATAGAAGAAAGTGACATAAACAGAAGCACAACATTATTATAGATTCTGAACTCAGAAATACACTTGAATAAAATGAAGCCCCCCCAATGCTGGAGAGTTTTGTTAATGTCAAATGCTATGTGGAAGCAAGGAATGATGTCTTGGGGCCTAAGTGACTGGTGTTTGCTTATTTCTACAGTTATTTGTAACACATGCTATAGGAAGTCTTACAAAGATTTGGTATAACTTCACTCACATCTCTAAATCACCATTAAGCACACACTAAAATAATCTACTATAAACAGCTGAACAGAAATCAAGATATTACAGATCTAGAATTGTTTATTGCTGTTAGTATAATGAATGCCTTATATTTAACACACAAACATTTCATGTTTTTAAAGTAATGCTTGCTTGCTCTTGCCTCTACCTTCACCAGTTTCCCAACTTCCTCCAGATTCAGTTAAGCTCTATTCTCCCATAAAATTTTCCCTATTATTTAATTAGGTGTTATTAACATTTTCCGAGATCCTTCAGAGTTCTAAAAGTGTTCTTTTGATGATACTGAAGTGATTTTTGGTCTTCCTACCACAGAGACCATGCCATTCTGTGATTAATTACATTAAGTAATTCTTCAAATTGCAAATAATGGTGGGGCAGGGGGAATTAACAAGGATTGAAAGCATACAAATATCAGGAAGTGAATAGTAAACCGCAGAGAGGAGACAGGCATGATGAACACATCACCTGTGCTCCACCAGCACTGCTCCTCTATAGATACACTTCCTCCTTGAATGAGTTATCTACCGAGGTTCATATATACATATATACTTGATAAATAAAAAGAATCACATTCCATTTTTGATGTTTGACCATCTACAGTTTTAAGTCTCATCTCTTTCTTTCCTGTTGCTGAATCTGGACAAGCTTGTAAACTCTAGTGTTGTCTTTTGTGTAGGTGGGGTCCATAACAAGAATGGACCCAAGCTCTACTTTAAACCACAATGAAATTCTGAGCAATTTCCTGGTCTCACAAATAATTTGGGCTAAAGATGCCTCCCTAATGTCTCTAGATACTTTACTTACATGATTTAAAAAAAAAAAAAAAAAAAAAACCTCCTCATAATCTCTTAATGTGTACTCAGTACAGTTATTCAGCCCTTCCAAACCAAAATTTGAGTGGACATCTGTCTACCTCTGTAGGTTGACTGCAAACACTGTACAAATTCTCCTTAATCCACATTTTCCCAATCATACCTATGAACTTGTATTCAGATTTATATTCCTGAGCATTCCCTTTGTATGGTATGATGAGTCAGAGACATTGTTATAGTTCCTCTACCATTAGCACAGTCCTATGGTGTAGTGAGTCAAAGACATTGTAATAGCTCTTGGATTGTTATCACATTCCTTCCAGTCCATCTCTAAAACTTTCATTTTTTCACACGCTTACTCTTGAACTATTTCAAAAAGATTAGTGGCACCCCAATGTCTCAGTGCTAAATGCAATCTTCTGACCTTTTAACACATGTAGAATAAAATTTAATGATTTAGGACCAATATGAGCTAAGCCATTCCAACTGGTCAATCTTTCTTCCTGTCTCCTTTCTTTCCAACTTGATTCAATCATACTCAACTTACCACATCAGGACACAACTTTTTTCCTCTGATCATTTTGATATTTGGTTTGTTTTAGGGGTTTCTGATAACCTATATTAGATTGCTAGAAAGAAGCAGGAGAAATAGAAATAAACAAAATGGATGGATAAATAAATAGATGTTAATAGATAGATGATAGAAAGATGATTCACAGATACATGATAGACAGATCATAGATGATAGAATAAGAGAGAGAGATTTAATCTAAAATCTTACATGGTTGGGGGATTACATGTACTCAGATGTGCTGTCTGAAAACTCAACACTCAGGAAAGTTGATATGCATTTATATCATATATATACATATATATATATATACATATATATATATATATATATACAAACCTCAAACTTATTTGAGAGCATAGATATCTCAGCACAATAATGGCACTGAGCACTTTTTCTCTAACCAAGGCCTCAATGGACAGAATTTTGGTTATCCTAATTGATAAGGTCACTCCATGACCAATCAAGCATAAAGATAAATTTAATCATCATATCATCCTGGCCTAAACTATTACCAAACATACATTTTTAAAATTTTTTATTATTTTTTAATTTTATGTGTATGATTACATTGCCTGCATGAGTTCCTTTTGCTATGTAATGTCCAAGGAGGTCATAAAAGATCATTGGATTGCCTGAAACTGGAGTTAGGAAGGTTGTTAGCCACCATGTGAGTGGCTGGGTATTGAATCTAGGTCCTCTGCAAGAGCATTCAGTGCTCTTAACTTCTGAGACAATTCTCCAGTTCCCCCCATTTTTTAGCATTCAGTCTTTTAAAGATTTATTTTTATTTTGGTCTATGAGTGTTTTTCCTACATGTATATAGGTGAATTATTTGCATGCCTGGTGCCTGTGAAACCAGAAGAGGGCATCATTCCATTATCTGGGGTTATAGAAGGTTGTGAGTTGCCATGTAGGTGCTGGGAACTGAGCCCAGGTCCTCTGTAAAAAGCAGTAAGTGCCCTTAACCTCTGAGTCATCTCTGCAGCCTACACCAAACTTCTGTCACAAACTGTCCTTTGCCCCTGCTTTGTCATTTCATCTTTACTTTTGTTACTGCTTCTGATTTTATATACAGCACTTAATGCTAGGTTAAATATATTGCTCATGAAATTATATACTCTGAGGAGCACAGATTTTTGTCTAACATCATCACTAGGGTATATTTAACACTCTGAAGAGTAGCTAGATTATAGTACATTCAGAAAATTATTTATTGATTAAAAGAATAAATGTAGAACAGTGTCTCAAGCATATTGGCATGTTTTTCTCACATGAAGAATACACTATTGTTTCTAATGCAACTGAATAAATTAAAAAATAGCCTGAATCAAATCTGGAAATGGAATCTCTCTACCCAGAATTCATTAGAGAACTAAACAAAATGATTACAAAGATAATTTCCATTATATCAGCCTTGTAGGATCCATAGAAAGTAGGTTGACAACTCTAATATAAAGCAAGGTAAGGATTTGATATCAGCTTCTGGATTTCTTCTTCTAGTGATTGAATTATTGATATAATCTCTATTACATGAATTTTTGTTCTTGTTTATATACCTCTTCCATTCCAAACAATAAAATGGGAGAGGTATATTTAATCATTATGCCATTGTTATTTTTGTAACTTATCAATAGAAGAGAGAGAGAGAGAGAAAGAGAGAGAGAGAGAGAGAGAGACAGCACCCAGTAGCAAATACTGAGTTCAAATGAGTAAAGTGATCAGAATGCCTGAGGAATTTTATTGCCAAACACATAAACATAAAGTCAATTCTTAGACTTGAATGTGACTGCCAAAATGTCACACAAATAAGAGAACAAATTTCAAGTGACTTAGTGTTTATATTTTATTTTCCGTGTACAACAGACAAGAAAATAAAGAAGGCTGAGTCAGGCTCGAATTGCCATCTAAGGGCACGTGATATATATTGCACATGCTGCCTCATCAGCTAAGCCTCTGATGAGGTTCCACAACTACCCTTACCCTTAACCTAATGGAAGTCTGGATTCTCAATCAGTCTATTACATGCTTTGGTATAAGATCATTTTCCTGGGGTTACCGCACAATGGAGCAAGCCTGTGGCTCCAGCTATTTCCTATTTTAGTGCTTGATACTTGAGTACATTTCATTTCAATCAATGCTCAGAAAGCATGCCTTCCAGTATTATAAGATGTTCACTTAATAAGACATGGTAACTCTTTTAGAGTGTCTGATTAAATCTCCCATGAAGGCTCTATGGGTCTTTACTTCCAGAACAATGGATTTCTAACTCTGCCTTTGTGTGGCACCTTGGAAAGTCTTACACTTGAAATATATCACAGCACAACTTCTATTTGCAAAAAGGGACTAAAAATACTAAATAATAAAATTGTAAATCAATGGAAATATAGTCAAGATTTATCTTATCAATTTCAGAAAATAGTACATTTACAATAAGAGATTTGGAAATTACTGTCCATAACTCAGCTAACACTTGAAAGCCTTCCTTTATTGAACTTCAATATTATGACTTAAATACCCTGTCTCTTTTCTTCCTAAAATTTCTCTTACCCCTGCCCTTGGTTACACCGTGTTATTGAAGACAACCAGGTATGAGCTGTAGGACAATAAAGAAAATTCACTGTGATACTGACTTCTTAGCCTCATCTCTATTCTTTAGCTCTCATATTTCTGGAAGGTGCTATGCATGCTACCAGAGGAGGGAGAAATCGTTCATCAACATTGCCCAGCTGTGAGCCCTGAATGCTATAACAGCTGGCCTGGCATATGATCCAACAAGTGCAACAGTGGCACATATATTATAGGAGTAACTAGCCACTTTCTAATTGGATTTAAGCTTCACTTCATAGGATGTAGTCCATACTTGACACTGAAATCAGGCCTAGGAACCTGAGACTGGACAGTTCATAGGACACAGAGGAAGCCTAATACTATTATTCTGTGAATATGTATAGCATTAACCTACTCCTACTGACTTGTTGTTATTCCCATATATTAATGCATCCCTTAGCTCTCTGTAGATCTGCTCCCTTACACAGAAGATGGTGATTAACACAGAGAAATACAACTGGTCAACATGCAAAGAATAATAGGCTGCAAACTGCTTATCTGCATAAGCAAATTCTGCCTCCCAATGCACAGAAGTTATTGCAGAAGAGGACTCAGAAAGATTGTAAGAACCAGATGTGCAGAATAACTACAAGGACACAGTTTTTTTCTGACAGCTGGGCCTTTATGAATATGAACTCATAGAAATAATGACAGGAGGCATAAGTCCCACACAAACTCAAACAAGACAAAATCCAGCACTGTCCTGGGGAAGTAGGTTAGAGACCCCAACCTTACCTGAGGAAGTGATGGCAAACAATGGCTTCTAAGACAGAAAATGTCAATATCTTGTTGACTGAACATGCTCCAGTAAATAAACTCACAGTAAAGTGCATTTGGGAACACAAATTTGATGCTATAGACTTTTACCCACACATACGCACACACACACACACACACACACACACACACACACAGAGAGAGAGAGAGAGAGAGAGATACATATAAAATATGTATACTAATTATAACATGTATTATATTAGGGTACCTGAAATTGGCCGGTTGGCAGTAAGGGAACTGTAGATGGGGGAGGAGTTCTAAATTCAATCTAAATATACTGTAGGAAATTTGAAGAAATTCAAATAAAATTAATTTAAAATATTTAAAGAATAAAAAATTGCAGTCCTGTCACTGGGTTTTATTAAACATTTGAGACTTAATATTATCTCCCTCTTTTTCCATAAAAAGGTAGAAACGAATTGAACAATTACATCTATACATCTGAATTCAATGTCTAGGAAAATTTCTGGCTCAGGAACTGAATAGATGACTCAACATTTAAGAGCACTGGCTGTTCTTTCAAAGGAACTGGGTTTGGCTCCCAGCACCCATGTGGCAGCTCACAAACCTCAGTGACTCCAGTTCTAGGGCATCTGATGTCCTGTGCTGACCTCCATGGGTATTGCATGACAGGGTTTCACTTATATACATGCAGTTAATATACTCATACACATATAAAACAATAAAAACAAAAAAATACTTTTTAAATTCTAGCGTGGTTGTTGAATAGTCAATTTGTAAGCAAGATTAGCACAACAGATGCTTGCCCCAGTCACATGGATTTGACCTTTCTGAAGACTCACTTCAAGCTAAGAGAGCTTCTTCATATTCACATGCTTCTAACAGTGAAGCATGTGTTGCAAATGCTGACAACAGCAGAAATGTCTCAGATATTTAGGAGACATTATTCTTGGGCAATTTTTACTAGAAAAAAATGAAAAGTTGTTGAAAAACAAATAGCTTTTGATGATAGTGTATGTGGTTTTCAGATCTAAGCCAAAACTAGCCTCTCACGATGACCTCAATGTTTGTGCTCTATAATGGCCTTTTTCTATTTCTGTATTTCCCTCTCTGCTCCCAAATTCTTATTTATTTTTGGGACAATGCAATGATGTATTTTCATACAAGTCCTTTTTTCACACTTTTAATGGAACACAGGCCAAGGAGACATTAATAAGGATAACCCTTGACAGTAAGCCCTCAGATTCTGGAACTGTTTCACTCACTGATTAGACTGGAAGAAAATCTCTCTTACTGATGAGGAGTGAGGTCATGTAAAACTCTGATCAGTTTATTAAGACTTACTCTGAAATAGTAAGAGATAGAATACAGGTGAAAGAGTAGCCTTGAATTATGCATTTAAACAATTTAGTAATTATCAGAATCCATTAACTTTAATAGTGTCTTTTTAATAAGTAAATACACTGATAACTTCTTTTGGAGATCATGAAAAAGAAAAGAAATAATTGAATCAAATGTTAACTCAGGGAATGCTTAGTAAACAAGAATTTTTTAATGACAGTGTTTTAAAAGATTTATGTTTTAGTTTTCTTGGGTGATCTGGAATGTATCAATTCTCTAATGGGGCTAAATTGTCCTGCAATTTTGGTCTGACTCTACTTTAGGGTTAGAGTTATAAAGGCTGTACTTATTAGACACATGTTTTAAGTATATGTTTACCAGAGATCATGTAATCTATAAGAACACAAATAGCCAATTATACTAGTGAATATTTACAGAAAGAATCATATGTTTCATATCTATATTACATGAGTGATGGATTCTTTAAGAGTAGAAATTATAGAAAAGGTAAAGACAATCAATTGGGTCAATAGTTTAGGATGACTTTAACCAAAGCTGATCTCAGTATTGATGCTTATAAAAGCCTGTACTGTCATTAGCAGAGAATAAGGGATTGGATACTTTCCCTTTATATTAAATATGCAATTGCAACATAGAAAATGGCATAACATGTAGGGATCATGGTTACAAAGAAGACTAGATGGGACTATAAGTACTAAAAGCTAGATGACTTCTTTTGCTAATTTATTTTAAAAATTTTATACAATGTTTTTTGTTCCTCTGAAGATCCTCCTTCATTTCCACACCCATCCTACCGGCCATACCTAACTTAAAATCCTCTATTTTTTTCTTTTTACTAAAGCCTATTGAGTCTAATCCATGCTCCCCAAATGCTCTTGGGTGTGCACCTGGAGTCTGGTCAACCTAGTAGGTATAACACCTCTAAGAAAAACTCTCTCCCATTCTCAATAGCTATCAATGGCCAACAGATACTTATATAGAATGAGGATATTTGCCCAACTCCCATACTCATGCTGGGTTTTTGCCTGGTTTGAACCTGCATATGTTTTGTGCATGCTGTCACAAACAATGTCAGTTTGTTTTTGTAGCCGCTTTGCAGTGACCATATGACCCAATTTCCTTGTTTCATTTACCTCCTCTGCCTCTTAAAAATCTTTCCAACCATTTTTCTTCAATGATCCCTGAATACCAAGAGGAGAATGTGTGCTTTAGAGGTCCCATTTAGGGTTGAGAGCTCTGAAGTTTCTTATTTTCTTCAAGCATACCAGCCATGGGCCTCTGTGTTAATCACCATTTCCTGAAAGAGGAAGCATCTCCAAGAGCTGAGAGAGGCTCTAATAAATTGGTATAACACTAAGTCATTTGGAGTCAGTTTAATACTATGTCTGTTTAGGAGAATGATATTAGCATGTGGCCTCTGACCTGATAAACCAGAGTTTCTTGGCTCTGATAAACAGGGCCAGTTAAGTTATAGGTTCCATCTTGTGAAGCATCCATAAACCCTATCAGGAGGTGATTAGTTATTCTCCAAAACTTCATTCCACTATTGTACCAGTGGGCATGTCTTGCTAGGCTAATTATTTTAGCTCATCAAGTTCACAGTTAGGTAAGGTAGAGAATTATCTTTTACTGAAGTAGCATACATAACACTTCCTAGCACTACGAAAACTTTCCAATAGAAATGTAGCTTCAAGGTCATCACGTACTTAATTTCTTCATGTTTATTTTACATTTTTCATAAATAATGTCATCAGATAGTCAGGTTCTGGTGGAAAACCAAGACCAATGCCAAAAGCCGCTATATATATATATTTTTTTTAAGTCTAATGGTCTTTCTTGGTCAGCAACTGAAAAAGAGGGAATTCATCCCCAGCATTGGACTTTTTAGTTGGTATACTACAGTGTCTGGTAAGGCCATTGAACACCTATTTATAGGACAATTATATTTTAACATTTCATGTTGTATATGTATATATTTTAATAAGCATTTATTTTTCAAAATTGCTGTGGTGTTATCCATCCATTCATACTCTTTTGTACCCTACCCTCCTGTTCTCAACCCCATTTAATATTTCCTATCCCATTGTTCTCTTTCCTCCTTCTACATGATTTCATTCTGTCTCTCCACACTCATGAACAACCTATCACAATGACATTTATGGATTTTCCAATTGAAAAATACCCATCTAAAGATTTAAAGCTAGCTAGCATCTACTTCTGAGAAAGCACATGTGACAGTTAAGTTCCTGGGTCTGTTTCTGGTACATACATAAAGATGAATTTTCAGAGAAGGCAAGGTGATAGTAAAAACTATCAAAAACAAAAGGAGTAAGAAATATGGAAATGAGGAAAGTACTATTCCAAGACAATGTAGTTCATTTTTATGTAAGTTCCTGAGAAATTCATAGGTTGAGGGTAATGAAATAATGACCAAGAGGCCAGTGTGGCTAGAATGTTGAAATGGTGAAAAGAATGAGCTCCAACAACATGAGTCTCAAAACATAACAGGAAGGATGATGGTAAGACAAGTTATAAGATACTGACTTCATGAATACTGTTGTAAAATTTGTAGCAAGTGAAAAAATTGAAAGGAATTGAATTTCTAAATCCAAAACTTTTCAAAAATCCACGTGATACAAGTAGAAACTTTCAAGACATGATATTTGCTTGAACTGAAACGTTATTAATGTATCATATAAAATTATGCATTGGTAAGATATATATGAATGTCATGTTTAGACTTAGGTCTGATCCCTAAAGACTCTCATTATGCATATAAAAATATGCAAAAATCATAGAGCTGGAGAGAGAACTCAGCAGCTAAGAGCACTGGCTACTCTCACAGAGGACCCAGATTTGGTTCCTAGGACCAAAATGGTGGCTAACAATCATCTGTAACTCCAGTTCCAAGGGATTGGATGCCCTCTTCTACCCTCCATGAGCACTGCATGTCATGAGTGTACTTACATACATGCAAGCATAACACTCATACACATAAAATAATGAAATAAATAAATAAAATTTAAAAGATATACAAAACTCTGAACAAAAATTTAAAATCTAATACTTTTGATCTTAAATAATTTAGATAAGGGATAATCAATACAGGCCATATGTAGAAAAATGCTGTGGTAATTTAGAGAAAGTTATGATCATGGCTTAGACTAGGTTAATACAGGAAAAGCAGTAAATGTCGATTCTAAATATACATATATCTGCACACACACATATTCATGCATATGTTTATGAAAGTACTGACTATACCAGAAGTAAGATTTGGAAAGATGGGTTAAAAAGTCAATTTCAACTCTCAAACATCTTGCTATTATATCAAAGATATTAATAATAAAACAATATATATTAACTTTTTATTGCTAGGCTTTTTATAGTTCTTAATGAGGAAATATGGAAAAAGATGAATGATTTTAAAGTGTGGAAATTGTTTGTTTTTAAACAAATGCAATCTTACAGGTTTTTGCATTTATATCATTATTTCAACTTTCATACTTCCAGAAAGCATGATTGATAAGATGCTACAGTTGATTCATTTCCAAAGAAATATCTTAATACTTTATAATTAAATTTACTGAAACTGTGTTTGTTTTAAAAATATCAGTCATCTTCTCTTAATAATGTACTTTCCTTTGATGTTACCAGCGGTAGTGTCATTGGATTGGTTTTCTAACAATAATTTTAATTCACTCTTGGAATCACTTCTTTATGGATAAAACAGCGGCATGTAATCCTCCATTCATGATAGAAAAGTGGATGGTGGTTGTTACTGGCGGAACTACTTTTCTTCTTATAATAATAAATCCCTGGCCTATAAAAACCTCTTAGGGACTTCCATGCAAATGCTTCCTATGTTTTATTCTAGCCCTCTGTTGCAACTACTGCTTTATATTTTCTAACATTTCCTGGCCTAGCAGAAGGAGAAATTTAAAAAATAATGAATTCTTAAAGTTTAACTCATCACAGTAATGAAGTTTCACATAAATGCTTCTTGAACAAAATACAAAATGCTTAGTTGGCACAGTGGTAGCAGAGTCAACCTCGAAAGGGGAAGCCAGTGACTAGCTCTAGATATCTTCCTTCTAAATAATCAAATAGCATCTTGAAATTCATTGTATCTTTTTCTGTTTGCTAATTTGAGTTGGCTTATGTGTGTGCTCATATATAAACCAGATTCATACTGTTTACCAATAGTATATGTATATGTATAGGAATCTATATAATATTCATGAAAAAGAATATTAACTTCTACTAGTGAAATAGTTGCTCTGGTTTCTTATTTTAAGAGAAAAAATATACTGGATTGAAATATAAAATAAATTCTATTCAGTTTTAATATTCAGTTTTAACATGAGGAACACAATGCCCAGGCAGATGAAGTGCCTGTCCAATCAGCCAATACAGATGGCTAACTACCTGGAAGGCTTTGACAAGAACTAAAGTCACTATCAGTCAGACATAATTTTTCTTCAATGTCACAGTTACCATCATCTATCAGGATGTTCAAAGATAAGCAGAATAATGCTTTGTCTTTGAAAATATACAAAATTTACAGGAATTATTAATAGATGAAAACTTCAACAGCGTACTACCAGGTAAAATACATATCATCTAACATATGTGTAAGCTATCACCTAGGACAAAACTCAAACTTCCATTAGTATTAGCTGAAAATATATCTAAAGTCAATAGCCTCCTTTAGGCTAACATTTCATCTGCTGGGGAAACATCATGTTTACTCAGTTCTGAGAGGTATGAATTATTGTCTAAATGGGTAATGAATATTCACTGGAACTACTCCTAAAACAAGGTGTATCTCTGGATAAAACATAAATATTCATAAAGGCATCAGTTTAGGAGCCAGTGCTAAGATCAGAGGACTCTGAAGAATCCAGGTCACTCGAGCAGATCCAGCCTAAACGGAAGTGGAAATACCTAGACTGTGAAGGATCGCCAGAGCAATCATGAATGGAAATAACAAATCTCAGGAACCCAGTGAAACCGACTTACTAAGGACAGAAAGACTCCTGAAGGTAACAAGAAAAACAGAAGTATTTATTTGGAAGTGCATAAAAAGAAGGCATAACATTAAAGAAATTCCTAAAACACATATTTTGGGTAAGACTAGAGCAACAATAGAACAGTAAAAACCATGAATATTAAAAACTATTTAGAACTCAAATAGAGCAAAGCTTCTGTTGCAGCTGTATAGATTTGACACAGCTGCCTCTCTTTAGTTTAAAGAAGTCATTTTATTCCCCATTTCATATGATTAAAAGATAACATAAAACAGAAATAAAAACCTTTAGATTTTATATGGACACATCATCTTTTTTCTTTTACAACTTCAGAAGAATACATTGTCTTTAGAAATGTGCTAATCTGGCACTTCATTCCTTTATTCTTAGGAGAGTCAGATGTTCAAATAAATGTACTGACAAATTTCTGGATAGCTTGGATGAACATGATTTTTAAACATCAGCAACAATTTTTAAAATGCTAACAATTTTTTTCAAGTCTGATATCAATTAAATGATTTATTTCTGTGTGTATAGAATTTAAGCTTCAAAACTTTGTCACTATAAATCTGTGGAAGAATTATTGCTAATGACATCAAATGTTACCATCATTTTTCTATAATTCATTTAACTCATGTTTGTAGCTGCATATATTATCTTACAAGATCATTGTACACATCACTTGAGCATCTGTTTTGATTTCCATTTGACTGTCCTGTGCTATCCAACAGTTATCAATAGTTCAGCAGATCACTTGAAATAGGAATTTGAATTAAAATTCAATAAAATAAAAACAGATGTGCTGCATCAACGAAATTTCCAAATGACTCTACACTTTTTCCTTAAACATAAGAAAGGGAAACAATTAAAATTTGTTTTCAAATCAGCATGTGATAAAATTGTTTAATAATCTACCCTTTAGGGAAAAAAAAATCCAGTATACCTACCTGGTCTCAGTTTCTTTGGTTAATTGCAAAATCTGAATAAGATAGAAAATCATTAGAATCAGTAAAACATGTACAGAATGTCTCAAAATGCTTGGCAAACATATCTAATATGCATATTGCAGCTTAAATGGTAAACAGACAATAATTAAAACATAACAACAGAAGGAATCATCCATGTTCTGCCTTTATATCTGCATAGAGAACCCCTTCCATATCCACACCTTGGTTTTCTTCATGCATTAGATACCAGTCATCAAGGTACCAGCCCTAGCTTTAAAGCCTAATAACCACACCAACGACCAGCACAACAAATTATAGTGGTGTATTAGTGGCACTTTCATCTTGGGGATAATCAACAGCTATGAAAATGGACTTACAATCAGCCCTCTGAATGGAAGGGAACTCACTGGTTTGACTCTATAAACATAGCCAAATGTACATGGCTGGAGATGTCATAGATCCTAGAGAAAATCCAATTTCTGTCATATGTCTAAACAAATATAATTTCCTATTATCTGTTGAATATGGATTCTTATATATTATACCATTCACCACTCATTAAATAAATTTCTGTTTGCAACAGTGAATACTAATACAAAAGTAGTATTGTTAACAAAGATAGATTTATTCAGTATATGTGCATCAAATACCTCTTAAAATGAAATTTTAAAACAGTGTTCTTAAAAATGTAGAATTCTTAGAAATATATCTCTGTTAGCCATAGCCACTAATTGTCAAACTTTCAGATTATTGACAGAAAGCAAGCTACAGAGTGAGCTTGGTGATTACTTCCTTGTGACTAGAAGACAGGATTCCATGACCGATTCCATGACCGTATCAGTAGCAAATGGGTTGGAGCAGTCTGTGATCTGAAGGCTACAGCAAAGGAGGAAAAACACAAACAATCACGAAAATAAACACACGGTTTCAATGATAATAGTAACAAATATTCCTCTAGCCAAAGTCTTCTGTTTACCTTGTCTCAGAGGCCTCTCAAGGAAGGCTGGGCTTTCTCAGAAGGAAAGGTAGCTGTGTTCACTGGGGGACTCCACTAAGATTCCAGTAAAACACCAGTCACCTTCACTGCTTTCCGTATTTCCCGGGCTCGTTTGGATTGCCTCTCTTCTGGCATTCTGTGAACACGTGCCAAACACCGAAGAAAACACTAAAATGTACAGGGAGCCAAACGGCTGCCTTGAGGCAACACTTCACCCTGCGCCGAAGCAGTTGGCAATGCCATCCATGGCGGCAGGAACTGCAGGCGCCAACCTTACGGTGGCTTTGGGCTCTCAGAGTCCCATGGTGCTGTTTAAGTTTTTACTAACTTGTTACAGGCCTTGAAAAGTCAGGCATTAACATGTAGGGAATCTGGAGAAATGTGCTGTGACTACTATATTCTAATTTAGAATCCTTCTTTCTCTTTTCTGATGATGATCTTTGAATCAAATTTTCGCAACATTTTAGTTTGTAATTTCCTCTTCCTTTCCTAACGTGTCAAAGTGAAATTTTGATTCTTAGTCTTATTGGACAAGCACACTGTCACTTAAGAATTAAAGTTAAAATACACATTTTTTTTTTATAGAGAGTGTATGTCCGCATATATTCATGACAGAAGTTTGGTTATGTTGTATTTTCATTATCATTTGATAATAATTGTATTTAAATGTACTGTGCTAATTCTTATCTATCATTTTTATCAAATATCTGAAATTATTTCTGGGGGTAGTGGTACACACCTTTAATCCCCATACTTGAGAAACAGAGGCAGGCAGAACTCTTTGAGATGAAGGCCAGCCTGGTATACACAGAGAGTTCCAGGCCAGCTGTGGGTCCAGGGATACACTATCCCCAAAAGACAAAAAGCATATAAATAAATAAAATAAAATAAATTGTTTAGCCTTATTGCTACAGTTTGGGGATTCTCAACATAATTTTTTTTACCATGACTTTTAAATCCATTCAGCTATAATCAGAGAATATATATTTGTTCAATTTAGTTTTCCAAGTGTATTAAGAAAAATATTGGTTTAAATAACGTAGGTATGGTATTGAGAATCCACATTTTAGAGTTCAATTCTCAATAAGAAAAGCATAAAATACCAGTTAAAAGAGAAAATTAATCCACCAACCTGTTTATAAATAACAAAGATGGAGTGCCTAGTAAGCTGATTCTCTTGAATATCATTAAATATAAGACAGAAACATTTGATCAAGCAGTGTGTACATAAGCATAACAGAAATTTAAAATTGAACAAATGTGCCAGGATTTAAAAACAGGAAGAAGCATCTGAATATCGAAAAAATGATATCAATATTTAAATTGTTTGGAAACTGAAAAATAGAACATTAACAAACAAGTTAGAGTCACAAAATAAAAGACAAATGTGAAAACTCAGTTAACGATATTCCAATTCAAATGCTTTTTCAGCCAGCATCATAGTCAACATTGGTAAGAACAAGAAGGTGATCTCCTGGTCCTCTGTCCCCCTTCTAGCCTAGGACCCAGGCTTGCTCCTGAACATCTGCTTCAGATCTCCAGACTAACTTCTAAACCCAGACTAACTTAATCTTCTAGGGTAGTTTGTTAAACCCTCCTCAGGCTCTCCCTACACCTACCTTGTCCCTGGCCTAATGATCTGCTTGCCACAGACCCACATACTACCCTGGTAATTCAGATCCAGCCCACAGAGTTGATTCCCCTGCTGCCTGAGCTGTTCTACTCTCTCCCTACACTCTGTCCCTCTCCAAGCCATGAGGTCAGGTCTGCTCCTGTTTTTTCTGCCCCAGATCTCTGGACTACCTCCTACTGTGTCCTTATGCCCTGCACTCAAACCAGTTAAGTTCTCCAGTTAGATCTTCCACAGGGTCTCACCAACCCCACCTTGTCTCTGGTCTTCTGATCTACCTGCCACCAACCTGCCAACTACCCTGACAATAATACCATATACTATTCATCGAAGAAGCTTCTTTTTGCAACAGATGGAGGTTATTACATAGTTTCACAACTGGTCACACTTAGAGAACATATGTCTGAGAGATGACCAGCCCTAAATGACACATCAACAGTGGAACCTCTCCACCTAAGGCTCATGGAACATAGTCTGCTATGAACAGGGGGTAGGGAGAATACTAATACATCCCTTAACTCTCACCAGTGAAGCTGCCTCATACAACAGAGTGCTATGCACACAGAAGTCACACCCGGCTAAGTTTTAGAGAATAAGAGACTGCAGAATGTGCTTCCCTGTATAGGACTCCTGTACTAAACCTCATCCACCCGCTTATCAGGGACAATTGTGGAAGAAGGAGCAGAATGCTTGCAACAGCCAGGGTTGGTGCACAAACATAAAGAAACAGGCTTTCAGGGTACTGGTAACCTGCTCATATAACAGCAATGGTGACAGCATGCACAAGACCCAGGCTGGCTCAATCAGAAAAAAACAGAGAAAGAATGAGGGAAATGGGCAGTAGGCTCCAACACTTGCCTAGAAACTATTGTCAACTGATTACTGCAGGGTAAGTGAGAGCAGGGAAGAACTTCAAATGAATGACTCTAGGTAGACTGACTAGATTCCAGTGGATGAACTTGCACTGAGAGACATCTTGGTACAAATGCTTGAACAAGATAGGACTTAACATCTATGATATAATGCAGGAAATCTGGCGAGGGTCTGTGGAGGGGGATCATGGGGGAGGGGTCTAAATTTGATGAAAATCTATCATGTAAAATGCACAAAATCTCAATAAATATATTTTCAGAAAAAGAAAAAAAAAGTATGCTCTTGCTCATAGGATGATTTTCTTACTTTAAAATTATCAGATTTGGGCTGGAGGTATTGCTCAGTAGTTGTGTTTTCCTAGAGTGACCTTATCATTGGAGTTCTTTCTCTGGTAGTAGGGTAAAACCTAGTAACATGAGAATATAAAATCTTAATTTTAAAATTGTCTAACCCATAAAGCACTTATTACTGTACAAAAAAACCCCACTTATATGGTTGCATTACTTGAACTAAGCTGAAATTCTTCAATATTACTACCTTTATATTCTTTAGAAAGAACTATTAATGTTGTCATAAACATTGTGGTCATAAAATAATGTAGTCATTTATATTATATTTAATTCAAAATTACTGCTATTAAGATCTTGTAAAGGAAAACAAAATGCATTAAAAATAAATTATTGACACATGATATTTGACAAAGATTCCAAAAATGCATACTGCAGGAAAGACATTATCTTCAACAAATGGTGATTGTAAACTGTAACTATAAGAGGTATAAAAGAATGAAATTAGAAGCACATGCACCCGTGCATGCACACATACATACACACACAAACACACACACACACATACACACACATGCAACACACATATAACTTTTCACAAATATAAACTTTCTATCAAATATCTCCACATGAAACTGATACAGTATAAACTGTGTAGTACCCTACAAGATATAGGCACAGGAAAGAACTTTCTAATTTTAATTTCAATCACTGAGGAATTCAGCACAACAACTGACAAATGAGACCTCAATTAACCTGGAAAGATTCTGTACAACAAAGAAAACAACCAGTTGAGTGAATAGTTAACCCACAGACTTGGAAATAATCTTTGCCAGATACAAATCAATAGATGTTAAATGCCAGAAACTACAAAGAACTCAAAAACCAAAGAATCAAGAGAACTTATGATCCAAACAAAAATGGGCTATAGCCCTGAAAAAGAGAGTTCCCAATGCAAAAAAGAAAAAAAATAGCTAAGAAATACATTAAAATATATTCAGCATCCTTATTCATTAGGGAAAATTTAATTAAAACTACTTCAGAATCCTGTATTATCCCAGTTACAATGGCTAAAATCACACAAAAAAAGTGACAACAAATGCTGGTGAAGATACGGAGAAAAGAGACTTCTGATTCACGTCTGGTGTCATTACAGATTATTGTGGCCACCATGGAAATCAGTGTGGAGAATCCTTAAGAACTGAAATTAGATCTACCATATAATTCAGCTATACCATTGCTTGGCATATACCAAAGGATTTGGTATTCTATTACGGAGACACTTGCTCAGTCATATTTGCTGCTGCTCTTTTCACAATAGCTAGAAAATGTTCAAACCCTATTATCCAGCTATAAGTAAAAAATGAAATCTGAAGGTTTGGAACACAATGTTTGGAACTAGAAACTAAATTAATTGAGGTAGTCCAGACTCAGGAAAAAAAAAGAAAACATATATTCTCTCTTATTCGTGGATCCTAGGTCCTAATCTTTAGTTATGAATATACATCCAAATGTAACCCCAGGAACCAGGAAAATGGTAAAGAATCATGATGGGGGAAAGGCGAAGAAGGAACTCAAAAGAAACAGATAGTAGATGACACACTTACCAACAGGAAATGGGGTGCTTTAATTGAGGAGGGAGGAAGGAGGCATACACAGGAGCAAAGAAAGGAAAGAGATAATACTTAAGTGGTGGCAAAAGCAAAGGGAAATATAGACTGAAGAGGTCTACAGATCATCGATGGTCTAGGACCTCAGGGACCCAAGAATCTCTAACAGCTAAGATGGTAGGTCAGTGAGTCACAGGGGCAGAGCTCAAGACCGCAAGTCTAAGTATGTAACCATCTCTTTTATCCCTTAGGGACAAATGGCCTTGAAGTTAACAAAATTCTTCAGACTCAGCTTACATTCTCTAGCCCTTCCAAGATGTCACAAACATTCAGGATTGATTTGTGCATCACAGGTTGGGATATGTGTGTGGAGACTTAGGTGAGGATCCTATGACTCTTTCTGTCCCTTTATCTGTGCAGGTACACTATACAAACAATTGACAAGTCCAGCTGTGATAAACGTTGCCAAGGGTACACAGCTGAGTTCACAAAGATGGATTCTGACTTGGAGGACAAGCTTGTACAACACAGACACATCTCTACTATCATAGGGTATGTGGTGCTCTATCAGCCATCTTGATTTGGAAGATAAGGGTAGTGGGAAAAGCAAAGTGTGAATAAAGATTTTAAAAGTTCCCTATACTCACTTATTATGGAAATAAAAGAATGTTATGTTGGAATTTTTCGTTTTCCAATCCTGTGTGTAATTCTTTCCAGTTCCTAAGTATTTATTGTGTTTAAAATTTGTACATTCTAAATACTGTCAAATTTTAATAAATGTGGCTGACTTGTAATTAAGTAAAATTTACTGCGTGTATACTTAGTATAAGATATTGAGCAAATATACTGAAATCTAGGCATTGTTCATGAAGTCTTCTAACTCACAGGATTCATTTTCCTAGAAAATAAGACTGAATATAATTGCCTTTCGGGGATTTAATAAAATAATTTTTTGCTACATTTCAGGCTTATATTTTAGCCAGCAGCAGGGAGGGATAGGATACATGATGGAACTGATAACTACTATTATGAAAGTTTTCCTAGGGTAAAGGGTATAAAGAAGTCAGTCAACACATACACTTGTGGTGAGTCATTTGGTAATATTAAACCTGATGTGCCTGCTAGGTTTAATGTTGCATTAACTTCACTTTGCATTAACTTCAGATCCATTAGTGACTTATGGGTCCAAAATATCCTTTTTTTTGCCAGCATTTATTTGTGAGATTCTTCAGCTTGCACTGAATTTCCTGTACTGCCTTCCAATAATGACATTGTTTCAGCTGTGAGAACTTATTAGAAAATATATGATGCTTGCAGTTTTGCAGAAGTCAATTCCCCCCTGTGGAATAATCTGCATTATAATTTGACTGTAAAATCCCCATAAATTATTTCAATCTCATTTTATAGCGGGACATATTTCATTGATTGGTAACAACCTTAAATTACTTTTTATTGTGATTGTAATGTTTTCTTGTCAAATGGCAGGAAACAGTAAATTACAGAGTAATTTAACAGGTGGAAATATACACAAGCAAAAATTGTTAGAAACAAAGATAAACCAGTAGAACAAATTGCTGTCTGCACATACCTAATCAGTTCTTCAACATTTGCAATGTAAGAAATCAGTTCCTTCTTCCACAAAGTTTAATTAATCTGAATTCCTGAACTGGTATGCAAAATAAGGACGCTATATGTGTGAACCACAGAATCCTAGAATTATAATGTAAGAAAATATATTTATGTCATTTATTTGAGAAAAGAATGCTTTAACTTTTTTATGTTCATTCCTATTGAAGACACAGTATTAAATCCTTTTCAATAAAGGCTCCTGACCTTAAATGAGCTTCCACCCCTACCCATACAGACATGATGTCATCACCACTCAGTGAGAGAGAAGTGGGTCACATACAAGAAGCATAATTGCACTGTAAGCATTGTAAGCACAGAACTGTCATGGAAATGGTGTGGCTCCTTCAGATGGGAGCCCTTAGGGATTTCTAGTGGGCTCTAATCGGAAGTGAACATTTATGAAAATCACTCTTCTTTCACAGGAAGGCTGAATCTGCAAAACGTCTGAGTTATTTGAGTGGCACTATTCTCTAATCAAAGATGAGTGCTCTATTTCTAAACCAAATCAGATACATTCTAGTGTCCTTAGAAAACTGCCTGACTTTTCCAGAATTCTGTGATATATTAAAGAAAAAAAAATGTCATTTTGGAAATTTCAGCAACCCTGTTGTGACAGACTTGCCATTTTTAGACATTTCTATATGCATTAAATTTGGTAATTTAGCTAATGAAATTTGAAACAGTGTCTTGAATTACACTTGAATCAGCTAGTCCAATAAATATGTGGAGGTGGGTGCTGCCTGGAAAGTATGGAGTAGAATCCTGGGGGGTGCTGGGGCTACGAGACTATGGGGAGAATTCAGGCTTCAATCCATCAATCATTCTGCTTATGTAGGTCTCTGACCATGATGAGCTAGGGTATGAAAGATACTTGTGAAACTCTTTGGAACATTCATCCAATGTTTTGTGATTAGTACCTGGTTCCCATTTTATCTTTGGAAGCAGATATTCAATCATAACCTTAAGAACTTTGTGTATTTCTCTATGTGTTGGGGTGTGTGTGGGGGGGGGTCTTTAAATATAATTTTACTTTTGTTTACTCTGAGAATTTCATATATTATGGGAAATAGCAGATAGGGCACAAAGACTGTACAAGATGAACATATTTTATTTAAGCTGTAGCTTGGTCTACTGGGCTCAAGTCTCAAACTCTGGGATTGAAGGGAAGTAGCACATATCTTTGAATACCCTGGACATTGAGTTACAGTGAGAAGGAAACTTGGACATTGGGTTATAGTGAGAAGGAAACTTACGTATTGATGGTCTATCAGTACAATCTCAAAATTAGGAAAATTATTAGAAATTTCTAAAGCAAATGTTAAAAATATTCTCTGTCTAAAATAATCACTGCAGAAGTCACCATTTGAGGCAAACAGAATTAAAATTTCATCAGGACACAAGACCAGTGGTCTTAGCTAACTGTGTTAACATTCTAACTGTAAACTTGTCAACTGAAATTTGCTGAAAGAAACAAAGGGAGAAAACAAGGATTAAATTCCATATTTCCTTAATATTTAGGTTCTACATCACATATGAATATATAGTGAAATATGATCATACCCGCTCCATCTCCTTCAATTCCTCCAGATCCCTACAGACACATATACAACTTACTAAGCCCAATTAATGCTGTCCATATGTTCACAGGTATGGGACTATCCACCTGAGCACAAGCAGCATAACAGTGGCCACATACCCAAAAAACAATGATACCTGAACCCCAACAGCTGTCAACTGTCAATGGCATCTCAGTTAGATTTGGAATCTCCTGAGCTCCTTCCCTGTCCGTGGTGGAATTCTGGCTGTGTTGATTTGTGTAGATCTTGTGCATGCAACATGAGTTCAAGATTCATCAGTTATTTCATGTCTAGAAGATAGCATGTCACAGCACACTTCCCCATCTACCCACTTTAGCCTCCACTTCCCCAATGTTCCCTGAGCCTTCATTGGGGATGTTGATTCAAATGTCTTATTTAGGACTGGGTGATAGAATGGCACAAGTGCCAGACATCCCACTCCTCTTGCCAGAATGTCTCTCTGCTGTTCTTGAGACATTGTTATCAAACTAGTCACATCTGAGATAAGCAGCTTCTTTGTTCTGTCCAACAAGCAAATTCAGGAAGAGGGCCCAAGGATACCTCAACCCAGATTTCAAAACAATGTCTGTGTGCATGTGCCTTGTCTATTTTCTAGCAATAGATAATTCAACAACACCCACTCACACCTTTTGCATGCCTTGCTTTCCACAAACTGTTGCCAGTTTGTTAAACTGAGAATAAATCTGTTCAGTCTGTTCCAAGGTCTGACTCTGGTCTTTTACCTAAGCTTTTTTTTTATTCTCTGTCTTTGTATATCTGACACTGAGCATTGGCAGTCAGTTATTCTCAGCACTCTGACCAGTTATGTTTGCCTATATTGACACTTGTCCACTACAAAAAGAAGCATCTCTCACCAAAGTTGAGACCATTGCTTTGCTTTTTCTCTAGCTAGAATAATAATTTGTAAATCTTCATCTTAGCTGCACTTTGCTGTCAAATCTGAACGTAAGAAATTACAAATAAAGAGGCAGCATTCTGAAGTGCGTTCTAGTCAAGAAAATATTCCCATGTTTCCTTCAGTCTTAAACTAGATTTTGATAAAGCTCTAGAGTTCAGTGTCCACACTTGCACTATTCAAAGAGACCAAACTTGATGTGAGGAGAGTCAATGAGAAGGAAGCAAGTTTATATAGTATTATGGTTCTATCTAGATGGGATTTCTCTTTAGCCAAAGGATTCAAGAAGCCAGGAGAGCAAAAAGAAGCAGGAAAGAAGGACAGTTTTAAAGAAGTCAGTGTCAAATTTATGTCTGATATCCCATCAGCCCGGCCTGCATTATCCATATCTCTTTCAGCTTTCTGGTAGAACATAGAGCAGAACTGTTTACCAGTTTCTAAGATGTTCTAGCTCCTTCCTAGGGGCCTTGTCTGTGGAATGATAAACAAGTTTTCCCACAGTGTTCCCTGTAAAACAATGGAGGATTTTTTGGTTGTTCATCTAAATTCTCTCAGTCTTTCCTATCCAGTTGCAAATTTGCTCATAAATTTACAGAAATTTCTATTGAAAGTATTGTATTATACTCATTGGTTTCATTTTCCAGGCTGACTCAGTTTTATTTTGATCACAATTTTGGAAACCGAAATTCTAATGTCATTCAAACCCTTTGTTTCAGTCTCTGCCAAGAGATTTCTACCTGCATCACACTAGGGGGACAAGCTTTGTAACAGAAATGCTAGTACAAGGAGTGGTCCACGTGTATCATGAATTCTCTTGAGGTGGGGGCCGTTATTCAGCCTGACTCCACCCCTAGGTTTGAACCGAATGAGCGAATGGAGAAGGCTCTTCAATTAGAGAAACCGATTTATTCCAGGTTACTTACAGAGGATTCATCCCTGGGGAGGGAGACAGAGATTTATTGCAGAGCATGCATTTTGATCATAGGTCTCCCCGACCTCTGGAACATGCGCCCAAGAATGGAGCCCTGGCGCTGTGCCCACCTCTCTCCTTCCCACTCTTCTATGTGTTTCTGCTAGACATCCCCCCTTAAGTCATTGAATAGTTAGCTGCCAATCACATTTGGAAGCCTGTCCCTTGCAGCAGAGAAGAAACTAGGGATCTATCCAACATCATGGAAGGCCGAGAAGCAAGAGGCATAGGAGAAACCCGGCTCAAACTTGCTGTGAGACTCCACTGTTACAGGAAGTAAACACAATCTCAGGAGAATCCCATTTATCCCTTTTGAGGTTGTTGTTCTAGTGAACCAAATAGCTCATCAAATGACAATAAGTTACAACCTTATAATCCACTATGAAAGACAAAAATATCGATGATAGCTTTTAAAGATAGTGTTCCAGTTGTATAGTTTGTACTTGCTTTCGAATATGGATTCTCTCTTCTGAGATACTTGAAAATTCTTATGCCTGAAATTTGATTTTTTAAAAGATCATATGTACAAGACTTTCATGATGTGATTCTGCTTTAGGCATCATGAGCCACTTTGTGGTTGTTGACTTGCTTCACTCAAAATAGATCCAGGCTTTCATTTTGTTCCATCACTTATTCTCATTATTATCTTTTTGCTTAATTTATGAATAGTGGTTTTCTGTATTGCAAATAGTGGTTTTTGTATACTTTTTAAAAATCAATTTTAAACTTAAATTATCTCCAAAATGTTAGTCACCAACAATGCATGTACCTCAGGAGAAGTGGCTTCAATATAAACATTATGACCAAATTGATGACTGGGTAGACAAGGGTAACTAAACCACTGCCATCTGGTCATCTGTGCAGTAACAACTATGTGATCCAGGTAATGATAAATTCAAATCTAATTCTGAAGATGATAAAATGTGAAATATTTTGCATTTCTGAATTGGTACCATGAAAGATTATTACTTTGCCCAATCTGTAGCCTATCATTCTTATTATATCCTATAAACTCTGTTTGGAGATATTCTGAGCATTGAAAGTAGATTTTAAAATGTCAGATGATATGTATTTGCCATTATTACATGAAACAGAACATTTTCATTGTCTTGTTTCCTCTCTGCCTTGCTTACACATTAACTTTTCATTCCTTTACTGACAATCCTTTGGGGGGCCACTGATTTGGTTACTATTATCCTAGATTTGCCTTTTACAGAATGCTATATAGTTTGAATCACAAAGCATTTAGTCTTTTCAGATTGGTTTCTTTCATTTAGTAATATTCATTTAAGGCTTCACTGGGTCTTTTCAGGGGTTATTAGCTAATTTCTTTTCATTGATAAATAATTTCCCTTCATCTTGCTGGGCCACAGCTTATCCATTAACATGATAAAAAACACTTGATTGATTATAATCTTTAAAAGATACAGGTAAAGCCTGAAACATCTTGTGCAGGCTTTGGAGGAGGTTGGATTTTTTTCTCTCTCTCAAGATTTGTTTAGATACCAAAGAGTGGAATTTCTGAACCATGTAGTAAATGTCAAATATTTCGGTAAGCAAGGACTTCCAAACTGCCTTGTAAAGTGTCTGTACCACTTTACATTCCAAGCAGCAAGAAAGATTTTCTTTTGTTCCATATCATTGCCAAGTTTTGTTCTCAGTACTCAAGATTTTAACCATTAGTGACGTAGCTTCAGCCCACTCCCCACATCTTTCAAATGGTTTCTTCTGTGTGCGCATTTTCATTGATGAAGGATCTATGAAAGGCTTTCAAATTAGGTCCTGTGATTTTTTTTTCTGTTGCTGAGTTTTAAACGATCTTCATGGTTTTTGGATAATAGTCTTTATCATAAATATATTTTTCAAATATTTTCTACTAGTCTATGGTTAGTTTGCTTACTGTTTTGACATCATTTCACAGAAGAAAGACTTAAAATTTAATTTATTTTTATTTTATGTGTATGATTGTTTTGCCTGTATGTATGTATGTGAACCAATGTGAGCAATGCACATGGAGGCTAGAAGAGGACATCAGATACCCCTGGAACTGGAGTTATAGATGTTTATGTGTTTCATCTGTACCTAACCAGGTACCTATCCTGGGTCCTCTGCTAGATTGTCCAGGGCTCTTGACAGGTGAGCCATCCCTCCAGCTCCAAGAACATAGGCTTTTAATCATAATCAAATTTACTTTATTGACATTTTCTTTCATGGGCCTTGCTTTGGAATTGATAGTAATTTCCAAGATTGAGTCTTTCATTCTCGAAAGGGGTTGCTCATGGTAATCTTTCATTATCATTTCTGAAATCACAACAGCTGCAATGCTGGATGCTCTTTCATTTCTGATACTATTAGTTCAAATATTTCCCTTTTGTCTTAGCCTATCTAAAGATTTCTTGGGCTTATATAGCATTTCAAAGAGACATTAGATTCCTCTGATTTCTCTCATGGTTTTCTGTTATTAATTTCAATTTTTTTATAATTTACTGTCTTATATTTGCTTTAATTTTTATATTTGCTCTCTCACATTTTTGTTCTAAGTTCCTAAAGTGGAAAGTGACATTATGGATTTCAGAATTTATTTATTTTCTAATGTTTGAATTTGATGCTGTAATTTCTCTCTAAGGACTAGTTTTGCTCCTTTACAAATTTGATATGCTGTTTTGTTTTTTATTTTGTTATATTTTGTGTCTTCAGAGATATCTTCTTCAAGTAATGTCATTTCACAGTTAATCTTCACACACTGTGTAATTTTTTAAGTTCTGTATTTTGGAAGAAAAAAAAATTATGCTGTATTATAACTCTAGGTCAGAGTCAATCACTGAGGGAATTTATGGCAGGAACTCAAGGAAGGAACCTGAAGGTAGGACTGCTTGCCATCCCATGCAGCATTGTTTCCAATCAGGAAATGTAACTAGTGCTTTTGTACCTGAAGTGTGATAACACTGGGCTCAATAAGAGTTAACAAACTTCTTTGGGATTTGCTGGTACAGAGGCTTAAGGGAAAGGATAGGCTGATAAGATACTTGCTCCTAGAACTCTGGAAAAGGGTTACCATGCCTCTAACCTGATACTGCTTGTTGAAATATCTAGGGAGGATTGCAACTAGACCAGTCACCATGGCCTTGAGCACACCATGCTGTTTTCTTAACAACGATAAAGAAACTCCTATGTGTTTTGCACTGATTGAGCATTTATCATATACAATCTGTGTCAACTCCCAACACCAAGCTTCCTAATAAAGCCTCCTGAGGAGTAGTAAATCACTCCTGAGTGGCACAGACTAGAGTGCCTACTTTCAATGTCAGTTCCTCTGCGCTGGTCAATTTAGGGCATTAGGAATCTCAGAGTCAAGGGAGTATGGCAGCAAATATAAAGAATGATGCTTTCTGGCCGACTGACAGGCTGTTTGCTAACTTTCTTATACAGCTCAGAAACACTTGCCCAGGGATGATGCCATCCACAATAATCCGCTCGGACATCAATTAATAATCAAAATAATCCTTTTAATTTTTTTAAGGTGTGATGCTGGGTAGCTTAAGCAGACTCCAATGGATATTCCCACACTGAAGGGAATTTAGGGACATCTCTTTGATTTGAGGTGACTTAAAATACACACACACACGCACACACATATTATATAATGCAACAGAGTGATGGTTTCAGAGAAATTATATTTTCAAAGACATTTTTCAAAGAAATTAATTTCTCACTGTTATTCAAGCTTAATTTTTAAAAATATTTTATTTATCATTTTTATTTTATGTTCATGAACGTTTTTCCATCAATATCATGCAGTACCCGTAGAGGTCAGAAGAGGGCATCAGATCCTCTGGAACTGGAGTTACAGATGGTTGTTAACCATCATGTGGGTTCTGGGAATTGAGTCTGGGTTCTGTGCAAGAGCAGCCAGTCTTTCTAACCCCCATGCTTCATTTTATTATATGAATCCAAAATCAGCCAATATTTTAAGTACATACTATGTATTTATGGCATTTTCATCTTCTGGGAGGTGATAGAAGGCAATGATCAAACCTACCAAAAACCTCTGTCCTCTATTCTATTCAGAAAATTCCTTAGGACTGTATGACTTCACGCCACAGAGAGACTTTATTCTCTCACATTTCTGGAGTTTGGATTTCAGATCATAAGGCCAGCAGCACTGGTACCTCCCAGAGATGTAAGGGAAACCATCTTCCTCAGCTAACAAGATGACTGTCTTCTCCACATCATCTGCCCACTGATGTCTACTTACAGGGCATCAGTCACACTGGTTCAGGATATACCATTCATTTTCGCTTAATTACCTGTAAATGTCCTGGCTTCATTCATCGGTGGAGTGCGAATCCGCGGAAGGCTGCAGATTGAATGACGCACATAAAAGACAGAGAGAGAGACACACACTAGGTAGGAGGAAAGGAGAATGACTGACTTTATTGGGAGGCAGCAAGCCTTATATACCCTGAGGGCGGGGCTTTACAGGAGGTTAAAAGTTCAGGTTCTCGGGAGACATCTAGCCACATGACACACACCTGATGTAAACTGAGGAAGTCTGTAAAGGTCAAATTGTTTACTTAGGAACTGAAACTGACAACATCCTGCTAGCTCTTGGCCTAGAGCCTAGCACTAAGAGAGAAGGGCTGCAGGGGGTCCAGACCCTACAATTATCTCTCTTTTTTTCCTCTATATTTTTCATTGAATATTTGTGCATCGCATACAATACTCCCAATGAGGTTTAGACCCCTCCCCTACGTGCACCTCTGATAGCCTTCCTCTCACCAAATTTCATACATCCTGTCATATATGTTAAAGCTTATCAAGTTTGTGTACTCAGATGTACCTTGGTGCGAGTTCATCCCCTGGAATGTGGTCAGCCTATCTAGAGTCACTCCCTTAAAAATTATCAACTCTCCCTCACCCAGCAGCAATCAGTAGCCAATAGTTTACTTTTATCTTGTGGGTCATCAATAACTGTTTATATGGACTTAAAGTCCTCTCAGTGGGAGAAAACTAATGGGTGGCATTCTAAACTTAACCAAATACACATGAGTGGAAGGTCACAGAACCTAGAGAAAATTAATATATCAGTCACATCACTAAACAAATATAATGTCTTACTGTATGCTAAACAGGGATCAATATATTTACACACAAGTATACCGTTCACCTCTCATCCAAGAAACTCCTTTTGCAAGAGATGGAAACAATTACTGAGTTCCATAAATAGTCACACACAGAGAATAAGTGCCTTTGAGATGCCCAGCCCTAAGTGGCACATCTACAATGGAACCTCTACACCTAAGGTTCATGTAAAAATAGTGACATAGGAGGGTAGAAAGATTCTAATGTATCTCTCAGATCTCACCAACAAAACTTTGTCATGCAGCAGAGGGTGATGCACACATAATACCACAACTCGCTAAGTTTTAAGGAATAAGAAACTGCTAAGTGTGCTTGCTTCCCTAGACAGGACTCCTATATTAAACCTCACCCCACTCATTGCAGGTACCATTGCAGAAGAGGTGGCTGAAAGACTATAAAAGTCAGGGTTGGTACATGATCATAAGGAAGGACAGTCTTGCAAGTCTCTGGGATCTTGTCATCAGAACTTGCAGTAATCATGATGTGATACACAAAACCTATGCAAATTCAAAATCTCAACACAGAACTGGGAATATGGGCAGGCATCTCTATCCTTAGCAGAGGAACTGGTTCTGTTTTTTGTATTAGTTACATTATTTGATTATTTACATTGCGTTTTCAGATATTTAAAATTTTTTGTTTTACGCCCTTGATTGTAGTATCACATGGTGACTCTTCCATATGAGTTTAAGAAGAGTATGTATTCTACATATACTTGCTGTTAATTTTACCTAGTTAATTACTGGTGGTGTTGAGTTGAACTATTTCTTAATGTTGTGTGTGTGTGTGTGTGTGTGTGTGTGTGTATGTGTTTTCCCTTGAAACAGGGTGTCATGTATCCCAGAGACATGACTTGGAATCACTAGGTGTTTGAGGATGACTTTTAATTTCTAATCCTCTTGTCTGTACCCACTGGGTGCTGGGAGTTGTGTCCCACCATGCCTAGTTTATGCAGTGCTGGAGGTGATCCCAGAGTTCTGTGTATGCTACCAAGCAATTTACCAACTGAGCTACATTCCTGGCCCCCTTTTACCTTTGGAAAAGGATCAGTTTTGAAGTAGAGTTATTGAAGTATCCAACTGTGAGACAGTTCATTTTTCAATCTCTTTGTAGTTCTTTCAATTTTTATCTTACGTAGATTAATAATTTCTTGTTAGGCATATAATTTTGTATTTTCTTACATAACTGAGTCTGTTTTTATTTATTTCTTTTTTATCCCTAATAATTGTCTTTGCTTTGAATATGAACTAGTCTGAAATTAATATTCCTGCTTCTGCTTTCTATTTATTTATATAAGGATGGTATATTTTCTCAACCATTCACTTTTAATCTGTGTCATTATATTTAAAGTAAATTTTTTTTAGTAGGAACTAATAACTAAAATAACACTCTTGTAAAATGTGTTCCTAGTTTGCGGATTTTTTATTGATATTTTGCAAATTTTACATAATATATTCAATTCTTTGCAAAGTAGGTTACCAACTGGTACCCAAGGTAATGATTTTCAAATCAGTATCTATGTTTCTGTGTTAAAATTTTGATGTAAAATAAAGGTGAACTTACTGATAAAAAGAAATAAAATAAAAATGAGTTTCTTATACATAATGTACAGTTCTGTATTTTAAGGGGGACGAGGCTCTAAAACCATGGGATTAAGTAGACAAAACCACGAGTAGTTGGTGTTGTGACAAATGCTTCAGGCGTGTCTTGTCTTTCTCTTGCTCACTATTAACTGTGAAGTACCTCACTGCCGTGAGTTAGGTACAGAAGTGAATCCAGTCTCGGTTTGACTTTATTTTAAAATCAAATGGATCAGGAGTGCCTCTCTGTGTGTGTGTGTGTGTGTGTGTGTATGTTTACATCCACTTATCATCTGTCTTAACTTTTCCATTTAAATCACTGAAAATTATTAATAAGATAATTATTGATACAGAAGGACTAACAAATTCCATATATGTTACTGATTTTTACTCGTCTTATTCTTTCATTTTTTTCCTTGTGTTCTTTCTTTGTTTTTGTCTTCTTGAGATTTGAGTGATTTCATATATTATTTTGGGGCTTTTAAAACTTGTTTCCTACAGTTTATGATCTATATTTTAATGAATCCAATTACACTTTAAGTAACTGTAACACTACTTCCCTTCACAAGTAGTTTTCTTATAATGATAGTTCTTCCTATTTCATTATTTTAGCCCTTGTATAATTATTACCATTTGTGTAACATATCAAATATGTTAGGTGATAATTTAACTCTACAGTTGCATATTCTTTCTTCACTTATTTTATTTACTGAGATCTATTTCAGGAACTGATACTGTTTTCTTTCTCATGAAGAAACCTCTTTTAAGATTTTTCAAGCCATGCTTACTGAGAACAAATTATCTCACCGTCTACTTGTATTATGTCGTTTTCATCTTTTTCCCAATTTCATAAGGTACAGCATTGTTTCTTTTTTTTCTCTCAGCGCTGAACATTTCACTACACTATCTTTGACCTACATGGTGTCTGAGATTAACAGAAATGTAATTGTTATCTTTGATTTTTCATAAATAAGATATATGTATTCCTTTTACCTGACCTTTTTCTTTAAACTCTGAGGTTTAATGATTTAAGTAAGTAGGTATGATGTTTGTTTTGCCAATTATTCAACTTTATTCTGTCTGACTGTGTTACATCTTTGAGTTAATATTATCGAACATTTTCTCCATCAAATATTTCCTGTTCCTTAATCTCTTTCCTTCTTCTGTGTTTCCATTTTGCCCTTGTCCCACAGATCTTCAATATTACTTTGCTGTTTTTATTATTATCCTGTTCTACTTTGTTCATTCAATCTTAGTTTTCTTTTTTTTTTCCACTTTTGAAGATGTTTGTTAAGATACCATCAAGCTTAAATGTCCCTTCCTTAGTTGTAAATCTGCTGACAATCAGTCAGAGTCGTTTTCATTTGTTTTAAACCTATAGAATGTGTTTTTGTTCCTTAGGATTTTCTTGTATTATCGAACATTCACATCTTTTATCTTATGATATCTGCATTAATCTTTGAATTCTTAAATCCGCTAGTAGTCTTGTCTTAACTTTTCCATTTAAATCATTGATAATTATTAATAACATAATTATCGATGAAGTAGGATTAACAAATACCATAATTAAGATATTATTTATACGAATTTTAAATTCCATGTCTGCTAATGTCAACATAATTGCCAAGCCTCATCTTCCTATTTATTCTCTCTTTCAAATACTGTTTCCTTCATTTTGTTTTAACTATATACTCTTAATCACAACCAAGTACAAAATACTGGTTGAAAGGACTATCATGAGTAGACCTTCAGTAAATATTTTCAAATACTGAGGAAGAGAAGGTGGTTTTTGTTTCTGCTTTTTATCCCTTCTTGGGGTCTCAAGCTTTCTTGAAAACTACGCCTCTGAACATAACTCATCAGAAATATTTCTCAGTCTGCTTGCCAACACCATCATCTTATGTCAGACAGGAAGACTTCCCATCCCACAGGTCAGAGAGGATATGAAAAACTCCATATAAGGTCTTATTTAATGTTTCTCCTAAGGATAAGCCTTGTAATGAACATAATCTTGGCATATTTCAAAGTCTTCTTTCCTCTTCACACTGCTAGAAAGATAAGGTGTTCTTTCTTTGATATTTACTGTGAAAACATACAGGTGAATTTCTTACATTTAAAATTCACACAAAAAAGTGATTTCTGTACGATTATGTTCCTTTGGGGATTTTCACAGTCAAGAGTTGTCTCACCAAGATTCCATCAACATTTCAATTATCATTCATTCAGGTTTCTCTCTGTGACATTAATCCAAGGGGAAGTACTTGCTCTTGAGTATCTGTTCTATAAGCTCTGACTCCTTTCATCTACCCATGAATGTCCCCAACTTTGAGAGCTGTGGATTTTTCTGCATCCTCACCATTCTCAAACATGCTGCACATTGACTTTTGAGTCTATTCTTTTTCCTTGTTAGGATGCATTGCCAACTCCAAGGTCTTTACATGTAGACTTGGAATTTTAAGTCAATAAAAGATCATCTAAATGAAATACTACATCGTAAATTCTTGTGAATAGATTCCATCATACTGGTGATGGACAAAATAAATCTCCCAAAGAATTAACTCAGTTCTTAGGGTATTTAAGAAAAATAGAGTAAAATACATAAAATGTAGAATTTCAGCTAACAGTGCTATTAAAGTAACACATTTTTCTTTATTGAAAAACTATAGGGAACTCCTGTTATATAAAATACATTATGTGATTTAAATTTAGTACTATTCTTCAGAGTTTGAAAACAAAATGTGTTTTGAACACTAAACATTAATTAATAATAGCCTATTATTTATTGTTTGCCTATGATTTTTTAAACCCATGCTCTACATATTTTCTGGTGCTGATGATCAATCTCATTGTCTTGAATTTGCTAGACAGCCCGGAGCTATATACTTTGCCCAAGATAAGAGTATTCAACACTCTAATTATAGTTTCTTAGAGAATAATAATCTAACAGTAAATTATAATGACATTTACAAAAATTATATCATTATATAATTACTGACTACCCCCCTCTAAAGATAGATAGATAGACAGATAGATGTGTGTTTATCTATATCTATATCTATCTCTCTCACTCTGTATATATAATTTCAATGAGGTATGACAATGCTAAATCAGACAAAAAACATGTCGCTAATAGATTAAGTTTACTTCATCGGTTCATTATTGAAGAGAGCTTGACATTATTGGACAGTACATCACAGGGAAATGTGACATCTGTGAGATGAAAGTGTTGGAATCATAAGAAAATAGAAGAAAATAAATATAAATGGATTATATTAGACTGCAAATAATTAATGAAAACTAAATGAAAAACAATGAAAATTAACAGCAGACAAAATAAAGACACAAAAGAAGTAGTAGTAAGTAAAGTCAAAGCACAAACTCTAGATTAAATGATTAGTAAACTAAAATTATTCTCAAGGATCAAAATATATAGGATATTTGATTATCATTTATAATCATAATTCCTCTAAATAAATATATTCAAATAAAACCCTTCCTACGTGTTTATTTTAGTAAAGATTTAAATAAATAAAAATATTTATAATTTATGAAATCAAGATGAAATCCACAGTGGTTATTTAGGATTTTTACTTTGGGGTTTATTATTTTGAGTATCTAAGAAAACAATAAAATCCTTATAAATGCTATTTCCCTTCTACTCCAAAGGCAATTACAAAAATTACTAATTTAGGAATGTTCAGTTGTACAACCCTCCATCATCTGCGAATGTCAGAAATCCAGCATCAATTTTATTAGTGTGGTCACTGATAGAATCCATTTCTATGGTAGCGAAGGGTTTGAAATTCAAATCTTAAAAAGTCTACTTGTGTCACTAGGGCTGAGTTTCTACAATGGAACCTCTAAGACTAAGTTTCAAAGAACATGGTGCATTAAGAGTTATAGAGAATACTAATACATCTCTCAATTCTCACATGTGAGGCTCCCTCACTTAACAGAGGGAAATTAGCACAGAAGGCCACAACTGGCCAAACTGTAGAGAATGAAGAGAATAAGAGATTATGGAGTGTGTGTTCCTGGATAGGGCTCCTATTAAACCTTACCCACTCAGGCCTCAGGGACCCTTGAGGAAGAGGGGGTGAAAAGATTGAAAGAGTCAGGGGAAGAAGTGCACGACTATAAGCAAACAGTCTTACAGTCTCCTGAGGACTCACTCATGAAATTATAGAAATGGCAAAATGCACAAGATCCTCGCAACCTCATCAGACAAAATTCAACACAGAATTGGGGAAACAGGCAGCAGGCCCCAGCCTTAGCTGAGGAATTATTGGCTGCTTTTCACTGCTGGATGAAGGAGAGTTGTCTTCTTTAAGAGAGTGCTGCTAAACAGGTTGAACAGGCTCTAGTGGACGATCTCACACCAAAGGGCATAGGCTTTAACATATATGACAAAATACATGAAATTCTGTGGGTGGGCTATGGGTTGCAGATAAGAGAGGATATCTAGATATGATTAAAATGTATGAAATACACAAATTTTCAATAAAAATATACTTTAAAAAATTAAAAGCATAGGGGTTACACAGAAGAGGAGTTTTTAGTGTGCTGTCCTGGCATGTCAGTAAGTTTATACTTAGTTTTTGTCTTAAAGCAAATATTGAACAGAATTATAAAAGACATAAACATAAACATAGATTTCTTGAAGTGTAAACTGTTCTGTTTAATAAAATTGTTCCAAAGGACTAAAATTCACCAGGCTATGAAAATTTCTGAATGCACTAGAACTCTATGACATTAGTTTCTGATTCTGTATGTCCAAGTCTCTTTCCTCTAACAGATTAGTTCACAGCATCCACAGAACACAGATGGGTGCCTGTCTCAAAGTGAATCCGCTTACCCTGAAATGGCTTATGTTTCATCCCCCTAATTCCTCCGCAACTAGAGGAAGTAAAGCTACTTTTGGTTTTCCAGAGTTAGCAGTAAAACCTGTACTTTAAAAAGCCTTTCAATTTGGAAGAATATTACCTATTACTTTCCCTTGAAGCCTTAACTTAATCTCATCATCTACCTGATCCATAAGTCTTATCTCTGCACTGAGAGCCTCTCTTTTGCTGTTTCAGCATACTTGGTGTCTGGTGAAGGCTGCTTATCTCTCAGAAACCCCAAAATGACATAAAATTAATATTTTAGCTTGTTTTATGACAAAATTTACTTCACCGATTTTAATTTAAATTCTGCATAGGAGATATATAGGGCTTTTATAGAGCATTTTCTCATATTTGCTTTTATCTTTTCTGAACTCTATTTGGTTTAGTTTAGTGAATCATTTCTAGCTGAGAGTACATTTGGTTTTCTGATTTGACACAGAATAATATCCCTAGCAACAGAGCCAACTATTAATATGAGAGTTAATATCAATATTGCTATCAATATCAATAGTAAACTCAATTAATGAAAGCAGATAATAAACCAACCTATTTTCCCTAACACAGAGATTAATAATATGTTTCAAACTTGATTTTTGTCATAGAAAATTGATGTTAAGAATAAAACATAACTGTCAAGAGAAGTATAAAGTCTAATCTTTCTAGAGAAAAAAACCTTGATAGATTTGGAACAAAAGCAACAAATATAAATATATTTCACTACATTAAAATAACCCATAAATTATAAGCATCCAGAAGAAGGTGGATATTTAGGCATGTTTAATTAATGACACTAACCTTCTCATGTGTCTGCATCTTTGTGTGTGTAGTGCTGGGCATGAAGCTATCGGCCCTGTAGATGCTGAGCGTGCACTGTACTACATGTTTGCATCCCCTGCCCCATACAGATATTTTTAAATTATCAGAGTAATCATATGTTCAAATACTTTCCAGTGCAGAAATTCTTTCTTTCCATTGCTTAAAAATGAACTTTGAGTTAATTCCTGAAATGATTAAGACTTCATTGGCTGTCTTTAAAGTATACCTAGTTTTGACATACAGCTGTAATTTTTATGTCTCTTCTGTTGTTGAGGTAATCACCACTTCTGGCAATTTCAAGTTTGATCCTATAATTGGCTCTTTAAAAATACAGACTTGGATCAATTTCTATATAATGGTTGCTTAATATTTAAAGCAAATATGATCAGTTTGCTCTTTTCTTTGCCTACATAAATTTTCTCTATTTACATCTTCAATATCCATTCATGTAGTGTATAGGCTTTTACTATCTGTAATGGCTTGAATATGAAGTGTTCTCCAAAAGACTCATTCTTAAAGTCTATTCCTCGGCTAGTAGATTAACATAGAATAGTGACTGGATCATTGGAACTCTGACTTCAGCAATGGAACTCTGACTTCCGCAATGGTTTGATTCACTGTTGATTTTGTAATTTTGAGGTTAAATTGAGAAGTAACAGAAACTTCTGTAAGTGATGGCTGTTTAGAAGAAATAAGACCCCCTCCTTTTATTTGTCTCTGCTCTCTGACTGCCATGTAGTGAACATAGTGAACATTCTTTGCTCATGTTTCCACGGCCAGATATTCTATAAGATTTCATTCCCAAATCAGTGGATCCAGTCAGCAATAGCCCGAAACTTCTGAAACTGTGAGACAAATAAATCTTTCCTTCTTTTAAATTGTTTGCCACAGACAAAAACCAGCAAGGAAGGGAAGAGGAAGGAAGAAAAGAAAGAGGGAGGGAGGGAGGGAGGGAGGGAGGACAGGAGAGAGGGAGGGAGGGAAAGACTAATTCACTACCTAAGTAGTCTCATTGGTTCAAAATTACTTTGTCAAATTCCAACATAAAATGTTTCTAAAAAATAAAACCAACATTCTATAAATTGTCAGATTAAACACGAAATTTCTAAGGTAACTGAATTACCAATTAAGGCTTCATAGATTTACAATAACATTCTCTAGCATAACTGATTTTCACCCACTGTGTGTATAAATAGTTTTTTAAGAATTTTATGCTCATATAAAATTTTTTCCTGTATGTAATACTTAAGATAATCCTGATTATCCTAATAGTTTAAAAAATCCTTTCTTTCGGAGGCACTGAGTTTGATCTAACTAACTGCCAGTGATTCTTCACCTTCTTTCTTTAATAAAAATATGATACTTTCCACGAATATTCTCCTCTCAGCCGTTAGCTGTTATTTTTCCTCTCACAGTCTCTATATGACCACTTTTCTGGTTAACCAGTCAGGTAATTTTCTTACTTTTCCATAACACTCCCAGATCTACCTCTGTATGGGGAGTTCCGGATTCTCTCTGAGGTTTTTTTTGTTCCTATTGGTTCATTCCGCAGCAAGTCCCACCCTCGGACCAATAAGGGGGAAGGAAGGCGGGGAGAAAGGAAGGAAGGAACATGGTGGAGAGACGGAGAGCAGTATCGGGATTGTTAAAATTCACGCAGGGAGAAAAATGCCCTGGTCCTGGGCCCATGCATAAGACCAAAACCCAGGAGGCCACTTCCCAAGTCCCTGCGGTCCTAAGGATCATGTGCATGGAAGTGAAATGCTGGCTGGGCACAGACTAAGAGACCTGCGGGTGGCTGTCGTGAACTTTATTCGCAGGCCGCTGGTACCCAGCAACTTTGTAAACTTTGCTAAATAAATCTCTGTAAATGGAAGATCAGTTTCTGTTTTATCTAGCTGGATTAACCAGATCCCACACGCTAAGGCGTGGAGAATAAATTTCCTGAGACAACCTCCCTCATGGTGACTAATGCTTGTAGACCTATTCCAATTTTTAACTTTTTTTTTTAACCATAAAACTCTTATATAGTGGTGATTTGAATATGCACATTGCTGGCAATTTCTATGCATTAACTTCTAAATTTCTTAAATATCTTATCTTCTCCTTTCCTTGGCTATTTTTCTCCATATCCAATCTCATTATAAGCTCCATAAGAATATCAATTTCAGCTTCCCAGAGCAATAAATGTTCATTTTCAAGTAAACATTGCCACACATGATTCCAAAAATCTTCATACTTTATTTGGATCTTTAATTCTGGAATTTCCCCTCTTGCTTTTAATATTTCTCTCCTTGTCTTAGCAGTTCTATGTGTTTTAGCTCTCATGATAGATATTCCCATGCAGGTATCCTAGACTTCTAGAGAATTTCACACAGTTTCCTCTCTCCAAACCAATAACTCACTTTTCTCTTCTTATCCAGTTGAAGACATTTGCTTTTAATCTTACTGATGAAAATTAATGCAGTAAGAAACCCAGTACCCATAAAGCTCTGTCACCATATCACCCTACTAATCAATGTCCCCTTCCACATTCATTATGCATGATCTTTTATAAATCACTCCCTTTACAGAATAGAATATCCTCTGGAAATGCTGTTACTTCCACTATTTAGAAGAACTAGACTAGTTTTCTCCACTTTTTTCTAAGCATGCTTTCTGTTAAAATCACTCCAATCAGGTATTTGTATCAGCATTCACTAGATTGTTCCAGTTGATACTACTTAGTCCAGCAGCTCTCCTCTTACTTGGCTCACCAGTAGGGGATAATGCATCATCAAACAGAAGCTTCTTCAAGAAAGAAGAGTAGGAATCTGTAGAGTTTGGTCCCTGGACAGGACAATTATATTAAATCTCACTCAGCCAGGGCTCAGGGACCATTGTGGAAGAGGAGGCTGAAACACTGAAGAGCCAGTGAGGAGGTGTGTGACCATATGGAAACAGAATCCTACAAGGTCCTGGGCCCCTGCTCAAATGAACCTACAGCAATGGTTTTGACATGCTCAAGATGACAAAAGTCCCAGCATGGAACTGGGGAAATGGGTATTAGCTACCAATCTTTGCTTAAGAAACATTGGCCACTGATTACTATTGAGTGAGGATGACATAGTCTTGCAAAACCAAGGGACTCTGGGTAGGCTGATTAGACCTCAGTGGATGAACTTGCACATAGGTAACTTGGGGACACTGACTTGACACAATAGACCTTAACATGGATGAAAGAATGTTTGGATTCCAGTTAAGGGACTGTGAGGGGATGAGGGGCGCCAGTGGGGAAAGTGATATAAAGATGATTCAAATTGATTGAGATGTTCTGTATGAAACACACAATGATTCAATTTAAAAAAAAAGAAAGAAAGAAAAGGAACACTATTGTGACTTATACAAAGACACAGTGGTACAGTAACAGATTCTTAGAAAACTCAAGGTGTCATCCACCCTTGACATAGCTAACTACTGTCCACTGCTTAATGTACACTTTCTATTTGGCTTTCAGGACAGCAACCTGTGCTTGATAAACTCCTACTTAACTCATCAATCCTCAGTCCACCTGGCTTATGACACTGGGTCTTTAATGCCTCGAGGCTATCACAGGCCCTTATTCCTATTGTATTTCTTTCCTGTATGACTTTGATACTACTATAGTCGTCTGTATGCCAATAATTCCCACATTCATGTTTTTGTTATTTCTCATTAATCACCATTGTACCCTTCTTCAACGGAGCCACCATTTACACAACATAATATTTTTCAGTGATTCTACTTATTCTTGTGATCTACAATGAAACTGCAGTCAAAGTATTTGGAAATGAAAGTAATGTTATCAGTTTATTCTGACCTATGCTGAAATAAGAGAAAAGAAAACTGTCTTTTAATTTATTTTTCTTGTTGTGGAGGGATAAACTGACTAAAACACATGTGTCCGAGTATAATTTCCATGAATCGTTTCTTAAGGTCCACAGTTCCATCCAGAGAGCAAACTTGCAGGCCAAGCGCCTTCATCCATGGATTCATCTCATAAGTTCCACAACTCTCACCTTGCTATGTTCGTTCTGTCACAGCAGCACTCTGGCTTTGTGACTGTTGCTTGGATCCTCTTCTGAGTAATCTTTGTGGCTCTTAAGTGTGCTCTTGTCATTCAATGGCCAAGGAGGGTAGAAGAGAGTGTAGGAACCCCTAAAACTGGAGTTACTGGATAGTTTTAATCTGCCACATGGGAGGTAGGAATTGAGCCCAGGTCCTCTCCAGTGTTCTTAGCTACTGAGTTATCTCTCTAGTCCTTACTTTAATTTTATGTGTGTGTTTTGTCTGTATATATGTAAATGCACCATGTGTGTGCAGTGCCCCACAGAGGCCAGAAGAGAGTGTCAGAGCCACTGGAACTGGAGTTATGGATGTTGTTAGTGGGTGCTGGGAATCAAACCTGAGTTGTCTGGAAGAAGAAGCAAGTGTTCTTAACAGCTGAGCCATCTCTCCAAATCTATAAAGAGCTTAATATTTACCTAAAGACAAATATATTCATATTCTCACTTGTGTGAGTCGTTAGATGTATCTTTGGTTTTAGATGAGGCCATTTTTTAAGTCAAAATTAACTTTACCCACAAGTGAATCTTATCTTTTGAAACGATTGTGAGGTCTGCCTTGAGAAACCAGATTCTACTGAAGTTATGCTGTCAAAGCTCTCTTTTTTCTTAAGTATTGTGTACCTTTGGAATCATGTATGAAGCAAACTAAAAGCCATGATGAACTATGCGTTCACATCTTAGTTTTTGACCATGCTTTGCAATATCAAAGTTGATAACATTTCTTTTTTTTTTTTTTTTCTGAGACACTATGTAGCCCCAGTTGTCTTGGAAACTGCTATGTAGATCATCCCACATTGGCCTCAGTCTCACAGTGACCTGCATGCTTCTGCCTCCCAAATGCTGATATTAAGGTATGCGTGCCACCTTGCCCAGCAACCTCTCAAAACAGCATCTTGATTTTATTTAAATGAAAACCTACCCACTCTATCATTACTTGTCACTATTTAGAATGTCCAAAGGAACAAGTAATTTAGAAAGAAATTCAAAATATACATCTCTGGAAATAGGAATATCATTTGAATACAGTTTTAGAACAGTTATCTGAATGTCTGAATTTTGAAATGTATAAGATCAATGACCTCAAACCGTAAGCATACTCCATTAACTTCTAGATATAAGGCAGTTCAAGAAAGGTCACTAATAAGAAATAATAATAAGAGAATAAAGATGACTCTGCCAAATGTTGTTCTCCTGTAATAATGATATTGTAAACAAAAGGAACAATGGATGGGGAATTTGTTTTCTTTTTTGACATCCTTTTTCTATGAAAGTAGCAGTATTGTCTCTTTAAACCAGCTCCAGTCACCTCCTAACAGGCTGTAAATAACAGCCTCTGCAGTCTGATATTTCGTTAAACATACAGTCAATACAGACGCTCGTTCTTCGTTTTATCATAAATATATGGATTCTATATGCCTTAAGAATGCACACATCAAAGTGTTGACAAATCAACAAATTATGATCCACAGATAAATCAGTATTTATTCTGAAAAGCATAGAAATGAATAAGGATTGAAGAAATACCTGAACTGCCAATGTTAAAAAATCAATATAAGGTTCTCTAGCATACCACCCCTGACTACCTTAACACCTGTGACCACCATAATGCAAGAACTGTAGACTTTTATAAATGGACATAGTATAGACTAGTGACTTTTAATTACACTCAGCAAAAACATGTTCACTTTTGTCTTGTGACCTGGGTAACTGATCTTGTTTCCTTGGCAACCTCAATTTGGTAGTCCACCCAAAGTGATAATAAGTGAATAAATGCTTGAGAATTGACATATCAAAGCATTGAAAGCAAGTGCATCCACCTTCATTGCACACAGTGGAAACTGGGGATAACTGACATTGAATGAATGGGATATTCTAGAAGTAGGAATTAAAAGGCTAGATGGTCTGTGAAGATTAGGATGGAGTCAAACTTGTATTTTCCCAATTGAAGCTGGAAAAACTATTTTGAGTAATGTCACAGATGAGGCCTGACTATAGAACAAGGTTCTAGAGATATCTGAACCATCATCATAGAATCAGGAGACAGACAGTTCCAAGAGATATCTGAGGGTGCAAGTGTCTTCCAAGTTCTGATTCCCTCTTCAAAACTTAAAAGAAAAAAAAATCAATAAAACATCTCTAAGTTATATAATTAATAGGATCACTATAGTTGTCTCTAATTATTAATAATATTTAAAATAATGTGCTTCATACTTAGCATTGTCTTTGGCTCACATTCACGTTACTGTTATCCCCATCTGTTGCCTTCCTCCTTCCAAATGCCCCCATAGTAGCACTCGCCATTTGACATGGCTTATGAGCTTAAGTTGATGACATCAGTTCTATAGGAATATTTCACATCTTCTTCTATCTCTCTCAGATCAACAACCTAACCTCTAACTTCTTGCTCAGTTGCAGACTTTTCTTAAATTTCACCAAGAAAATGAAATCAATCAAGATCCAGTACTTGTAGACTAGCCCTAGTTTATGTTTATGCAATAAGAGATTTCTTTTCCTGCGATTAGAGAGTGTCTTCTATTTCTGTCTTGTGGTTTAAGCTGTATAGACTCAATAGAATTGAAAAAGGAAAGGTGTCAAAATGTTTCTATTTTTTAATTAATTAATTAAGTGGAAATTGCATTTCCATTTAATTGACAGAGTGCTTAAATAACTTGTACAAAGTCCTGGGTTCAATACCCAAGACTGCATAAATTGGATATGATGGTGCAGGCTATAATCCCAGCCCTACGGTAGTAGAGACAAAAGACAAAAGTACAAGATCACTGTGAGCTACATAGTAAGTAAAAGGCCAGTCTAGGATACATTAGCTCTTGCCTCCCACACCCCCAAATAATTATTTTATATAGATATTTATTACATATAGCTAATCTCAAAATGTGTAAATTCATTGTTTACTGATTTCTGATTTCATTGGCCTACAGAGATATCTCACCTGCTAAGAGTACTGGAAGCTCTTGCAAAGGTCCCAGGTTCAGTTCTCACAACCCACATGATGGGTAACAACCATTTATCACTCCAGTTCCAAAGGATCCAAAGCCCTCCTTCTGGCCTCTGCAAATATTGAACACAATGTGTACTTACATTCATGTAGGCAAAATACCCATACACATAAAATATAAATAAGGAATATAATTTCGTGGTTTATTCATTGTATATGTTAGTCTTAGCACATATCTCTCTGAATGTTAAACCTTAGGGTTTTCAAGGAAAAAAATGACTATTATAAATGTGAATGAATGAACCTCTGACATTGTTTCAGTTATATGAGTTAGGTCTAACTTATCTGAACACCCTCAATATTTAAATCTCAAGTCGCAGGTGTGTGGGTCTAAAGAGATTTGACAGAACAAATTTAAATATTTTTCTCCTCCACAAAGTGATTGCAGTTATTTGCAGAGAAAAGTACATTCTCATATTTGGACTCAAAATATAGATTTTTATTTCATTAAGCACTTAACTCATTCATGAGCCATGTTTTTTTCTGTGTATTGGGAATCTATTCTAATACATTTTTTCAACATAATATATATATTATGTATATATATATATTTGAAATTATATAATATTATATAATATATTATATATATATATTTGAAATTTTGAGCATTTAATATAACACATATCAGTCCCCTATCTGCACCAGCCCTCAGAGCCTCCCCACTAGATTTCATGCATTATGCCATATATGTTATTGCCTATTGAGTCAAGTTTTCATCCCCAAGTGACTTTTGGGGTGAGATCATCCCTGGAGATCCATCAACCTGTTTAGCATCACTCTCTTAAAGAAGACTAACTCTTCCTCAAGCGTTGATCAGCTGTAAATAGCTCCTCAGCTGAGGTTGTGGCTTTTTACCCATGTCCTCTCTTCTAAGCTGGGATTTGTCTGGTTTGAGTTTCCATGGGTATTGCGCATGCTGTTAAGATGACTGTAAGTTATATGAGCAAGTTCCCAGCCACGTAGAAAGCACTGTTTCCTGTGTTCATCCTCTCTCTCTCACTCTTACAGTCTTTCTGTCCCTTTTTCCACAATGGTCCTTGAAACCTGGCCAACAGAGGTTTAATATAGAAGTACTATCCAGGGACATCCACTCAGAAGTCTCTACATTTTGGCCAGTTGTGGTTTATGTGCAAATTTTGCTCTGTTTTATGAAGAACCTTCACTGATAAATGTTGAGAGATGGGTTAGTATTCTCTCTACCTCATATTCTGATATGTTTTTTGAGCTGTAAATGTAGAGGTTCCATTATAGATTTGTCACTTAGGACTTGGCATCTCACAGATTTTTTTTTTTCCGCTGTGTTTGAACAGTTGTGGGACTCTGTAATAGTTTGCATCTCCTGAAAAAAGAAGCTTCCTTGATGAGAGGTGACAGGTATACTTGGCTGTAAACATAAGGGTGCATATTTACCATATAGTAAAATATTATATCTAGGGATGTGACACACATTGGGTTTTCTCTAGAATTTATGACCTCTACAGTACATGTCCCAGTACGCTTTGAGGGGGTTGAAAATTGACTGAAGGCTTCACCTCTCACCAAGATGTCCTCTTACTTGGGAAGTTTATAACATACTAGTTTATTTGTTAAAGAAGATTAATGCCTGAGAATACAATGGAATGAACAAGGCAAAAGCTTCATTTTCACAACATCCTAATGTCGTAAATGACATCTCATTATTTTGCCATATTGTTTGTTAGAATCATGTCACTTTACCAAGGTACCCAGTGTGTAGTCAGTAAGGGAGAATGAAAGGCATCTGACTCCGTCTGGCTCCTTGTTGCCTCTTACTGCACATCCCATCATTAAAATTTTTTGCAGTGCATATAAGTTGGTAATAAGTAGTTTCACTACTTGTATGGTTCCCAAACTTGTATTTTGCTAACATTTTTGGAAGGTCTAATTGTTGGCGCAGATTTTAAGTAAACGGTACTTTTATTTTCCCTGTTGGCAGTTTCTAGCTTGTACTACTGTGTTACACATTTTATTCTTCTTCCTTTGAACAAAACATATCCTTTGCTGTGGATGCTTTGAAGAACTGATATTGTACAATTTTATTGTAAAATGATTTGGTAAAGTTTTTTCTTTCTTTTTGTTTCTTTTAAATGAGATCTCAACCCAGGGGACAGTTCTTTCTTTAGGTCTTGTAATTGGAGACTATCTCAGTGCAATATTCCAGGGAAATCATAAAACTTCTTTATTTCTTTCCCATCTTACAGAAATTACTGTTCCTTGTGGTCTGATGTATAATGTCATGATCTGCTATTCCTCAGAATTTTTATGTACAGCCCATAATGTGTTCCAGATAGGAAGGAAACTTTGGCAACATTGTGAACTTTGGCCAAAGGTTCATGTTTGTTTGATTTCTGTTCGTATGAGCTCATCATTATTTCCATTTTAAAATGTGAAAACTGAGGGACACATATTGACAGAAGTAGTCAGAATTTGAGTTTTAAGAGTACATGAACTATATTTCTTAAAGAAAATATAAAGAATTGGGAAATATATTTAATGGCTTCTATTTTACTCAGGTAGTTTACCCATTGATGATCTTTTTATCTTATTATTATATTTCAAAACATGATTGCATTTTTATTTCCAAAATTCTTTAAATTTTTACTGTTCTGTCAGCATATATGTTTCCTAAATATAATGGTAAGAATTGAAGATTGGTCATTTTGTTTATATATTCCAAAATTTAAAGAAAATATGAGGAATAAAATAGCAAAGTACATTATAGTATGTTTTATGTTTGCTCTCCTTTATAATATGAATTCATACAATACTGGAAGAACTTCGTTTCAGATGTTTAATCTATTTAAAGTAAAAGAATTTAATTGTCTTTCTTTTCTTGCCTGTAATGAATAGGAAGATACTTAATATACATTGTGACACAATAACAAAATATCTGAGGCTGGGTAAATAACACCTAAAAAATGCTTAGTTAGATCACAGATCTAGAAAAAGTTCAAGATCAGGAACCTGAATTGCATTGAGTGAAGGCCTTAAGTGCACAGTAAATGGCATTGTATGGCAGGAATCTATGCAAGAGTGTCGGGTGCACACATGTGAAGAGGCAACAGGAACTTTTAAAAATAATAATATGATGTCATAATGACTTAATATAATCCCTTGAGCCTCAATTAATGTCTAAAAGACCTGTTCTTATCTAGGCATACTTAATCCAGTCTCGAGTAAACCATGTATCCATTCATGAGGTTGTTATCTCCAAGGTCTAATCATTTTATAAAATCCTCACCTTGCCACTGCCACCCATGAAATTTGGTTTCACTTGAGTTTTGACTGGAAACTACCAACACTCAAGCCACAGCATTGACTTTTAATGATATTTAATGGAGAAACTATAGATACTTACCATTTTATACTTGTAAAGAAATAGGTTTGCAAAACAAATGTTTTACAGAATATACTAAGGGAAAAAAAAAACTTTACCTCTTCAAAGTCGAACCTAATTGAAGATATGAAAACTGATGGGAAATCAATGCTAATTTGGGATATGATATATAGATCCTTATATATACACTTAAGTTTTCTGTTTAGAAGAGGATAAAATAAACTCACAGAATACAAACAAGCACATTTTTTTTCCAAAATTTGGTATCAAGAGGATTTGCAGTGTGAATTATATTTAAAAGCCTGAGATAATAAAAACTAGAGACAAAAGTCTCCAATTTACTAACTTATTTAGCGTGTATGTACTGCCTTCTATTTCTGTTACTGTGTTTGGTGTAGAAGACAAGTTTGTGAATAATTCAGGCATGTTTCTGACACTCAGGAAGTTTCAATTAATGAAAACATCATAGAAAGTCTGTAACATTATTTACTTAAGTCTTGGGTTAGAAGTTCACTGAAAGTAGTTGAGGGTTTGCATGTTGATTAATTTAAATCAGGATCCAATTTGGTCCCTTTATAATACTATGAGGAATGTCATTACAGATGCTAGGCTAATTTTCTGGGGCAAATGATTGTCATTATCAGAGAAATGTCTCTAATACAGTATGCCAGAATGTGTCTAGATGACTCAGTAGTCATTTGATTTGTTTCTTTGTCTGGGTTGCTTAAATTTCTTAGTTTTTTATTGTTGAGTGTGAGAGGAAGTTGAGAGGACAGAGACTGGGAGACTGAGGGTAGCAAAATCTTCCTTTCAGTTTGAGTTTAAATTATGGATCTTTCCCCACCACAGCGTACTGAAGAAGCTCTTTAGAAGAACAGATGATTTACAAATGATCGTACTAGAATTTGCTCACACCGCTATTTTGTTGTGAATAGTCACACAGCACACAGAAGTTCTGAAATATCTGAGGCCCTCTGCCACGGATGACCTTCAGCTTCTCCAATAATCTCCAGATTTCTGTTTTTGTTCATTTACTTCCAGTTATTAACATCTCTCTCTTAAATGTTTACTGGGTAGCAAAAGCAAAAGAATCATTTCACCTATTTAATTGGCATTTTAAATCCCCATAAACACTTCAAAATGAAGACACACCCGAACACATGTACATGTACTTTGTGCAATTCTTCTTTTACATAGAGCAGACTTCCCTGAATGGTTGCCAAATCACTGTATCACAGTAAAACACTGAACACAATTGAAATGATAAGCACCTGTGTTTATTAAAGTTAGGGCAGCCACCCTGTCACCGAATGTTTTGCTGCTTTGTCCTTACTATGGCAAATGCCTCATCCTCTCCTAGTGTTTGGTTTTTTTCTTTATTCTTCTTTTTCACCTCATCTTAGCTTTGTATCAAAAAATTTAGTCTTTCCTATGGAACAACCTCCCTTTCTACACACTGGTGATTTAATAAGCTTATGGAATATTAAATTATTTGCCTAAATAAGTAAGACTTTGTGCTGGAAAATAATTTTCATGTCAAAGAAATGATATTACTAGACTTTAAGAGGAGTTGTAAAAAGTAATCTGCACTTCCAAGTACACATACTGAAAGAGCATACTACTTTAAAATATTTACCTTATTCTTTCTTTTGAATACTAATGAAAAATATAATTGCATGCCAAATGCACTATCTATTCAAAATTTATATTCTTGACTTCTTAAATCTAGACTGATAAAATTGCAGCAACTTTCCTTTTGAATACGTAAAAATGTTACTGGTAAATGGCATTGGTTTGAATAATTTACTTAGAAAGTCATTCTTGCATTTTACTAGAAAAACAGATCTAACAAGCAGTGAAACGTAGTAAGCCATTTACATCTTATAATATTTGCTATCAGGAGATATCAAGCTAGAGTTAAAATAGTGAGTGTGTGAAGTGTGAGGATCAATGAGATCAGATGCTAGATAAAGACAGATGACTAGTGTCCCATCAGCATTCATACCTTTATCTTTTGTTCTCATTCTGAGCATTTCTCTGGAGCCTCTTATTGTTACACATTGCACTGTATTCAGCTAGAAAGAACTACTTTTCAAATTTCTCCCATGTGAGCTCATGGAGTTTTAGACTTTCTCCCATATTATTCTACATTATTGACATAACAGAAAAAGGCTCAAAACTCCCCAATATGGCAAAGCTTAGGCCTAATTTAAGTCAAGAAAAAAATTGTTCCATTTAATACAAGTTATTAGTCAAAGACCAAAGGGTTTTTTGTTTGTTTTGCTTTTCATAGCTGGTTAGGAGCAAAGGAAAAAAAATGGTTAAGATCTATGAGAGAAAAATCTAAAATTCCCTCAACCAGATTTATTGCATTCTATACATCCTACATAGCAACAAAATATTCTACCATTTAAATTGTTCCCTAAGATCATGATAGTGCATTTACACAAAATTTCTAAAAGAATAAAATGTTGTTACTTCAGGGTTATATTTTGATGATGAAAATGTGGTTGAAACCCAACAATCTGAGACATGGAATGAATGATTAATGTCCAAGTATGGAGAAAAATGGGGCTATATATAAACAATCCCTTCCTCATGAAGAGTTTGGGATATTAGAAAATAAAGAGAGGAAGTTGGGAGACTTGTTTTCAAAGTCAAGACAATTCCACATAGTATTTTTCTTATAATAGATATCAATAATAATTCATTGCAGTTTAATTATGTAATGCAAGGTAGTTACATAAACACAAAATGATATTCATCAATAATTAACTTACTTTTTCTGATGGAGGGAATGTAATCTTATAAAATCAATTGCGTGTTTGTTCTATCAACAGTCACTATAGCTAGAAACAATACATTATTTTAAATATATTTGGCAGGGTCAAGTACAAAAATAAATCTGACCCATGAAAAGTACATGGATTTTACATAGATGAATAGGAAACATAAAATTAATTAAGATAAATTTGAAGAAGGCTCATTTATGCCAATCTATTCTCACATGTAGTTGATTATCTTATCCTTTTAAATGGTGCACACTTCACTGTGATAACTTTTGCAATTCCCAGTCAAACTACTGGAATTGGATCCTGAATGTCCTTACAGATCCTTGTGTTAAGGAATTGTTTGTCAATCTATGGTACCTTTGGGATGAACTAAATCTTTAAGAATTAAGGATCAGTAGAAGAAGGTAGGATATCAGGGTTATGCCTCTGGAGAAAACAGTGGGACTCAGGTCCCCTCCTGTTTTCTCTATTTGTTTTCTTGCAACCATGATTGAAACACTTCCTTCATCACCCAAGCCCTTATGAGAAATTCTCTTACCACAGACACAAGGAAACAGGGCCATTTGACTATGCATTGAGACCCTGGAACCATGAGTCATAATGAACCTTTCCTTTCTCATGGTTGATGTTCACAGGAAAGTTGTCATAGAGGCCTAAATTCCTTGAAAGTTGTGCTAGGAAAGCCTTGTATTTGTGCAACTTGCATCTAACAGGATCATTCCTTTCCAAAAGCTGATTGTATCCGGACATTTTTTTGCTTAATAACTTTTTGCTTCTATGATAAAAAATCAAAATAAATGACCAAGTTAACATAGAAGGAAGATTTTGTTTGTACTTACAGTTCTAGAAGGATCAGCCCATCATGGTTGGGAGCCATAGCAATAGGCAGCTGGAGCAGAAAACTGAGCCCTCATATCTTTAAGCATGCACAGGAAGAAGAGAAAGCAAGAAGTGACTCAAGGCTAAAACTTAATTCTGCCCCTAGTGATTTGCTTCCTCCTGCTAGAACGTATTTCTTAAAAATTACATGATAATTCCCAAACAGTGCCCTCAACTGACCACATATACAGGTTTTTGAGTCTCTAGGGGACATTTTTCATTCAAACCACCACTTTACACTCTCTGGACTCCATAGGTTCATGACCATATCATAATGCAAATGCTTTTAGTCCAAAGTTCAAATCCCAATACTCTAAGTATGAACATGTTTCAAAAATTCAAAGTCCCAAAGTCTCTACTGAGACACAAGACACTCTATTAACTAGAACCCCCTACTAAATCAACATGCAAATTACACACTTTCAACATATAATGACACAACATATACAGTCATACTCCAAAAGAGAGGAACAGAGTCAAAGTGAAGCTATGAGACCAAGCAGAAAAATCAATTAAATCCTCTTGGCTCCACGTTTTGTGCCTGGGACTTCGTTCCACAAAGCGTAGGTATCTTTGCCCCACTAGCTTTTTTGCCTGAAGTATATACTTCTTTCTTGGTCTGGCTACATCCGTGTATGCAGTTCTCCTTGCACTTATCTCACTCCTCTGACACTGCCAACATCTTGGCCTCTACACTGGAACCTGGGCTTTAACTTCATACCTTCATGGAATGGCTTCTCAAGGCTTCTTGGCCTGTCAGTTCTACTTTACCTAGGGACCCACCTACTAAACATTGGCCGCAGAAGTTCTGGGAAACCGGAGGAAAAGGCCATGACCACTTTGCTCTGCATCTTTCACGCCTCTAAAGCCAGTGCTATGAGGATGATGCCCTTAAACTCAGCTGCCAGCTCGTGATGGACCTTAACCCCCTTCAGTCCACAGTTTCTATATACTAATAGAAGAAGACACATTATGCTTTCTCCTTTCACAAATTAGAAGTTTATGTGGGTGGTGCATTTCCCTGAGGATACTATTTCCATTGTTGAAGTTCAGATCAGGAGGTCTCTCCTTAAATCCCCTAATCCTTTTAACAATGGGAGTCTGTCTTCCAGCACAGGTCTTGGTTGAAACATTAAGCTTTCAAGTGCTCTATTTTTGGTCTGTAAATTACACACTTTCGCTTCATTCTGGCACACATTATATTTTAGATTGCACAGTTGCATAACATTTATCAGTCATAACCAATTCACAGATTCAACATTAGGCTGTCTTGAAATACCCTGCCCAAATAAATTAATTCATTAGTTTTTTTTTTTTTTTTCTTTTGTTTTGTTGTTGTTGTTTGTTTTGCTTTAGCCTTAGGCAAGTTTTAGGCGTCTGGCAGAAAACACTTAGATTCTTTATCAAGCAAACATAGGAATGAACTCTAGCCCAGTTGCCATTTAAGTCCTTGCCTTCCTCTAGAACTACATTGCTTTCAGCACTACTTTCCCCCAGGGTCATACAAGAACAGTCTATTAAGTTGTACTTACAACATGCAATCATTTTTCTAGTCCATACTCCCAATGTGTCCTCTACATTCTTCCAAAGAACAACTGGGTCTGGTTCTCCACAGCAACACCACACTGCTGGTACTAATTTCTGTATTTGTTGCTTTTCTGTTCCTGTGATTAAACACCATGATCAAGGTAACTTATAGAAGAAAAAAAAATATTTGTTTTTAAGGTTCTGGAGGAATAGGCATTTATCATGGCTAGAAAGGCTGACACATAGCAGCTGGAACTGAAAACTAAGAGCTCACATCTTCAAGCATGCATAGGATGGGGATTGGAGGAGTCTGGCTGTGATCTCTCAAAGCTAGCCCCCACTGATGTACTACCTCCAGCTAACCCATATCTCCCAAAGGTTTCATAACCATCTCCAGTCTTCTCCATGAACTGACCAATTTTCTGATACTTGAGCCCTTGGGGGACATCTTATTCAATCCACCTCAGGCATATAAATACTAATATTATTTTAGTACTAATTAAATGACTTCATGTGTTCTATATACTGTGAGACTAAGAAAAATAAATTACATGGTATCACAAAATTTACTTTGTAATGTAATATAAATATCAATGAATCTAATTTAACAATACAATTAAAAACTCTTTACATATTTCAAAAGAAATGTTAGGAAAGATAAATATATACAGTCTTAGGTAACTAAAGACTTACCTAATGTGCTTGACTTTCAAACACAGAAAAAGAAAACTGAGTTTGATTCTCAGAATCCAGGCAAAAGGACTCATATCATTAAACATTTTATGACAGTTTTTGAGACAGTGTTTTACTAGGTGACAATGGCTGGCCCGGAACTTGCTAAACAGACTAGACTGGCCTCAGAATCACAGACATTCATTTGCTTCTCCTTCCTGAGCACTGAATTCTAGGACTAAAGTCATGTGCCACAACACATAGCTGTGATCTTATTTTGAAAGTATATCTCCTCTAAACAACATATGCATACTCTGTGTGTATGTGTACAATCTGAGCAATGTCTTTTAAATAATTGTGCCATTTGTCTTAAGTGTGTCATAACTTATATCCTAGATCTGTACGTTTCTTATTCAGACGTTCTCATTTGTTACTTTCCTTTACGTTTCCTTATTTTGCCTTCATGGAGAGATGACTTAGCAGCTAAGAGTACTGGTTGCTCTTGCAGAAGATCTGAGTTCAAATCCCAGCACCCACATGACAACTAACAACTGTCCAGAAATCCAATTTCACAGGATCACACTCCCTCTTCTGGTCTCTACAAGCACTGCACAACACAAGTGAACTTACATACATGTAGTCCATACACAAATACACATAAAATAAATTAAAAAAACAAAGTTTTTCAAAAAGAGTAATCAGATAAGGTATCGCAGTTTCTTTATCTAGGCATGCCTACTTTCACATGCCATGTGTTGTCATATATGTTCATATATTCTCCAAATAGCTTTCACATTTCTAGAAGTTCAAGAATGAGATCTGATCACCATGTTTACAATTTTGGCAAGATTGGGTCCATGTCATCATTCTCATAGGCTTCAATCCACTAGTGCTCTCAAATGACAATGAAGCATCTCCTGTGTGTCTACCCTCTGATAGGTGGTGAACCCTAAAATCGTATTACCAGGAGAAAGATAAAATTACCACACCATTTTTTCAGGAATATTCTTGTGTATCTTTTTACTCTCTGAACTTAGAATCCTTTCATTTCCTAACTATTTTTAATTAAAAAATCAGTTCTCAAATGCATACAGACCCCATTTTACCATATTTTGGCTCATTAAGGTTCCCTTTTGTCTTACCATATCTGTGAGCCCAAACTGATTTCAGAAACAGCACTGTGGGCAAGCTAATCCCTCAGTCTATTTCCTGCAACAGTTTAGATGTGCAATTACCCTTATTCTTCGTGTTAATTCTAAATTCTCATGACCAGGGAAAGATTTTTTAGGGACAAATTAGGATGCCTAGTCTCCTGAATATTTGATGAACAGCAATGGATACATTTTATTTCTCTTTGTGTCATATAATGAATCTGGAAAGTGATGGGGATAAATGTGTCTGAAATATCCAAGAAGTAAGTAGTATCAGATCCAGATTTGTTTAGAATACTTTTCAAATGATAAGAAATTGTAGCAAAGGATAGAGAAAATCAAAATTAAGGTTTATAATGAGAAAAAAATGTGCATAAAGTCAAAGCTAAATACCTTCCATTGAAGATGTGTGTGTGTGTGTGTGTGTGTGTGTGTGTGTGTGTTTGTGTGTGTGTAGTTAGGTAGGTAGGTAGTTAGGAGAAAAATAATTTATACAACTACTGTTTTAAAATTATATTTACTACTTTGTAAAACTCCATTGTGTAAATGTACCATATTTTCAACATCCACTGATCCGTTGAATGATACTTACATTGTTTCCATCTCTTAGCTAAAATGAAAAGAGCAGCAACAAATATGAATGCTTAAGTATCTTTGGAATAGTATGAGTACTTGCACTATATGCCAAGGAGTGGTATAACCAGGTGAAATGGTAGGTTCATTTTTAGTTTTTTAAGATTTCTCCACACTGATTTCCAAAGATGTTATACAAATTTACAGTCCCACCTACAGTGAGTGGTCATTCGCCATATCCTCTCCAGCACCCGGTATCATTTGTTCTCTTGGTCTTAGCCAATCTGACTGGGCTAAGATGAAATCTTAAAGTGGTTTTAATTTTCATTTCCCTAATTACTAACAATGGTGAACACTTTTTAAGATGTTTCTTAGGCATTTTTGTTTCGTATTTTCAGAACTCTCTGTTCAGATGCTTAGTCCATCTTTTTATTGGGTCACTCATTTTCTTGATTCTTTGTTTTCTGAGATCTTTATATATTCTGGAATGCTAAATCTCTGTCAGCTGTGTAACTTGTGAAGATTTTCTCCCACTATATGTGTTTTCTCTTCATTTCCTTGGTTGTTTCTTTTATTTTACAGAAGCTTTATAGTTTAATGAGGTTCCACTTGTTGCCCTTAATTCCTGAGTAACTGATGATCAATTTAGAATATCCTTTCCTACACTTATATCCTGTAGTTTACTGCCAATGTTTTCTTCTAATCGTTTTAGAGTTTCAGGTTTTACACTGTGGTCTTTGATTCATTTGGAGTTGACTTGTGCAAGGTGAAAGACAAGGGTCTAATTTCATTTTTCTATAGGTGTTTAAATCATGAAATTTGTATGCAAACAGATGGACCTAGAAATCATCATGCTAAGTGAAGTAATACAGACTCAGAAAAACAAATGACATATGTTCTCCCTCATTTGTGGTTCCTAGCACCATACCCTTATATTTGAGTATCTATCCTGATTCAACTGCAAGAACTAGGAAAATGTAAATGAACCAGGGAGGTAAAGGGAAAGAAGGAACCTGAGAGAGAATAGCAGGATTCTCAGATGAAAACAGTATTCACCTGTGTGGATGCTTTTCATTGTCAAGAAGTCTTACATCTTATGAACTGTTATTCCACCCTCTCAATTACTCATGCTGCAAACAGATATGAATAGACATTTCCAACTAAAAGTACATTTGTCTCAAGTCTTGTATCATGACAGACTATGGAGAATATCACATCTACGGAATGGCTGACATAAAAACATTTCTTATTGTATATCATGAGAAAGTGTGTCTATGACTTCTACCATGTTTTGTACTTCAGTTACTCTTTGAAAATGGCAAACTTTTAAGCCTTTTAATTCTCTTTTAAAATTTATTGCAATGTGAGTGCGCTAAATCATAATTAATAATTATTATAGGATACAAATGTAAAAGATTATGAAGAATTATTTAGAAAATATTTTCTGCCACTGGATCATTAATTTTTATTCTTCAAAACTGTTGATATTTGCGTACCATGTACAAAAAATTTTAAATAAATTTTACCTTAAAAGTCATTTTGACATGATTATAGATTTCTTCTTTCCTTTAATTTGGTATTACAGAAAATAACTTTTTCTTAAACTTTTTATGATTTCTTTGTTTTATCAAAAGCAGTTTTTAAATAATAATGGAAATTTAAATATACAATTTATTTATTCATTTATTTTGTTTTATGAGAAAGGGGTCTCCTGTAGCCACAGGTGGCCCAGAACTTACTATGGAGAACAAGCTTGCCTTAAACTCAAAGAGTTCCACCTAACTCTATCTGCCTCTGTAATACAGGGACTAAAGGCATGCCCCACCATGCCTGGCTTAACATTTTGTACTTAAACTCTGTAGAAACGTTTTTGTGGAAACATTTATTTGTCTTCTTCCTTAGCGTTTATCTCTGATTAGATTATACTAATTATAAGTATCCGTTTTTCTCAAGAAATTCAGTATATGATTTGACCTTTCCCATAAATATCATATAATATCTGTAATACTACATCTCTACTGAGTGTCAATCTTAGTATTATACTACATGGGCAACATATAATTTGCATTTGAATTGTAAGTAGTGTAAATGATGCTTTAATGGCTTTGTATTTCTAAAGATAAAGTAGATGGAAGAAAAGACAACTAACATACATTCGATCATCTTTTCACTCCTGAAAAACTTTCAGCCATGTGGACAAAAGACGGCTATATTATCTAGAACTATTAATGAGTAATTTAAAAATAAATATTATCTTTAGAAAGAATTAGAAGTTTTTCATAATATTCTTATGGAAGATCAGCTGAAAAGCTATATTAAACTAAGCATAAAGTAACCACTTTCTCTAAGATGAATATTATGATTGGTTGATGACTGAAATTCCACTTGATAATTTGATCCTCAGATACACACTTAAAACAAAAATGCAAGGTGATTTTGAAAGAAGAAATTCATTTGGTTAGTAAATATAGTATATGTACCAAACTTCAACACACCCAATAAAGATATCATGAAACCAAGAAAAACTGTTTATTTTTAAAATATTTAATTTTACTTTTATGTGTGAGTACATTTTCTTCACCTGTGTAGTGCAATGCCTGGGGAGGTCAGAAAAGGGAGTTTGATCCTCTAGAACTGGAGTTACAGACAGTTGTTAGCTGTAATGTGGGTGTTGGGAATCGAACCCAGGTTCTCAGCAAAAGCAGATGATACTATTAATCACTGAGCATCTCTCTTGCCAACAAATAATATTTTCATTTAAAGTATGAAAAATGCCATGAGATAACCAAATATCAATCTAGATTGTTTTATAAGTGTCTTAATAAAAACATATAATTTTCTCCTTTATATTTAATTTTATTGTTTACTGTTTTTTATTTTATATATTGAGTGTGTCCCTGCATGTATGTAAGTACACCCTTGTTATGCATACGGAGGTCAGAAAAGGGCATCAGATTCCCCTGGAACTGAAGTTGTAGACAATTGTCAGCAAACTTGTAGGTGCTGGGAAGGACCAGTGCCCTTAACTGCTGAATTCCCTCTCCAGTCCCCTTTTTCATATTTGACCACATATGAGTGATTGGAATACATATTTGCAATCTACCGTTTAGAAGGATGAAGCCGGAGGATTATGAGATATGTGCATGTGATTAGATATTAATTGGTATACTGACAGATAGATGGATAGACTTAATGATAAAATTAAATTATTTCCATTACACATTTTCATTAGTAAATTAATTTTATCAACTCTGCTCCTCAGCATTTCTTGCATCCCTTTGCCTCTCAATAGGTAGCTATCTTGTTGCTCCGGCTTGTCTGGAACATCTGAGCGGAATCCAACACAGTAGCTTGAGATACAGGTGCAGGTGCACACCAAGATAGCTGACTTGATCTCTTTTATAGTATGATAAAAAATGATTTCATTTAGACCATGAAGTTTTAAAAGAATGCATTAGTATTTAAAATTATAATACTGTGCTGGACAAATAATTTTCTTTTTTCAAATAATGGCTTCTTATCCATTTTAATGGTTTCATTTCTGAAACTGTGAAAGTTTCAGACAGTACTTGAGTAATACGCATTTTTACAGATTACATTGATTTTTCACCAATCAAATAAATATATTAGGTTTAATTGTCTTATGAATTAGTGCAGATTGAATATTTTGAAATATTCAAATCGTTCCTTAAATTGGAAATCACTGTCATTTTGTCTTGTATTGTTTATGAAGCTTATAGACATATAACTTTAAACTTAAACTACACTATTGTAATAATCTGATCCATCTTTACTCTTATGAAATAAAATATATCCTATTCTTGGATATGCACATGAGAAACCTGTTTCATGAAGTTTTCCTTGATTAGAGAAAGGCATCCATGTAGTCAAGCAGATGATGTAGGTCTTGATTCATTTTTCATGTTTCTTGTTAACATGTAAATATTGTTAATTATTGCAGCTTTTCTAAGTTACATTACAGTGATGCTTAAAAAATAAACAGCCTAGCTCTTCTTATTCTTAAGACCAGGAATGAACCTGAACTTCTGGGTACTCTCTGAACTGTGATCCTGAGCCAAGGCTTTTCTCATGGTTAATAGACAATATATTATAGAATCCTACCATAAGTAAATCAGAATATCAGTTGAGTAAATGTTACTTCCACTTTGTTATTTTTTTAATTTGTTTTTACCTACTTTTTGTTTCTATCTTGTAGAAAATAATAGATTCTTCTTACCATTATCTCCTTACACCTGAAGCCTGACAGCTAACCTGATGAAACTTGACTATTAAGACTTCATAAGACAAAAGCATAGCCATGTTACTGCGTAAGAGCTGGTGTCATGTGGAGCATCCTCTCTATCACCTAACTGATGAAATTCTGGCCATAGGCTTGCCTTTCCGCTTCTTTATTTCGAGACTTCTTCATATGGCAGTTGACTTAAATCACCAATGGCAGTCAAATATCATTTTCATTTGGGGACTCAAATTTTGTTTTTGATTTATCAGAAAGTACTAAAGTAATCAGAGTGGAAGTGGGTATAACCTTTTCAGGGCTGATATTTTTGTAGTGATTCCCTAAAGTGTTTCACTTTTCAAACTTGTGATGATAAAACCTTAATTTTATTCAAGAATTTCCAAATCAATAACAAGCATTCAAAGATACAAAGATTTAAAATAGGATTAGGTAGGCTTCTTACAACTTACTTTGTTTAGATTATTTCTTGTAAATTACTAATAAGTTTTGAGTGTTACTAAAATGCCATTAAAATAAGGTAATATCAATTTTACATGGATGTTTCTATGAAAATTTTTATCTTTTTCTGTAAATTCTCATAAACATATCAATTCACAAAATGCCATTTATACAACATATTACAGAGTAGAGAGAATGTCATCATTTTTCTTGGCTAAGAGAGAGAAAGACCAGAATATCTGATAGAAAAATGAAGGATAAGAAGCCGGGATTCAGTTCTAGAAATAGAGAGCACAATCATGGTGACCTGCACAATACTGAGAACATTCATAAAACATTTCTCTGTTTCCTAACAAATCCCGAGTACATTTCTAAACAAAATATACACATTAGTTAATTTCATGATCAATGGTATGCCTATTAATTAATTATTTTTATTTGAAAAATAAGATATTTACCCTGAAGTAAAATCAGATTTCTAATTAAAGAACGGATGAACAAACTGTCACTAGCTTCAGGTACAATGACAGAGGTGCCAACTACAGCATTAAAAACTAAACTCCATCAATACATTTTGATAATCTTTAACTAAAACTAGCTTGGGGAAGTAATCCGCTGTTTCTTGGATACAGCTAGATACTGAAAAAACCTCACAAAGTAGTTACTCTTGTGCCTGTTCAATCTCATATGTGATTCAAATAGCTAGACGCAGACATTCCTGTCCCGGAGCATGACCTTTCTGCTGGGATCCAAAACAGAAAGAAAAGCACTCAGTAAATGTTTGAGCTTAATCAGTCAGGCTTTAGAAAGCTAGCCAACATGAATCCCCATCATCCATCTGGGCAAAAGGCTTTATCAGTTTTTAGACATTAAATGAGTGACTCTGTAAAACTCTTTCCAGACTAATGGTGGCTCTAATTTCTCTATTAGATGGACTAGAGTATTAAGGAGGCAAATCTATGTTATTATGCTCCCAGAGAATGAACTCCCTCAAAGCATACATGAGTATAATAGCAGATAAAACCTTGAAAATGCAAGGTTAAAATTGTGTTTATCTGCACCACGCCATCTGTATCCCCTAACAGCTTGAACAGGAAGGATTTGTTCCTTAAGCATTATTAGTTTTGCTAAAAATCGTCCTTGTTTTCTCTACCCTAAGGAAATAAATGGCATTGTAAAAATGAAACTGCACTTATTATATCCTAACCTATAGACCACTTTCTCAAAAACAATTTGGTCATTTGACATTGTTTCTTCCCAGTGAGAATAAACAGAAATATGTGGTCTTTTCCTATTCAAGTTCAACTTGCCCTTTATGTCAGCTTTCCTAATACGTCCTCTTTTGGTCATGTCATTCAAAACATAATTGGTTTAGGTTTGAAAAAATCTCTCCCAAATCTCTTCTGGACATATCTGTCAAATTTAATATTTTACTATTTTGTTAATCTGTCATGGAGGAAGTCAAAGTGTTGTTTTCCTTTGAGAGACTGGCTAAAAGAGGGTTGAGGGGGCTTCTAGGTGTCATAATATTCTGCTTTCAATGTTACTGCTTATCATACAGTTTTACTCAGAAATTCAGAAAGCTCTTTACTTAGCTGTTTTTTTTCCTTTTTATGAATTTTGTATCTTTTAATAAAATTTACCCAAAGTAACCTGTTTAATAAGATATAATAATGTAAAAAGTACTAGTTCAATAAAACTGAATCAATGCAAATATAGAATTTAGGAAAAAACCTAAAGGACCTGAGTTGATATAATCTAAATTAAATAGAGTAAAAAGTATTTATTTTAAACTTATTTTTACTTCAAACAATAAGCTACCATGATTTCCTTTAGTACTGTGACTACACACAAGCAGCTACATAACTAGTAGATCATGAAGGGAAAAATACACAGTTTCACGTTCCCTGTAAATCCATGTATTCGTTAGAAAATTCAGAAGAAGCACTACTGTGATATATAGTTTGGTTTGCTATTGACTGTTGTTATTGTGAAGGTTTGTTTGTGGCATTCCCAACATGAGAATTTATGACAGACAGATTTCTGAGTGCTTTTATATTGACTATGAAAGGGATGACAGTCCATCATAGAATACTGCCTTCAAAGAAATGGATTATTATGTTTATAAGTGACATTATTAAAAATGAATTAAAAATTTCAAATTGTCAAACTTCCTCTTCATATGACAGCTTACTTAGTGTTCTTGTTTATATACAATATACTTTGCTGAAACCTATGACATATTTTATAAAGCAACACTTTGAGGTGGTAAGAAAGATACCAAGAATAAACATTATTAGTATTTAAGGCAATCATTCTAATTTATTTGTTTTTGTTTTATGTGTAGGGGTATTTTTCTCTCTGCATGTAGGAACACAATGGGTGTACATTGCCAATTAAGGCCAGAAGAAGGCATTAGATCCCCTGGAACTGTAGTGAGCCATCATGCAGATGCTGACAACTGAATCTGAGTCCCCAGTCGGTGCTCTTAACTATGATGTCATCTTTCCCACCCCTCACATATAATATTAATCAGAAAAGTTTGGTGAAAACTAGGATAGATTTTAAAATATTCTAATATGTTTTACCACTTCACTAGGTAAGAGAAAAATTTAAATATCTCTGACTTTTCCACTCAAAGATAAGTAAATAGATAGTTCTCATAGCAGTGTTTAGTAGTTCCTGAAAAGCTGTGGACATGATTGCTAACTAGAGCGATTATATGAAAGTTTAAGTAATAAAAAATAATTCATTCAAGGTAGTATTAACTATAAATTATTTTAGTTAAATAGATAATTTCTGTCAAGGCAGAAATGGATCTATTACAATCTGAAATATGTATAGTGTGATAAAAATTTTGAAATAAGCTTGGCTATCATTGGAAGAGTCAATGGAACATTTAATAACTCTAATCTACTGTACTATATTTCTTTTAAAATAAGTAACCAATCACAGTAGCTGCAGTTAAAGAAAAAAATGTAGATAAATATTTAGAAGTTCCAGTTTTTTCACATGTCATAAAAAGTTAATTGTCCTGATTTCATGAAGTGTTGCTCTTCATTCCCCTGTACTTTCCTGTTTCCACAAAACTATGGGAGAAAAATGCTTTGCCAATCTCCTTCCTATACACTGACCCATACAATGAATAGATGATACTAAACCTTTACAACTGATAGAGATTAGGAAACATAACAGGGTGCGGTGCATCATGTGATCTTACATGTGTTCATCTATGTTGTTCAGTGAAGATCTTTCCTTCATTCACAACCCTCAGTATTGACGTGTGAAAATAACTTACACCTTAGAACACAGTCTTATCAAAACAACAGTTGACAATATGAAACAGGCACCAGAAAACGTCAATGGATTTGAGCTTGACTTTACTTTTGAAATTTTCTCTTAGAAACTTGACAACTGGTAAACAAGACGAGATAGCCCCGTGTTTGATGAGAACACTCGATAGCAGTTTAACTGTAGCTCCAGATGGCAACTATAAGATCCATTTTCCCCATGGCAAAGTATGAACAAATTACAGACCTATAAATATCTTTCCTGATGTCTATCTGTGCCACAAAATCTGCTGTTTTGAATTCAGAGATGTGAAATAAAACATGTTCAGTTCAAAAGTTTGATGATTTAATGAAGTTAAGTGCTGGACAGAATTAGGTCCACTATCTCAATCTTAATCAACAGCTTGAGTCACTCCATGCAAAACATGACTTCAAATGAAAAGTCAATGAATAATTAAAGCAACTGAACATTAGACTAGAAGTTGAGTGGTCAAAGTAGAGAGCAAGAGCCTGTTCTGCACACACTCATCTTGGTCCTGTCTTGGGTAGTATTTGCCACTCTGACTCTGAGGCTTGACCTTGGCCATACATTTTATGACACTAATATTTCTTTTTTTAATTTATATTTTATTGAGTTTTTGGTATTTTATATAATGGATCTTAATGATATTTAGACACCCTCTTCCATCACCCTCCAACACCCCCCAACCAGATTTTACACATACTGTCATATATGTGAAGGTCCATCTGGTCAAGCATTTGAATCTGGATGTCCCAAAGAGCAAGTTCATCCATTGAAGTATAGTTAACTTATCTAGAGTCAGTCCCTTAAAGAAAATCAACTCTCTCTGACCCCATAGTAATCAGTTGCTTATAGTTCCTCAGTTAATGTCGGTTGCCCATTGCCCCAGTTCTAGACTGCATTTTTTTTTCTGATTGAGTCAGCATGGGTCTTGCACAAGCTTTCACCATTGTTGCAAGTTCATAAGAATAAATTCCCAGAAACCTGAAAGCATCTGTTTCTTTATGTTCATACATCAACTCTTGATCTTACAATCTTTCTGACCCCTTTTCTGCAAAGGTCCCTGAGCCACAGGTGGGTGAAGTTTAATATAGGAATTCTATCCAGGACTCTGCAGTCTCCAATTCTCTACCCCAGGCTAGTTGTGACCTTCTCTGTACATTGCATAATGTTGTGTGAGGACGCTTTGCTTGTGACAGTAGAGGGATGTATTAGTTTTCTCTCTATCCTCTGTTCCACTATGTTCCATGAGCCTTTGGTTTAGAGGTTCCACTGTACAAGTATCCCCTAGGGCTTGGCATATCTCAGACCTATATTCTGTGTTTGTGACCAGTTGTGAAACTCTGTAGTAGTCATCTCAAAGGGAGGGAACCATGGGTGGCGCTGTTAGACAGAACCAAACACACATAGCTGGAGAGGTCATAGATTCTAGAAAGAGGCCCTCTCTCATCGTATCTCTAGATAAATAAAATTTCTAATTGTGAGCTAAATATGGACCTTTATAGACAAGTAAATGATATTCCATTTATCAAAGAAGGTTCTTCTTGACCTTGGTCATTTTGAACCACTTTGAAATAGTGTGTTCTTCACATGACTAAGTATGATGAGACATATTCAATAGAACTTGTTTTCCTGCTGTTCTGAATCTGATCCTCTGAATAATACCAGGCTTTCTTGCTGGGCTCACTAGTCTGAAGCCTCCATGATATATATTGCCATAGCCCAAAGTAAGCTAAATGCCCACATCAGACAAAGGCCATACAGGGGAAAAACATCATTGTTCCATTTCCTCTTACCTGTTCCACTGACCCAGCAGCAGTGAGCAACTAACATGTGGCTTCTATGGAGCCAGAGTTAACTATATGCAATTTCTTAGCAAGTTCTCTTGGTATGTAAAAAGTAAGACTAAAAATTTTAAGGAAAAATGTCTATATGCGTACAAATATAGCACTGTACCTAATATTATAACTAAAATTTAGCAGATAATAAGAAATAGAGAATAATCTATTCTAAGTAATTAAAATAAATTCTAAATTGTACATTTTTGAGTTGTATGAGAAAATGTTTCAAGTATAACATATTTAATTTTTGTTCATTTTGAGTCATTAAAGAGTTAGTTGAACATAAGATATATTTGTAACAAAAATATACCAAACTTTTGTTTATTTAGTTAAATATAAAGAATATATTAAATATTTTGTTTGTGAGTGTTAATTTTATTATGTATTTTAATGTGTATATGGGAAGAAATAACTATAATGTAGAATAGATTTAAGATCTGTATTAGTTTTTTACACTTCTTTGAAATTAAATTGATAAAAAACAAATTACAGATATTTAAAATGAACAACTTGAGGTGCAGATGCATGAATGTAATCCTGAAACTTTTTCTATATTAATGAAATTAAACATTTCTTCAAACTGTTTGCTTCCTTGTCTTAAAAGCTTCACACTCTCTCCAGTATGTAACTGACCTACTTTATGCAACATAAGTTTAGTTTTTCTTTCTTGAATTTTTATTTTATAGAACAAACAGGAGGCCTGAGGATTTAACTCAGTGACACAGTGCTTACCTGGTACATGCAAAGTCCTGGGTTCATTATACCACATCACAAAAATAATACTTCTAATAATATAGCAGATCCCTTACATTTTCATCTGGCTGTTTCATTCATCATTATTTTGAGGCTCAACCATGCAGCCATATAAATCAATATGACATTTTATTGTGTAGTTCATTTCGTATGTGCACAAGACAATTGATGCTTTCCAGTATTTGCCCACCATGAATACTTGTTTAAAATGCTTTACCTGAACATATTATTTAGTGACAAGAAATAAAATGTCAGTAATGACAAAAATAAAGGTAAATATAAGCTTTAAGGATATATCTATAAATATTGGGGTATAGACAATAAATATTTTCTTTTGAGTAATCCAAATCAGGAGCATATGGTCAACACTGCTCCAATAATCCAAATCGGGAGCATGTGGTCAACACTGCTCCAATAATAAGTGGTACAATCAGGTTAGATATGAAGCAACTCAATCTCTTAATAGCACCAACTAATGTTTTCTGCAATCACGAACTTTGTTACTTTCTTTCTGTAATTTTCTTTAGTTTTATAATAATTTAGTCTTTGTGGGAGTGAGTGACTTTCATAACAACTAGTTGACTAAGTACATAGGGTATGCTATGAAATGCATAAAACTAATAATTAAATGAATTAAGGTGAATTAACAAGTATCCTTGAAAAAGGAACTGTCATTGTGTTTAGTCAACTAATGCCCAAACATACTGGGTAAGAGAAATGTAAACAAAGAAAAGGATGTAATGAATATATATATATATATATATATATATATATATGTGTGTGTGTGTGTGTGTGTGTGTATGTATGTGTGTGTGTGTGTGTGTGTTTTAAGAATTTTTGCTAGAAAGGAACCCAGATAACACATTAGAGAAATACACAATTATGAAAAGATTATATTTATTATTATTCATTTATTTGTTTTACTTATTTAAGGTGTGGGAAACTAGGCTGACATGGTGGTGCCTGCTTTTAATCTCAGCACTCCTAAGACAGAGGCAGGCAGATCGCTGTGAGATTTGCCAGGCATACATAGTGAGACCATTAAGTAAGTAAATAAATAAGTAAATAAATAAATAAATAAATGATGTAGGATACAAGAATGTCTTTTTTACTTTTAAATGCCTCCTAGAATTTCAAGAGATATCTTCCTTCTTTAAAATATTAAGAAGAAATCATTAGAAAATTTTAGAAATCATAAAATTGAAAGTCAGTATTGTTTAAATCCCAGCTTTTTACTAACTAGATGTACTTTGACAAAAGCAAACAAATAAAAAAACATTTCCTTTTCATTGAATTTCTGTGAACTTCATACAATATATTTTGATTGTCAGACCCCGTCCCCTACTGGCACCCCCTTACAGCCCACCCGCTCTCAGATTTCATGTATTCTGTTATATGTACTAAGGCCTATGGGGTCCAGTTTGTGTCCTTCAGTTTGGGTCTACCCACTGGCACCAGGTCAACCTAATCAGTAATATACCCTTAAAGAAAAGCAACTCTCTCCCTCCAAGTAGTTATCAGTTGCCAATAGTTCCTTAGCTAAGTTTGGGCTTCTAACTGTGTTCTTCTATGCTGGAATTTTGTCTGGCTTGAGCTTACACTGTCATGTTATATTTATTATGACAATGAAAAAAGATTAGATATTCACACAGCAATTCTATCATGATACTTCAAAAATGTATAAATTAAAATTTCATGTTTTGAAAATCAGATGTATACAAGTTATTTTGAATGCACTGAGGTTTTGATTTTTATGAACATTTCCTTACCAGTGTTAATTAATGGGCTGCATTGTAGGGAGCTATGGCTTATGCTGCTGCATTTCCTCCTCATCCCTTCTTCTGGAAATGACATAAGAAACTGATTTCTGACTCTCTTTCTCAGACTTTATTAATCTGTCTTTCCCCACATAAATTTTCCCTTTACTTCTTTTTTCATCTCTGTGGTTTTGATCCTTTCAGAAGTTCAGTGGAGTGACTGTGTGGGTATAATCAGTGGATACACTATTTTTGCTGTTTCCTCAAGTACTAGTTCCCTGATGTTCACAAGGGATGCTGTAATCCCAGATAGGAATCACAAATGCGGTCACCTCTAGACATCTTCATTGGGTTTCCCTGTGACCTGAGGGTACGGAAGACTTCAGAGAGCATTAAAGGAGTATTAAAGACCAATAAGTCTGTAAAGACCTGTGAAATAAGAAATTGGTGTGAATTCTTCATTTTTCTGGCTGCTCAGCACAATTCCAATTGCCATTCTGCTCAAAGCACCATCAGTTTGAGTAATGAGCCTAAAATCCAACACAAGATTAATTACCCTAAGCCAAGTATGCTTCAGACCAGAAGGGCTTTAGATGGATTAACTACCAATTTTATAATGGGTGGCACAGAGAACTGTAGAATGTCTAGAATGCAATTCACACACGGGAATCTGCACACTGACCACAGTATTTGGTTGTATTAAAACTAAATATAAATATCCATAATCATTATCATGTAAATATATTTTCATTTCATCAGAGACCTATGCCAGGAAAGGCTATGAGATGAAAGAGTTTATTATGTGATAGTTCCAGGATTCAAAATCCAATTTTTCTACTATACTTTAGTCCAGAGAATTAAATCAAATTCTAAATGAGTCAGAGAAAAGCCCAGACATAGAAAATTTTTCTTTCCTAGGTTGTCTTGTAAGATGAAATTCACTATAAATATATCATTTTCTAAAACTTGGTGAACAAGTATAGACATATAAAAAAGAATTTTCTAAATTGTTCAAAAACTATTTTATGGAGATTATTTAAATAATTTAAATAGAGCTTACAAGTGAAATCCTTTAACAAGCCTTGTTGAAATGTGTTGAATACAGTTATCTTGTTTGGGGGTGTTTGTTTTTTGTTTTTATTTGTTTTCTTCTTTATTGAATTCACATGTATTTCATAAAGAGCATCTTCATCATATTTATTCCCCCTTCCCCATTGGCACCCTCCAACAGCACTCCCACTGGATTTCATGCATCCTGTCATTGATGTGAAGGCCTACCAAGTCAAGTTAATGTCCCCAAGTGGTCTTCATTGTAAGTTCATCCATTGAGATCTAGTCAAACTATCTAGAATTCTCACCTAGCAGTAACCCAGCAGTCCATTTCCACAGTTCTATGCTGGGTTTTTGTCTGCGTGAGTTTGCATGGTTCTTGTACATGTTGATATCATTGCTGTAGGTTCATATGAGTGTGATCCCATGAGCTTGTAAGACTCTATTCTTATGGTCATAAACCTCCTCCTCTGACTCTTAAATGTTTTCTGTCCTCTCTTCCACAATGGTTCCTGAGTCCTGGAAGGATGAAGTTTATTATGGGAGACCTGTCCATGGACCCACACTCTGCAAATTTTTATTCCTTGAGCTTTGGGCATATATGTCTTTTTGTGTTGATGGACCTCTGTTATGTGAGTGATATTTGTTAATGAGAGTTGAAAGATGCATTAATATTTTATATACCTCTTGTTCTACTATGTTCCTCAAGTCTTAGGTATAAAGTTTCCATTGTAAATGTCACCTCAGATTGGGCATTTCACAGACAATCACAGTTACCAGTTGTGGAACTCTGTGAGAGTCATTATCTGCTGCAAGACAAGCTTCTTTGATGAGAGGTGACTGCAAAATTAATCTGTAAATATAATGATCCATATTTAACACACAGTAAGAAAGTACATTTGTCTAGGGATGAGAAAGACTTAGGATTTCCTCTAAGATCTATGATCTCTCTAGCCATGTGTATTTAGCTGTCTTTATAGTACCATATATGAGTTTCATCTCATCGAGTGGGCTTTAGATTTAATTAAGTAGCTGTTGATCATCTCAAGCTAAAAGTGACACTACTGCCCCAATATAGTTTTCTCAACTAACCATTGTTGTAATTGTTAGTCCTTAAACCTGGGATTCGACCACTGATTGATGTTTCAAGGGGTTTGACAGATGGCTCTGGGGTTAAGAGCACTGGCTTTAAACTGGATTCAAACCTGGGTAAAACCCAGGTTTGAGTCCCATTCCCTACATGACAGCTAATAACTCTCCTTAACTCCAGTTCCTTCAAATTATATCCCTTCAGCATGACAATATTTATCTATATTATTTGCCACAGAAACCTACAGTGGCCAAGACGCTGTGTAAAATAGCAAATTATCAACTGCTATAATCTCTGGGTGAATTGTCTTGACTCTTTGGGTCTTTAGTCCTATACACACATCATGGTTAGTGGACTCCATGCAAAATGTGAAAAAAGAAAAAAACATCCAAGTTATATGAGAAGCTGTAAAGCAAAAATCACATTTTCTGGCCAAAAGAAGAGAATCAGTTCAACGAAGTGTAAGTAGGACTGGGAAATCCAAATGACAGACTAGATTTGGGAGTAAGTGCACTAAACACTGTTGAATTGTACAATTATTTTTAAACATCAGGAGCATGAATGTTCACATCTTTGCTCTGAACATTAGTTGAATATAAATGTCTGATTATATTCATTATTTTTTTCTATTATACTTTTGATTAAGTAGGGCATCACAGTATTTTGCTATATTCTTTGTGAAATGGTGCATAATATATAATTTATTAGGGTACAATCTGAGTAAGAAATAACAGGGCAAATTTCTTATGTGATATTGAAGTTTTATGAATAAAATATTTTTGAAGTATTGTCCATAATGATAGGTTAACACACCAATAGTAGAAATATGTAACATTTATTAAAGCTAAAATTTTTGTAAAGAGATTTGTATGAAATTATTTTTCAAACCCTAGACTGCACATTTGGAAACCCACGACCCTACTATGTAGTCTAAAATTTAGCTGAATGATGATTTTAATTTAAGTTTCTCTGTGTCCAAACATCAGCCATAGATTGCCACTGCATGCTGCAATTACTTGCAGTCCTTATCTGCAAATGAAATTCAGAAACATGATGTGAACATAATGTGCTGCCAGCAGAAGCGCAAACGCAGCTCCTCCTGCTCCCATCACACCGTGTGTCAACACGCTCATCCACAGAATAAAGAATACAACTTTGAGGCAATAATTTGATTAAACCTTATCAGCACTACTAACATTGCCTGCTTTGTGTAGCATTTCAAACACTCCAAAATCTTACAAGTTGATGTTCATGTCAGGAAAGCATTTTAGAGCAGGTTTTTCAACATACATGAACAAGACACTGTGTTCAGTCTATATCTTTGTTTCTGTCCATACACTGTTGCGAGTCTGGAAAAAGCAAAGCTCAGCACTGTTTGACTGCTGTTCTTGTTCTGAAATTCATCAGTTAATGGCTGAATTCTCTCAAATAACTACATCAGATAGTTCAATATTTGTAGACATCTTTCCTGCTTCTCTGGGAGATACTAGTTCCCTTCTCCTCACCACACATTATCTAACCATAGTTCATCTCTTATGGGTGGTCACTAGAAATACTACTACTATGTTTTGTGACCTCGAGTCTTACACAATTCTAAGATGAGGACAAGCTATAGGATGAATTGAAAATGGAGGAAAACACTAAATTTTTAAAAAGTTACCTAAACATTTCAGAGATGGAAAAGGAACATATTTTTAAAAGTAATTTACTATTGTATTAACCTCATTAAGAGAGATGATTTTGGCCTTTATAATAAGTAAACTAAAAAAGGTAGATATAAAGAAGAAATTATTAATTTACCTTTATCTTTCCAATCCATTTCTGGTCTTCTGGAGTGGGCAACACTAGTCCCCTTGTATAATTTCCTGTGTGTGCATACTTTGAAATTTTGAGTAATTAATATATATATATATATATATATATATTCCTTATATTTTATGTATGAGAGTTATGCCTGGATGTATGTTAGTGCACCCATGTCGTGCACTGCCAGGGGAAGACAGAAAACAGCGTTGATTCCCCTGGAACTGGAATTACTGACCTTATAATTGTTAGCTACCATGTGGGTGCTGGTATTCGAAGCTGGAGTCTTATGCAAGAATAAACAGTGCTCTTAACTACTGAGCTATCTCTACAGCCTAACATGTATATTTTAATGGAAATCTCACACTGGTTTGTAAATTGCTTTTTCCTCTTACCGTTGTCTTCCAAATGTGAACTGGATCTTTAAAAATGTATTTGTGACTTTATAACAGATGCATATGTCTGAAGTTAAAACCTGAAATAGGTTAATTACCCTCCAATGAGAAGTACATGGTTTATGCCCTAATGTTTTGTGCACCACAGAATCTTCATGGGAAACCACTTTTAATTCAGAAATTTCATTTATTCTCCAAACATCCATGTAATGGACGGCACTATTCCTGGTGCATAAATAATTGATAGAATGAAGAATAACTTCCAGGGACTTTATATTCATGAGAGGAGAGATTATACCAAAACAAGTAAAGAAGCAAACAAACAAAATTTATTAAAGTAATTAGGAATTATGTTAATGGTGATTAATAGTCATAAAAAGAATGAGGTTTCCAGAGCACTGTTTATTATAAACGTTTGTTCAAATATTTATCTCTATATTAAAAAATATTTTAACTACTAGTTCATGAGTTTGAATACTCAACATTTTTTATGCCTCTGATACTTTGGAAGATGATAAATGATCTAACTTAGATCTCTTTCCTTCCTTTGCACACGCTCATCCATACAAATGCACACACAATTTTGAGCACAAATCATATCTGTTTTTTATCCTTATGGTCGTTTAATTATACAGACAAGTTTGCATTTCTTATATAAAGTATGTTTTCAGCTTCAGAATACAAAATTACCTTACAGTTTTTTTTCTTCTTTATACTACTCCCTTCTTCCATTACGATCCTTTCTTCTTTTCTGACTTCCTAGAATTTGTGTTAACATGCTCATCCGTCTTTACTTCTTAGTGAGGCATCAGTCAGTACATGAAATCCCTGGAGAGTGTAGGTAGTCAGACCTCATCTTGCTCTGACAGCACTCTTCTAAGAAGGATGCAAAGGGAAGGTCTGTCTCTAAAGTCAGGAACTTTCCTTACAAATAAGTTCATTTTTCTTTTTTAATTTATTTGTGTTTTCTGTGTATGAGTGTATTGCCTGTATGTGTGATTGCAATGCCTGAGGAAGTCAGAAGAGGGAGACATATCCCCAGGAACAGGAGTTATGGATGTCTATTAGTTGCAGTGTGAGTAATGTGAATCAAACCCCGGTCCTCTACAAGAGCAGCCAGTGCTCTTAATCACTCAGCCATATCTTCAGGCCATGAACTCATTTTCTATGCAGACACTATTTGAGAGCATCATCTGAAGTCTTCACACTTTAGGAATAATAATTTTTGGTACATTGTAAATAAGTTTTTAGTCTATCTTTCTCATAAAATTTGTATATAATGAAATTCCTTATAATTATCATTTTATATAAAAAGTTTTCATTTGTTGATTTTTATTGACTTTTGTCAAATGAAATATCATTTAAGTATTCATATAAAAATAATTTTTCACATATTTATTGTTTTATTTTTATGACAAATGCTTAATCCTATAAGAATACCCCTCCTGCCTTAGCCAGACATGATAGTGCATACTTTCAATTCTAGCACTCAGGAGGCTGAGGTATGTGGATCTTTATGAATTTCAGGCTATCCTGGTCTACATAAAGAGTTCTAGGCCAGCTAGGGCTAGCTCCAGGAAGATGCTGCCTCAAAAGTTAAAAGACAAAGCAAAACAAAAACAATAACGGAATAAATGAATACCCACCTTAACTTCCAAATGTTTGGCAAATTATACTAAAACTACCATATTCACATTTTTCTACAAATTTGTTAAACTGACTATGCTGTATTTTGAGCTTATTTTTCAGTCTAAAGTTCCACAATTTGGTGATTTCCAATTAACATAATTTTTTATTTTATCATTAGTGTGTGGGTGTGTGGGTGCATGTGCATGCATGCACAGGTTCATGCAACCCTGTACTGTAGAGAGTAGAGAACAAATTCAGGAGTAAGTTTTTTCTTTCCTTCATGAGATCCATAGCAGAACCCTGGCTGTCAACTTTGAATGATAATCACTTTAACTCAGAAGCTATCTTGTTAGCTCCTCATTTAAAAAATTAAACTAACAAATGAAACAATTTTTTTTGTTGAATCTTCAAACACCATCTCCCATCTCTACCTCGATCTTCTACTCCCCTAGTCCATGTGCTCTATAAGTATTTTTCTTTTTTGAAAGTCCTATCAACTTTAATTTGTTTTCCCCAAATACTCTTGGATGTGGGTCCATCTTTTGGAATCTGGTCAAGCTATTAGCCATCATACTCTTAAAGAAAACTGTCTCTCCCTCTCCCATCATCTGTCATTTGTCAACAGACCTCCAGTTATGGCTGGAACTATTTGCTTACCCTCACAAATGCATGCTAGAATTTTGTGTGATTTGGGCTTGCACAGGTCTTGCTATCAAAAGCACTGTGAGATCATATAAGCAATGGTCCTGTAGCGTCCAGACAACCTGATTTTTATCTATTCATCACTTCCTCTAGCTCTTAAAAATCTTCTTAACCCCTCTTCCAAAATGATCTCTAAGTCTTGGGAGAAGAAGATGTGATATAGGTGTTCCAGTTAGGGCTCAGCACTCTGCAGTCTCTTATTTTCCTAATGTTGACCAGTAATTGTTCTCTTTGTTAATCACCATATACTGGAAACAAACAAACAAACAAACAAATTGAGAGATGCACCAAACTATGGGTATAACAATAAGTCATTAAGAGTCAGTTTAATACTATATCTGTTTAACCGAGTAATAGTAGTAGGCTTTCCCTCTGGTCTGTATGGCCTCCGTTTTGTGAAGTGCATCTTAAATCCAAACAGAAGGTAGTTGGTTATTCCCTTAACAACTTGCCACCATACATGATTGTAGATTACAGAGTTCCCATGTTGTTAATGTTGATTAGTTCCAGTAACATGCATAGCATCTTGTAGTACTACAAAAGCTAGCTATTGAAATGAAGATTAAAAGTCAGTACCAACTTGATTTCTCAATGTTTGTTCTATGATCATTTTTAGTGTCTATCAAGTTCTGGAGGGTAATCAAGAGCAATGGCCATAGGAAGTACTGTTGAGGGTCTAGGGTACCTCCACAGCCCCATCATTGTGGAAGAGCAAGATTTTAAGAGCTGGAAGCAGTGGATGAATATAAGAAAACCATGTGTGTTATAAAAGAGGAAGTCCACACCTGGCACTGGCTGGTTCGTTTAATTGTCCATGATGTCTGTTAGGGCCATTGAATTCACATTATAGGATAAGTACATTTAAACTCTTTCTATATTTTATGAGTGTATATGTTAAGAAGCTTCTCAAATTGTAAGTTTCCACAGGACTTTCAAAAGACCTTTACTCACATTTTCTCTCTCTTTCTCTCTCTCTCTCTCTCTCTCTCTCTCTCTCCTCTCTCACATACACACATACACATGCAATGATACTTTATGGATTTCCTGAACTTTATGAAGTTTCAAATTAAAACACACTTATATAATGGTTTAAAAATATCGTTCACCTATGAGAGATACTATGTGATATTTGTCTTTCTCGATCTATATTACCTCACTGGGGATGATTATTTCCAGTTTCATTACTTTATCTGTGAATTTCATTTTTTCTTAACAGCTGCATAGTATTTTATTATGCAAATATGCAAAATTTTGACATAAATATTATGTGATATATTAAGGTCCTATAAGGAAACCTCACTCATTTTTTATTCATTTCAACAATTCTACATTGCTACAGTTTCCTTCACATTTGATGCTGTAGATTAGAATCTGGGGATAAAAATGCTAAGTAACTACATGAGTAACAGTTTTTCCTCTTTAAAAGGCTCTTACAGTTACCATTTGTAATTTAGTACTTAATCATGATATGCATTTCTTTTCTCCCACTAATATGGATATTGATTAATACCTCTTAGAAACTTTAAGAGTGGAGCATTACTGTAGATAACAATAGTAATGTTTGTTGAGAGACTGTTTTCAAATAATATAAGCACTTTATGTATATTATAATTTCATAGTCAATAATTTTTTATCCTGCAAGCACATTACTTTTCTAAACTCAGGCAACCAGTGTGGAGAATATTAGTTTCCAGTGAGTGGGATAACAAGTGGAAATAATTAGTTGGCAATTATATTCTAGTGTTAAGAAGATAAGGGGAAATGTAGAATGCTGACAAGAAGATAATTCATAGGGAGGGACTGATACAGCAACTCTGAAGGCAGAGACATCCTATTCTCTTTGTTTTGCTGTATTCATTGTGTGACTCATCTTTCAAAGTGACTACGTTGTCCAGTGTTCTTATGTACCAGCCTCATGTTCAAATTTCATGAATATTTAGAAAATGGGAGGCTAAACATGATTTTGGAAGTTTATATTACGAATATTCTTGAAATATCTATGATAAGAAAACAGTAACATTTCTGTAACTACTTGAGAGTCTAAAAAGTCATGAGTGCTTGAAGAAATTTGCGTTCTTCAACAAACTAACTTTCTCTTTTAGGGAAGTAAATTTAGTCTCTTCACAGTCTACCACTTTGGCTTTAACACAGTTAAGGAGCAAAGTAATTTGACTATATTACAGTACTTGTCTCCCCAGAAGAATACCACAGATTTTAATCAACAAAAAACTAGTTCAAATGTAAGTATGTCTGAATCCTATGTATGCATCTCCATCAGGACATTAAATGACTTTTCACTGACCACATATTTAAACTTAGTAAGAACGTGCTATAGTGGAGATCTAATCATATCTGTAATGAAAATTCTGACTCAGAAGACAAAGAAGTTATTCCTCAGTTTTCACACAACTCAGCTGTGCAAACACAATTATAGTTTTCTTCCTTGATGAAAACTTCAGTTTGTCCCCTGAGAGGTGCTTCCTTGTCATTATTCATGCTAATATAATTAAAATAAATGAGAAGAAAGAGTTCCATACAGGTAAAATTTTAGTACTATATCATGTGATATGAGATTAGGAGTTAAGAGGCTTTATAATTTTTAATTTATGTTTATTTTATGTGTATGAGTGTTAGCCTGCATGTATGTAAGTGTACCCATATTGTACATTGGCTATAGAAGACAGAAGAGAGCTTTGGATCCCTTAAAACCAGAGTTGCAGACAGTTGTTAGCTGCCGTGTATGTGCTGAGATTTGAACCTGGGTCATCTGCAAGAGCAGTCAGTGCATAAAGAATTAGATTTTTTTTTGTTTTGTTTTTGTGTTTTGTTTTCTTTTTAAACAAGGACTCCCTGCAGTTCTAGCTAGCCTGGAACTTACTGTGTAGACCAGACTGGCCTTGGCCTCACAGAGTTCTGCCTGCCTCTTTCTCCAGAGTGCTGGGATTAAAGGCACATGCCACCACACCCAAGATATTTAAGGTATGTACAGCCACTATTTTAAGCTAGAAATGAAGGTTCTTCTCAAAGAAAGTAACAATTAATGGTAATACTCTCATTAGTAATTTTGAAAAATGTTCACAAAGGGTAACATCTGTGCTTGGAATTTAAGGGATATGGTACACTACTGAGAAATTCAAGACATTGAAGCGAGATTTAGTATTCTGTGAGGCATCTTATTTTAAGACCAAAGGAAATATAAATATGTACAGAAGTAGATGTCAGGAAATACATATTCAACTCTGTACTTGTAAACTTAATGGATGTGTTTGGCTTTGGAATAGACATAAAAATTCTTTAAAATAATTTTATTACATCTACTTATGTATCATTCATGGGTCACTTTGAGAAGAAGAAGAAGAAGAAGAAGAAGAAGAAGAAGAAGAAGAAGAAGAAGAAGAAGAAGAAGAAGAAGAGGAGGAGGAGGAGGAGGAGGAGGGGGAGGAGGAGGAGGGGGAGGAGGAGGAGGAGGAGGAGGAGGAGGAGGAGGGAGGAAGAGAGAGAGAGAGAGAAGCTGAGATAGTCTGAGATATTCTGTCTATGCCTTTACCATGGCATGCATGTGGAGATGCATGTGGAGGTCAGGTGTCATGGAAGTTAGTTCTCTCTCAGTTATCTCCTTCCACCATGTAGATCCCAGGGCTCAAACTCATGTCCTTAGACTACTTTAAAATATTACCTTACGAAAATAAAAAATGATATGACATGAGTGGAATGGGTCTGTGGATTATAAAATAGTCCATTATATATGTATTATTGTCATGATGGCAATCTCTATTATAATAGAAAATTTTCATTGTATAAAATACATCATAAAAGAAAAAAATTATATAATACTTTGAGCATGCTAGGAAAGTATTGTATAATGCCCAAGGGACATTTCCTTGAAAACTTGGCAGTGTGAATACATCATTGTGACTGCTTTACAGAACGTCATTATTTGTGGCATCTTTTACAAATTTAACATATTATGAATATATGTAATTTGGTTTTGAGGCAAAAAAAACAAGGAGGCTAGTTTCTTAAAATTGAAATGCTTTTCAATTTATTGTAGAAATACAGTCTTATCAAAGGCTCTGTGCCCTTCTTTCAGCAAAACTTAAAAATCCAAATCAAATACATTCCTTTATAGCTGATGAACTGTGAAGAACATACTGAATACTGAGAGGAATCTGGAACTGCTCAGGATGAGCCAGTAGAGCTGCTACCTTAGTCCCTGCTTCCTAGTGTACAGGGCAGGTGCACTTGACACTGGTGATGTAGGGATGATGCAATGCCTGTTGCCATGTTTGTTCATGCAGTGATCTACCCAGTGCTTCTATTTTGAATCAAAGCTCCATTGCCACCATGATATATCTACTGATCTTTAAGTGTTTCTTAAATAATTTGCCATTATGTTATTAACTTTTCTCTTAAATTCTTAATTCAATTCTATGGTTCAAATATCAAAAGTTGTGAGGCACTAAATCTCTAATAAATAGACAGGACAACTAGTAAGTAATAAAGATGGCATACATCCTCCTTCTTCTTGCTCTGATATGAACACCTGTCCCTCTCCTGAGGATACAGGCCCCATTTGTGACTGACTATTCCAGGCGAGTTTGGATAAAATCAAGGATGGACCTGGTTTCTGGGAACTGTGAACTATCAATTCTCTCTTCTTTAAGTTAATCAAAACAAAATTAGGGGAGGAAGAGCTGCTCCATGGAAAAAACACTTGAAAGGCTGAGATATTCCTGGAGGCTTTGGATTTTTCAGTTTCTTAGTCCTCTTCACTTATGGAGAGCTTTTCTTTCTGAGTGAATATGTGTATATGTATGAGTCTTTATCCTTAAAAAGTACGTTTGTCAGTTTCTGCTGTGTCTGAGATTTTTCTTGCCCTTTTTTTGTATGTATTATTTTTAGAGAACATATTTATTATATAAATATTTATATATTTAAATGATTTTACCGAATCATTGTTTGTCTCATACAGATCATTTCAATCAATCTTAATCATCTTTATATCTTTTCCCCACCAGCACCTCCCCCATGGCTCCCAAACTGGTTTTCTTTCGTCGGTTTTAAGGACTATTGTGTCAAGTTAGTGTCCCCAAGTGACCTCAGTGACTCATCAAGTGAGGTCTAATCAGCCTACTTAGAGCCCCTGCTTCAGGGAGACAAGCCTACTATCACCCAACAGTAATCACTTGCCAATATTTCTTAAGCAAAGGTTGGGGTCTGCTACCCATTTCCCCAGTGCCATGCTGGGCTTTTGTCTGCTTGAGTTTGCATGGATCTTGAGGACGCTGAAACAATTGCTGTAGATTCATAGGAACAGGTTCCTATAAGTTTGTTGTATTCAATTTCCATATGATCAAGTCCCTCCTCACTGGCTCTTACAATCTTTCTGCCCCCTCTTCCACAATGATCCCTGAGTCCTCAGTGAGTGAGACTTAATATAAAAATCTTATCCAGGGACCCACACTCTGCAGATTCTTAATCTGTATGATTTAGCCATTTGTGAACTTACATGTTACTGGTCCTTTGTTGCATGCAAGAGTTTCATTAATGAGAGTTAAGAGATTAATGTTCTACATTGCATGACTCTTGGGTATAGAAGCTGCATTGACGATGTGTCTTAGACATAGGTAATTCACAGACAATGTCTATGTGTGCCCATCTGTGTTACTCTGTATTAATCTCCATATGGTTTAAAATATGTTTCTTTGATATGTGGTGACTAGGATACTTGACTATAAATATAAGGATATATATTTTGCATTGCGTAAGAAGTTACATTAGCTTAGGGCCGTGACAACCTTAGGGATTTCCCTGAGTTCTATGTTTTCTTCAGCCATGTGTAATTGGCTATGATTACAGTACTACACATGAGTTTCCTACCATGGAGGGGGTTCTAAGAATAATTAGGTAGCCATTGATTGGCCCCAAGATAAAATTGTCACTACTGCACTGTTATTGAATGCTGTGTCAGTCATTAATGTGGCTATTTGGTCATGAAACTGGTATTGGGTTATTAATTGATGTTTTCTCTTGGCTACTTGTATAGTGCTTTCCAGAATTTGGAATTCTAACTTTCAGGGGATGTAGTCTCCAGATCAATTGCAGTGCCATTGCTCCTGTCTTTTAATTCTTAACTGGTAAAGAAAATAAACTCAGTTAAGACCCCCCAAAACGTTACAGTTATCTTTTACAAATCAATATAGATAAAAACTAACCAGCTTTTAATTCCTATGCATTTAGTAGTGTGTATCTAGTATAATAGGGCTCATAGATACAGAAATTACCTGATTTACATATTTGAGCAAATGTTTCTTTTCAATTATTATAAATCAAGCACACATTCTCCATTTTAGGTTTTTTATGTATATTTTTATTGAAATTTTGTGCCTTTCATATTAAGACCTGAAATGGGAAAACTTAACTCCATTTTGGTCTAGCTGACATTTGCTTCGCCCTGTGTTTTTGACCAGGCCTTTCCACTGCAGCCAGTTCAGCATGCCTATTAATCCTCCTTTCCATCCTCAGATATGATTCCAAGGAGCTCAAGGAAAGCAGGAAAAGAGACTTTTGTATTTGGGATCTACATAAAGACGGACAAATTGTGATATGGGAAAATATCAAGATTTAAAGTTTTAATGTTCTCTCAAGAGCAAAATCCTTATTTTGTCTAAAACTAAAATGTCTGACCCTGCCAGAATATAAAAGGAGACAGTAAAAGTCCAATTTGAGGATATATAATAAATTTAAAATTCCACAGAAAAATGTAAATTTTATTAGCTTTGATTTAAATTTGGTCAGATTTCTTCACAGGAAAGAAAAAAAGGATAATGATTCTTTACTGCAAAATAATTCTGTTTAAAACAAGATTATACTATTTGAATTTGAAAGTGAAGGAGAACCAATGAACTGTGTTGTCCCAGGTTTATAATAGCAGCTAATTCAAGTCAGTGTTAACCACCACAGGAAATATCTGCCAGTAAAATAAAAATTATAAAAGGCTGTGAATAAATATTACTAGAAGGTTAATCATGGGACTTTGCTCTTCCTGCCTTCCTGTACTTCTCTCATTTTCTGATCTTAGGGCCTGGATGCTTCCATCTGTTCTATCAGAGAATTTCTTGGCCTTATCAGGACTGACTTGGTAAACTAATGAAATGTCATAAGATGAAATGTCATAGCAGACCTCAGAAGACCCCTTATCCCTTCCCTTCCATTCCCACAGCTTTCCTAGTCCTCTTCACATTTCCCATAAGTAAATCTAAGAACTATTAAATTTTAATAAAGTCTCATGTAATTACTGATGCTGATGGACTAAAGTGATCTTCAGGGTCCTTCCTCCTTTATTCTGTGGTTGTTCAAAAGCTGCTGCTAGCTCATCTCTGTCTACTGGAGCCACATGTCCCTTGGATCTTGGTCTTGGTCCTGACTTAAGATTGCAAGAAGCTGTGACTGTGCTATAGGCTCCTGCATGTACTGGCAGCTGACATATCCTTTCTTCCTGTGGCCAGGTTTCCTGCTACCATTGTCTATGGCAGGTGATTAGTGCCCTCAGTCACCCCCAGATAAACTGTGAAAGAGGGTCCAGAGGTGTCTCCCTAGGTGTGTTATTTAGTGCTGTGATACTTACCCTAGATTTTATAAATGTGTACAGGTGACCCTCCAAACCCCAGTCCTCCTATCCATCTGCCTTGTTCCCTGATCCCCAGTTCTGTCAGGGACCCCGAGGGAGGACATGAGGAACCTGTTGATGGGAGGGTCACAGGAACTGCTCTATTTCTTCCCTAGATACTTTGAAGAGAGGCCCATCACACACCTTTTCTTGAAATGAGGGCTCTACTGTCTGTCTCCCACCCCATGTTTGCTACACTTGATCTCTCTCTTCCTCTCTTCCCTCCAAGAGCTAAGGGTTTCTCTGTCCCTACCGCCCCTGACTGCAGCCACTGACAAAGGATCCAGGACCAGGTATCCACGGTTGTGGTTTGAACCTCAGGATAGGTGCAGGGTCATAGGGGAACTGCCTCTGCTCAGTCCCCTATTTTCTGAAAAGGCTCAGGTCCTGAGTGCTCCCAAGCATTGGGCAATTTTCTCTTAGTGGGATTCAGGATTGGAGCACAAAGCCTGACCTTTGAATTAGGCCTTTGCTCAAAATTCCTCATTGCTGTTCAGGAAAGTGTTTCAAAAGAACTTGACAAATTTCAGAATCTCTCATCCTGACTCGACTCTGCTCCAATGTATGGATGAAGTCCTGTTAGCTGCTCTGACACAGACACCTGCCTGTAAGACAGCCTGAGACCTGCTTCTTTCTGTTCTACCTGCTCCACCTGCTTCAGACCCTGAGGTACCATATCTCCATGAGGAAAGCTCAACTTTGCTAGTCAGAAGTTTCCTCCTTATGGTACAAACGTTCGTTCTCAAGATAAGAAGATCCTTGCTACAGCCAGGAGGGAAATCATTTCTCAGATCCCCACAACCCCAAACTAATAAAAGAACGGTACACAAATTCCTGGGGACAGCAGGATATTGCTAAATTTGGATCCCAGTCTTGGCTAATATATCAAAGACCCTCTGCTCAGCCATGACTGGGTGACCAGTCTTTAAAACATACAGAGATTAAATAATGGGTTTTCCACTGGGCTTGGCACCAACCCAAGCGCAAGTTCTGGTGTTGTCTGATGTGTATCTTTTTGTTCATGAAGCACAGAGATTGCAAAAGGTATGCTGACTAAGACTTTAGGACCCTGACAAAAGGCCATACTTATCAAAGCACCTAGAACTAGCAGCTTCAGAACAGGCTGCCTGTCTATACACCATTAATAGCTACTCTCCTATTAGTGAAAGAGGTTGACAAATGCCTTTGACCAAGACCTAAATGCAGTGCCCCCCAACCATGTGTTGGAGACCCTCCTCTGGGCAGCAAATAGCCAATTGATGCAAAATGCTTTCAACACTCAATACCAGAGTCTGCTCCTTGATCAATCCTGTCTTACCTTCTCAGCCATTTAGAGGCTCAACTGGGCAACACTGATGATAAGCTAGAGGTGCTGCTACATGCCAAGTTGTTCATGTAAGAGAGCAATTGTAATGCAGAGGGGACTCAGGAGTATGGAGCTAGTGTAGCCACCTAATGAGATGTCATCTGGGTCCAAGCCTTGCCCCAGGGAACCTCTGCACAAGACTGAACTGATAACCCTCACCCAGGCTCTACATTGGGAAAATTTTAAATGGGTGAATGTCTTTACAGACAATAAGCTATATCTTTGTCCATGCCATGATCTATAAGAACAGAGGATATTGACACCTCTGTGAAAGAAGGCCAAGTGGCTCATCAGGCTGCCAGTCACCCTGTTGAGCCAAGGAACTGAAAATGTACCCCACTGAATGAAAAACTCTGCCAACTTCAGACTCATCCTTCCTAAAGCCCTTGGATGCCTCCTTGTTGATCAGCCTCCTCAGACCACCACCCATTAGGTGCCACCAAACTAACTGGTATTTATGGACACATTCTCCTATTGAATAATGGCCATTTTCTCACAATTGTATAAAATCTTCTACATAAGATAATTCTTAGGTATGGGTTGCCTCTGTCAGTTGGCTAAGTGTCTTATAAATTCTCTCCTGGTGAGACTAAGCATTCAACCCCACACCCCACCCCTAGGTTTGAACTGATTGAGGGGACAGAGAATGCTTTCTTAGAGAAATTGATTTACTGCAGGTTACATACAATGGATTCATCCCCAGGGGTAGAGAATGAGATTTCATATGGTGTAGCCTGCATTTAGATAAGTGCCCCCACCCAACCTCTGGAACACTTGCCCGAGATGGAGTCCTGGCACCGCACCCACTTCTCTCCTACTCAGCTTTCCCTCCCTTAAAACATTGGTTAGTTGGATTACAATCATATTTGGAAGCCTGTCCCTCACAGCAGAGAGAAAACTGTAGATCTATCCAAAACCCCACAACTTTTTCTCTCTGGCTCTTAAAATACTTTCTTCCATCCTCTTCTGCCACAGTCCCTGAATTGCAAGAGCAAGGGATTTGGGGAGGGAATAACAGGTATAGGATGATGTTCTTTCCACTGTGGCATGAATTATCATCTTGCTTCAATGATACTCCTTCTACTGTAAAATCACAACAATTGTAAATCAACAACAGTAAAAGTAACATCCACACAAATACTGAATGACCTAACCTATCGGTGTAGACACAAGTGCTTAGGCAATACCTAAGTAGGCACATCATATTTATCTTGCAAACAAGTACATTAGATTCTTTACGGGGACTTATAACTCTCCCCATCACCACTGGGGGTTGATATTCTTTTCTTAATATCAGATGTGTGTTCCCTCACTGAACAGCGGGACCTAAATCCAATTATAAACATGCTGGGGGTGCACATACTAGACAAGCCTCTATTACACCAGTAGAGACATCTGACAGTGAAGTATGCAAGATCTGTCCTTAAGCAGAGGTTTTCAAGACCATTCTGCCATAGTGGCTTACATAGCACCCTCTAGCACTCTGAAAGCCAGTCATCAATTTGTGGGGAGTTTTCAACTCGATCCCAGCTAGATCTCACTTTCCATGCTCGAACCATGTCACATCTTCAGTATTAGGGCCTTACTCTCCACTTCCAGTGTGTAATCAGCATTATAATGTGACAATTGCCTTTTGTTTTTGTAAAAGGGGACTTCCAAGTCTCCCTTGGCCAACAGCTCACAGGAAGGGTCGACCCACACCTGGTATTAGAATTGCTAGTTAACAACTGTATAAAGTATCCCTTTACTCTTTGGCATCTATAAGCCTAGACCCATAGAGCTCCCCAAATTTCACAGCTGTACTTCACCCTTTACCCTGTACAAGTTACAATCCATTCTTGTTTCTTCAGATGTACTTGACATCTCTCAGCTTGGTTTCAGATCTGTCAAACAGAAGTTAAGTTAACATTATATACACACACAAGGTCTAACACAGCATGGAAAATTTCTTTTCATTTGCATCAGCTGCTTTTTCAACAGATCCATGTTGGGTACAATGGCATGTAAATTAGTCAGTCCTTTACTGTCTTTAGTTATTGTCAAGAATCCATTTAGTGTCCCAGAGTTCTCACATGGAGCCTCCATGCATCCCTTTATCCTTGCCAACCTCATTGGGGCTGGTCCAAACTGCTTGGTCCTACACAGGGACAAGGAGGAATAAGGCTTCTCTTGCTCCTGCCACACCTGTTGTTTCCAGGGTTCAGGTAGACTCTGGGTCTGATTCCTGGCTCTAGCCACACCTGTGGTCTCTCCATTGACCACACCTGGCTGTTGGGAGAGGCTCTGGCCAGGCAAACTGTCTCTACTTCTCGAACAGCCAGTCACAACAGAGAAATTTAGCCTGTTCACTCTATCGGGGGTGGGGGGTGTTAGTATCCACCTCTGGGATAGTCTTTATCCTCTGTGTACCTTATGTGAACTGTTTCTCAGGGCTTAAGGCCTCTCAGAGGTACTTTAGCACAGAATTTGCCTATCAGTCTTTCTTTTAGGAACCTGGGCTAAACACAAGTCTCACCACATTTGCCTACAAGTGACTTCCTTTTCTGTTTTGTCTCTCTTATACATCCTTTAGGTTGTTCTTTTCTTCTACAGACACATTTTACATGCTGGTTTATGCTGCTTAAATCTGTCAAAGCCTGTCCTGCCTTGTGAAACTCTTGTCCCACTAGGGGATCTAGCAGGCACACTAAACCTCCATACCAATGTTGAGGTTCATGTTCAATGAAGTCCTTCATTAAATCTCTAGTGAACACAGTCCTGTCTGGTCCTGTGAAAGGGGCACCATATGTAGCTTTCCTCACACCCAGTTCTCTCAGCAGTGCCTGTCTCCTTTTATTGTTCTCCAGCTCCTGACATTCATGGGAACCTCCACTTTTGATAGCCGCGTTTCTCTAATGGCTCTCACAAGCCAGTCCATCAGAGACTGCTTCCCCTTGTACTGTCTTAGGTTACGCAGTCTGAATCTCAAGGAGGGGTGAGCTGTTATGTTGCTCAGCTGTCTGGCCTCTGCAGCATTGAAAATAATCTCATCTGCTCCCATGTCCCACATCCTTACAAACCGAGTAGCTAAGGGCTCCTTCATGGTTTGTTTGAATGTGTTTCCTAGCTTCAGCAGCTCTAGGGCCAAGAACCCTTTATCACTAAATTCTCATTCTTGTTAAGGCCTTTGTCAGCATACTGACATCTGGATTTTTTCCTTTTTTTTGATTCCAGGTAGAACCTGAGGGGCAGTTTTAGCTCTTTCTGTGTTGCCCCTCCCTCATTGTTGCTTGATTCTTCCCAGAGATTTCAGCTCCTAGGGTCCCAGGATGGGTCTTGCATTATCAACCTGACCTGGGTTTTCATCCCTTTTTGACCTCCCAGCTGTAAAAAGCAGCAGGCTAAAAGCTCAATCTCCTTTTCCCTTTTATCCAATTTTCTAGCAAGGTCAGAGGCTAGTATTGAAGAAGCAAAGCTCATATCTTTCTCTTGATCTAATTCATCTCTCACACTTTGAATCTCTCTCTGTGCTGCAACCTCAGCCTGAGACCGACACCCCAGACTGGACCCGCACACTGCAGCCTCCTCTGTGGCATTCTGCTGGTGTGCACTCCCACCATTGGTATTTATCCCACCGACATCATCTGCTTAAGCAAGTTCACCTCAATTACATATTTCACTATAAACCACCCCAACCCTGCAATGGCCACCATACACACCAGTCTAAAGGTGACAATCCACCATATCAAAATTTCTTCTGCCCATACTCTTCCCTTAGCTGGTCCCCATATTGAACGTGGCCATGCAAAACCTTTTCCCAGAGCATTCTCCTTCTGTCAGTAGGTCCTGCCTGACTACACCAATTTTCTTATGAATTCTCTCATGGTGAGGCCTGGTGTTCAGCCCCACCTCCCACCCCTAGTTTTGAACTGATTGAGTGGACAGAGAATGCTTTCTTAGAGAAATTAATTTATTCTTGATTACTTGAAAAGGATTATCTCTGGGGACATAGATAGAGATTTGATATGGTGAAGCCTGCATTTTGATCATAACTCCTCCCCCTCAACCTCTGGAACACTCGCCCAAGATAGGGTCTTGGCACCGCACCCGCCTTTCTCCTACCCAGCTTTCCCTGTGTTTCTGCTAGACCTCCCCCCTTAAGTCATTGGCTAGTTGGCTGTCAATCTCATTTGGAAACCTGTCCTTTGCAGCAGTGAGGAAACTGGAGATCTATCCAATAGCAGGAAAATGTTAAGTTAGTTTTAGACTGGTGAAAACTGGCCTAACCTCCTGCCCCTGGTCATTCTCTGGTTTGGATGTATTCTGTATATGTTTGATTTCTCTCTATATATAAGATTACTAAGGGACCCTTTTTGGAAATACTACTTATCAGTCTCTCTTAAATTATCTCCTGTCTCTCCAGCATGTCAAGGCTTTAGTCCATTCTAACATCTGAGACATCCTCCTGGTACCTGGCTTTATACCCTGCCATTCATACCCAAGGGAGAGGTCAACAGTTTATGTTTCCATCACTGGTTTGACTGGAATCCATGGTTGACTACCTTGTTTCCACCCCTAAGGATACATCTTGTCCTTCTTCCCTAGGGTTCAATAATTGGACCTTGTCTAATTAACTGGTTATCAAACTTTATCAAAGAAAGGACAGACCCTGTGAAATTAATGTACCTGAGAGCCCGGTACAACTCACTGTCATCTGAGGATATTGAATCAATACTTTAACTCTGCCCAAAGACTGGGAAGGGGCAGGAAGTGAGATGATAAAACTAACTCCATTTTCATCGGGCTGACATTTTCTATGCTCTATGTATTTTCCCAGCCATTCCCACTGCAGCCAGCCAAGGACTTTCAGGGAGTACATTGTTTTTGCAGTACTCAGAAAGTTACAGATAGCCAGGTAACATGTCCAGGTAGCATGTCCTAGCAAAAACTTTTGTTAACTGAAAACCTCTTTGTTAACTGACCTACCCCTGGTCTGGTGTAACTATGGTGATCTGCTTCTACTGTGATTATTCACTTTGCCCCTGACGTAATGTAATTTTGGTTGCTAGCTTTGCAAATACTGCCCTGCTTTTCCTTTGTGTCAATAGTTCTTTGGGGCATTAATTCACTCTCTGGCCTTAGCTATTTTATTAATTTGAATCTTTCTCTGTGCCTCAACCTCAGCCTGAACTCCTAAACTGACCATCATTATGTGCCATTCCTCTGTACGTCTCATATTATTACAGACACCCCTCCCCTATATAGCTGCACCCCTATAAGACACCCACAGGGTTTCTTCTATTCTGTCATGTGTAGCTAAAGCATATGGAGTCACATTTTTGTACCCAGATGTCCCTTGCTTTGAGTTCATATACTGGAGCCTGTTCAACCAATCTGACTTCATTTCTTTAAAGAAGACCAACTTTCCCTCATCCAACAGTGATTGGCAGCCAGTACTTCCTCAGCTAAGATTAGGTCCTGCTCCCCATTTCCCCAGGTCTATGCTTGTTTTGTCTGACTGAGTTTTTATGGGTATTGTGCATGCTATCACTATTGTTGTAAGTTAATATGAGCAATTCCCAGAAGCCTGGAACAATCTGAAGACTGCATCATATCACTATAGTTACACCAGACCAGGCACAGGTCAGTTAACTGCTTCCTTATAGTTATGCACCCCCACATCAAGCTCCCACAATCTTTCTGCCACTTCTTTCACAATGGTTCTTGTGCCTTGGTCCTATCCAGGGACATACATTTCACAGTCTCTTAGACTCTACATTTTGATCAGTTGTGGCCTTTTTTGTTCAGCATCTTCTGCTGCATGAGGAAACTTCCCTAGTGAAAATTGAGACATGCATCAGTATTCTCTCTACCCCCAATTCCATTATGTTAGTGGACCTTAGGTATAAAGCTTCCATTATAGATATGTATCTTGTGGTTGGGCATTTCATAATATTCTTTGTGTGTAATGAGTTTTAGAATTCTGTATTAATCTCCATCTTTTTCAAAAAAGAATCTTCTTTGATGAATGATGACCAGAATCCTTGTCTGCAAATATAAGCATACATATTTAGTGTATTGTAAGAAATTACATTTACTGGGATATGACAAATGAAGAGTTTTGTCTAGACTCTATGATCTCTCCAGCTATGTGTATATGACTCTATTTACAGTGCCATATATGAGTTCCATTGAGTGAGCTTTAAGTCCAATAAGATAGCTGTTGATTAACCCAAGATAAAAGTGACATTCCTATAACAATATTGTTTGTTGTGCTGGTCATTGCTGTGTTTATTAAGACTTAATGTTGGGGTTAGAACATTTATTGATTTCTAACTAAGAAGATTGCCCAGTATCCTCTAGAATTATGAGAGCTAGTCTTCCAGGAGGATGCTTCCAGGTCAATTCCAACCCCTTTGCTCCATGTCTTGGGTTCCTGTATTTTAGCAATGACTTCATCCCTTCAAGTTCTGGGAGGCAATTAGGGACTTTGGCGATAGTCTGTGTTATTTTTAGAGTATCTTGGACTAAAGGTTCTGCCTAACAACCGAAAAGACATTTTAGATTTTAAAACTTATGGTTAATGCTGCTAAAATTTGAAATTGACATTTTAAGTTCCAAATATAAAATATGATATGAAAATATCTTTCCGTATTACAACTCGTCCATTTGTTCTCATAATGTCAGAAAGTTCTCACAGAAATTTATGGAAATTCACTGTATTTTTAAAAAGAAAAGCAAAACTGTAAAGTCAAAACACATACTTGTCATAAAAATCATGAATGGTGTTAGGGATTAAGCTCAATGGTAGAAGACTTGCCTAGCAAAAACAAAGTCCTAGGTTTGATTTTCAGCTTTGAGTAAAAAGTTGGTGTTCACTAAACATTTGACTAGGTGTGGTGGTTACATGTCTTTAATCCCAGCACTTAGTTGGCAGAGGCATCTCTGTGAGCTAGAAGCCACAGTTCCATAGCAAGTTCCAGGTCAGCTGTGTCCAGGGAGACTGTGTCTCAAAAAAAAAAAAAAGCATACAATAAAAATAATGAATTTTCAATAAACTTTAAATGAATGCATTAAATGTATTGATTACAGGGTTATTGTTGAAGCCCCAATGTAAAATTTTGTAAATACAGCTTTCTTTAAATGTTTTAAAAATTATTTTGGTTATTATTTCACTAATCTACTAAAATTTAGTATCACAGTTATAAAAGTAACTAAAATCGATGTTTTAATTTTATTCTTATACAAATTCAAGTCATGTAACATTATGGATAACACTGATTTTTTTTATTAATATTGTGTTATTAAAAAGCAACTTTACTGATAAAAAAATTTTAAATGACATGAAAACAAAACTCATTTTCATTTAAAATTTTCATTGGAATAAATATCATTACGTTATAAAGTAAAATTTTCTTGATAGAACAAAATTTTTACTTTATATATCAATACTCTGCCTCATATTAATTCTCCAATACATCAAAATATATCTTTGTATTTATTCATTTATTTCTAGCTGAAAATGATTCTGAAAACTCCATGTTGTGGTCAAAGGGAAGAAACCAAAAATGCCTTGGTTGAAGCTCATAGATTCGGGTTTTTGAATTCCATAGATATTTTCTCTTTTTTATTTGATTCTATTTGTTTTCTAGTTCTTTATTAGCTTTGTCTAGGTAAAATGAAATAATGGCTTTTCTAGTTCTTTGACTTGCATTTTATAATTCGAATCATCTCTAATATTAATAACATGCTCTGAATTTATTTTCAGAAATTATATGAAAAGGCTTCATTGCCTAGTCAAGAACAAAGCCCACCCATCCTTCTGAGCAGTCAGTCAACTTGAACTGTATCTTGGATTTGCAAGCACCATCTATCTCTGGCTAAGATACAGTTCATAGGCTACTGAGTTGCAGTTCCAATGGTAAATATGTCAGTGGGCATAGAGTTCCTAGAAATAAATTATACTATCAGAAAATCCAAAAATGAGAGAAAATTTTGGAGTAAATCGGTTGTGGCAGTCAATGAAACTTGTGGTGCCAGAATATATAAATTAACTTAAAGGAGGAAAGAAATTATTATTTTATCTCAAGATGTGAGATCCAGACATCAGTAAGTTATGACTTGCTCATGATGTTTTGTGGCATGTCCACAAGCCCACATCATAATTTCCGTGATATTGCAGAAGAAACCTGTTCACCTCATGGTGACTGATAAGCAAGAGCGAGAAAAGGGTTCGGTTTCCAATATCATCCTCAAGCACAGATCCCCAATGACCTAACTTCCTTTACCCTAGACCCATTCCCAAATGTTCCAGTATCTCTCAATAAATAACACCAAGAGGTTGGTAACCATGTATTTGATATATATGCCTTTGGAGGACACTTTAAATACCAAGTTATAACATCACTCTACCTTAGTTAATAATACACGGAGTTTTTTTTTTTTTCTAGAACAATTGTGACTAAAGGTTTTCTTTGCCTGATGGATTCCCATGATGAAAAATGTCTATTTTGGTAGGCACTAGAAAATGGTGGCAAGCTGACTCAGATTCCATCCATGAATATATTTGCTGTTTCATATGACTTTTTGCTAAAACATCACCACAGATTCATTTTTCTTACTATAATTAAGTTTATTATTCCTTCTAAGTAGAATTGCTATAAAACACAATAAAACAAAATCTCCTACATGTTCAGAAAGTTTTTTTTTTTTGTTCTGCTAACAACCACCTTGATTTTTTGTTCATTTTATTTCTTTCCCAGAGAACCATGCAAATTATGTCAAAATTCTATGAAAATACTTTAAACATGTTAAGGCAAATAATAAATTTTCTTTAAATGTACTTGGTATTTTCTAATGTAAGGCAGAATTTGTCTTTTTGTAACATTTTATTTTTGTTATCAGATTTTTTGCTTCAGTTTGGCATAAGGTTAAATTATGAATTCTGGGAAGCAGATTAGTGTATGACAAACTCAGTTGTGTGTATTTCATAAATCATTATTTTTATATAGTTATCATCTGCAGGGTAAATATTTACAAGTGTGGCTCTCAAGAACGTTGAGCTTCTTACTAAAAATTATATTAAGTCTGAACTGGTCAGTGTATTTGAAAAATATGTTTAACAATCTGTCAGTCTACCTATTTCATTGGTAGTCTCACTCATCTTTTACTGTGTTCAAAAAATTGTAAAGACCTGTATCTGTATATTCCTGCAACTGAGATCATTAGGATATTAAATATGTGTAAATACATAAATGAATAAATTCATGGAAACCTAAACCATCTCAAGAATTCAGTCAGTATGTTAGTGATATGTTACTTGTTTAATATTTGGATACTTAAAGGGTAGTATATAATAATGTACATTGAAATGGCGTCTGTGTAAAAATTAGTGAACTGAAATTATTCTGATGCAAATTCCTTCTGTCTAATATTAAACACTACTAACAAAGTTTATAAAGTCTGTTGGCCTCAACAATCAGTTTTAACTGAATTTGTTGTTTTCTAGCAACTAACTCCATGAAGGAAAACAGGAAATGGTTTATGTTCTTGCCACGTTCCTTAACTCACTACACAAGAGTAACCACCCCTAAACTGCTACAGGTCATAGGTCTAGTTTAATAGTACTACTGATGGTCATCTACTCAAAGGATGGGGTCTGTAGACCAGCAGCATCAGTATCAAGTGAAAGTGTGAGAATTAACAGGATATCAGATCTCACTTGAAACAATATGAATATTTTACAAGATCCTTGGGAGCCTCCAGTGAATAACAAATCTTGTAAAACACTGAACCACAGTGAGGCATAAAAAGAAAACAATCTGATAGGCAATTTACATATGTATTGCAAATTGAAATGTGAATAGAATTTTACTCAGATGAAGTAGCTATGATAAAACACTAGGAAGCACAAGTCATAATGACATTTGTGTTTATAAACACCATCATTTGACGTACTAGCAGAGTGACAATACATTGTTATTTTAATATGCATTGGGCTGTATTTCTTGACATAAAATGATGCTGATAATATTACTGGTTTAAAATTCTCATGAAGCTTAAGTCTAAAAATACTTAATATATACTTAATAGATTCAGGACAGATATGAAGCATTGTAGATACTAAACCTATATTTTCTTATTGTAAAGCAAGATTATTTGAAAGGTAGGTCCAGGGCAAAGGTCATCACTGGGATTCTCTTTTCTCAGCCATCTTTAGAGCTTTTGTTGCCAATTATTTGTTCGGATCCTTAGCCTGTCTTTTAATTGGATCACTTGGTTGCATGATTCTTTGTTTTTTGGATTCTTTATATATTCTGTATGTTAAACCTCTTTCAGATGTTTCATTGATGAAGATTATCTCTCACTCTGTGAATTTTCTCTTCACTTGCTTTGTTGTCTCTTTTTCTTTTCAGAAGTTTTTTTTTTTTTTTTTTTTTTTTAGTTTAATGAGGTCCCACTTGTCGATTCTTGGCCTTAAATCCTACACAACTGATGTCTGATATAGAAAGACTTTTCCTAGATCTATGTCTTGTTGGTTACTACCAATGTTTTCTTCTAACAGTTTCAGAGTTTCAGGTTAGATGTTGAGATCTTTGATCCATATGGAGTTCACTGTTGTATAAGGTGAAGATAAGGTGTTAGATTCATACTTCTAGATGTGGAGATCCAGTTTTGCAAGCACCATTTGCAGAGCATGCCGTCTTTGCTCCAGTGAGTGTTCTTGGCTCCTTTGTCAAATATTACATGGCAAAATTGCATTTACTCATGTTTTGGTTTTCAATTGTCTTCTACCAGTACCATTCTGTTTTTCTCACTACCACTGTGTGAGAAATTTGATTAATTAATTAGAAATTTGGTAGAGTAATTTACCCAGCATTGCTCTTTGTGCTTAGGTTTGCTTTGGCTATCCAGGGTCGTTTGCGCTCCCAAATGAATTTTAGGATTTATTTTTTTTACATAATATCTGTAAAGAATGGCATGGGATTTTAATTGGCATTGCATTGAATCTATAAATGGATTTGGTAGAATCGTCATTCACAATATTAATTCTTCTGATCCGTGAGTATGTGTGATGTCCTTACATAATTTGGTGTCTTCCTCAATCTCTTTCCTTAAAGATTTAAAATTTTCTTTGTGTAGATTTTCAATGTCTATAATAATATTTACTCTGAGATATTTTTGGAGGCTATTGTAAATAGGATGTTTCCATGTATTGTTTATCCAATTGCTTGCTTTTATTATATAGAAAAGCTACTGATTTTTATCAATTAATTTTGTAACCTGCCACTTTACTGGACGTGTTAATCATTTCTAGGAGATTTCTGGTGGAACTTATGGCATTTTTTAGGTACAATAGCATAGCATCTGCAAAAAAGGGATAAATTGGCCCCTTCTTTTCCATTTAGTACTCCATTAATTTCTTTCTCTTGTATTATTATTGCTCAAGCAAGAGTTTCAAACACTATAATAAAAATGAGTGTAGATAGTGGACAGCCTTCTCTGGTTCCTGATTTCATGGGGATGCTTCTAATTTTTCTCCATTTAAAATGATATTGGCTATGCATTTGTTGTTTATAGCTTTAATTATGTTGAGGTATCTTCAATCCAGCACAACTGAATTGTGTAAAAGACCTTTTCAACATCTACAGAAATGGTCATGTGATTTTTATCTTTGACCCTTTATGTACTTTATGAAATTTATTGACTTAAGTGTATTGAAATATCTCTAAATCTCTAAAGCTAAGACAATTTGATCATGGTGGAGGAACTTTATGACGTGTGTTCATATGGGTTTACAAATATTTTTTGAGATTTTTTTCCATCTATGTTCAATAAGGATATGGATCTATAGTTTTCTTTTTTTGGTTGCATCTTTATCTGGTTTGGGTATTGGAGTGACGTCGGCTCTGTGGAAGGAATTGGGAGTTTTACCTTTATTTTTATCTTATTGAATAAATTAAGTATTATTGTATATAGATCTTATTTGAAAAACAGTACCTCTACAAGTTCTGGTCCAGTTTCATCATTGTGTTCAGCAGAAGAACTCACCTGATCAAGACAAAATAAAATGGAGACCAAATAAATTAATATTCAACATTATTACCATCTTTCAGGTCCACAGAATGGTCATACAGAAAAATAAAGAGGAAATAGAACAGAATAAGGAGTTATACATGAAAAGATAGCCTTAGTAAAGGCAAACTCAGAAAGATATATTATTTTTCTAAAACCATGTGTAACACATGGAAGTTAATGTTTGATTGTAATACACTGTTAACATATGCTTACATATGTAACATTATGCATGGCTTCAGAAATGTGATGACTAACAGAAAACAAACTATTTCAATGTGCTACAATATTTTTATGCATTCAATGTGCTCTGCTTTTTATAGTATCAAAACAATTTGCACTGCACTAGTAGAGCATTTCTCAGAAAAATAATGAGGATGTGCTAAAAATATATTAAACATTCATTTTGAAATTTGGAATGTATCACTCGCAAAATGATTCTAAGACTTATATTTAACTCATAATTATAATGTTAATTTATGGCCTTTATGCAAGTATGTGCTTGAGTTAGATTTTCTTTTTCATGATATGCATTTATTATTTAAGAATGTCTTTCTAATACAAACTCTAGCACTGTAAAATTTTTATCTTCTCTCATCCCTAGGGTCTTTGGAAGTACCTTGATATCTTCCATTTTCTTAAGAACTCAGAAGATGGAAAATTTAATACATATCAGAAGTTTAATAAGTGTTTTGTAAATAAGTAAATTGATGTCTTCTAAACACTAGAGGACTGAGAAGAAAATGGCTGAAAATAATTCTCAAAGGTATTTTGGAGCATAGCCCTCAATGAGAGAGTGTTGTTCAGTATTTTATGACAAAGAACAATGAACTTGCCATAAAATCAATGTTTCTCTAATAGACAACAATAAATATGATAAAATATTATAAACAAAATAAAAATACATGTGTGCATATATTTACATGTAAAGCATAAAAAATCATAGTTCACAATCTTATGTCACCTTCAATTATATAATCATTTTGGGAAAGTTCTTGCTATGTCAGCTGACATTTTTCTGTCATTTAGAAACTATGAAAGACATTCAGCCATTTCCTGAATGAACTATGAACTGGCCATTAAGGTGTTTCTCATGTTCAAACTCATAATTCTGTATTCTACTTTGTTAATGGGACTAGAATATTGAAAATCCGCACACATTTCAAAGTGTTTTTGTTTGTTATTTCAAATGCAAGAAATAAAAAGAAACTAGACATCTAGTGGCAATAATCACACTTGCTTCTCCATGCTGTAATTCTTATTCCTTTTTTCTGTTTTGGGGAGTGGGGACCAGTCTCTCTGTGCAACCCTGAGTAGCCTTGAGTGTGTGATCCTTCTGCCTCCATCTCTGGAGTTCGAGGCTTCAGGTGTGAACGTGTGAACTAGCAGGATAGTCTGACTATTTTTTTTCGATTCAATTGTAGGACAGTCATATGCTATTTTTCCACATATGTAAATTGATCCTGTTGACAAAAGTATCTAATTCTGTACAGACTCTAGAACTTGACATATTCTTCTAGTTGGACATTTATCATGATTTGGTATTTGTAGGTCAAGGTAAAATATTTAAAAGGAGGTCCCAGATGTGATGTTTATACAGTTTTGATATAATGTACATGAGCTTGGGATTGACCATGTAGGAGTATATAAACTATCGGGAACTCATCCTGGAGAAATTGATCCTTCGATCCCTGCATTCATAGATTGGCTTTAGCTCTTCATCTAGAAGCACAAAGATATGAATTTTCCAACCCCATTTGTATGTCCACTAGTCTTGTCATTATGTAGGTCTTGTTTAGGTATCCATAATGTTCATATTTCATAGATGCAGCTTCATTTTCATGTCTGGAAGAAAATTATCTACCAGCAGGCATCCTGGTCTTCTGTCTTTTACAATCTTCCCACTGTCATTTCCACAATATTCCCTGAATCTTAGGTATAGAAGTAACAATGTAGATGTATCAGTTGGGGTTGGGCATCCCCATGGCTGTTAATTGTCCATTTTCAACAGTTGTGGATCTTTGTAATAGTTTCCTTCTGTTTCACAAAAAAGTATCTTTGATGAAGATAGGAGTGACATTTATCTGTGGATTAAAAGATTAAGATTATTTAGAATAAAGTTAGATATTCTATGGCATTAGGTAAACAGCAGTAATAATTTCTTTTCTATGGGTCTATGATCTCTCCAGCCACAGGCATTTGTCTGACTTTGAATTCACTACTATATCCCCAGACTGGTCTTGATCTTATAATCTTCCCACCTCAGCCTCTCAAGTGCTGCAAATACAAATGTACACCACCATGCTAGACAAGGTCCCAAACAATTTAATGTTCAAAGGCCATATAAACATAAATAAGTGTAATTTGAAAAAATATGGAAGTGAATATTCTTCAAACATAAAAATTTGAAAGAAAAGCAGGTTTTATATTGGTATGATTTAGTACTAGGAAGATGACTGAGTCAGTAAAATACTTACGTAGGAAACACAAGGGCCTGATTGATTTTGATCCCCAGAACTCATATAAAAATGTCAAGTTGGATGGAACTAGCTTGTAATCTTAACACTGAGGAGGTGGAGGCTCCTTGGCCAGTCAGCCTAGCCAAATTTATGAAGTCCAGACCACTGGGAGACTCTCTAAAAACAAGACGGGCGACTCCTAAAGACTCACAGAAGCTTATCCTCTGGCTTCTAGCCTCATACATATATGTGTACACACATACCCCAAGACACACTTATCTCTTTATACACATACATACTTAGGGCTAGGAAGACCCACACATAAAATGATAGGATTATTTACAAATTGGGCAACGGAATTACTAAAGTATTGACATTGCTGCTCTTGTTGTTCATCACCATTTCTTTAGCAATTCTGGTGAAATTTTGACATTTTCCTACAAATCAATACTTGTATCATGCTGATTCCTTTATGTGCATCACTCTTCTCCCTTCTCAGTTCTCTAGTCTGACTTCTATACATCTGACAAAGCTCACTGGAAGCTTAATTTAAGAATCACTGTCTTGAAGAAATTGGCATACCCTTTCAGTTATTATTGATACCTTCTTTCATCATGCTCCTTCAAGGCCTTGCTAATCCTTCTTGAATGAATTTTATAAGTCCATATATATATATATATATATATTCTAATTACATACATTTTAATTAAATATGTATTACTATATCTATCATGTCTGAGCTATGTTGTATTAAAATCCAACTTTATTGCTTTTCACATTATCAGACATGTAGCTGGTATTCCAAAAAGGATTTATTATTTTTTATGTGTATTGTCTGTATCTATGTGTGTCCCATGTTGTGCAATGCCTACGGAGGTCAGAAGAGGGCATCAGATCCCTTGGAACTGGAGTTATGGACAGATGTTAGCCACCATGTGGGTGCTAGGAACCAAACCTGGGTCCTCTGAAAGAGAAGCCAGTGCTCTTAACTACTGAACCATCTCTCCAGTCCCCAAAACATTTGCTTAATGAGTAAATAACTGATTATGGAGTTGCTTCTTGATCATTGGCTCCATCTGATTACAAATTATAGGTTTTAAAAACCTTGCAGATAAAGCACAATATAATTTTTTTATGCTTAGTTCATGCTTTCGTTTAATTATTATCTTTGAAATATCACAAACATGTTGGTCCAAAGTCTGAGGAAGGATTTGGCCCTGATAACTAGTTCTAGAAAAAAGACTTTAAGAACTAAATGAAAAGGTAATGGTCCTGGGGCCTGGGTCTAGAAGAATGTACTTGTAGTAGTCATTTGTTACACATAAACATGCTACTTGTTTATTTTTGTTTTCTCTCAGTAATGTTTTCCCATTTAATATGATTGCTTATGTCTTTCAGTCCTCAACAGCTCCCCAAATGTGGTTGTTTCTTAGGTTCGTTCTCTAGACAACAGTAAGATTGTCATGAATCTAATCAAATGTAAACTAAATGTCTAATCAGACTGTTTATTTTAAGATTCCTCCAAATGCTATAGAAGCTAGATCTTTATTTTTCTGACATCAGGGTTGCTAATAATTAAAACTGGGTGGCCATGTCTGTGATGCAGTCTTTGTAGCATACAAAAAGAACTTGCAAAAGAAGTATAACAGATGGATGCTTCAATGTGAGAAAAGGAGAGAGATGCATGTTCAAGAAAGAGTGTCACTTGATCACTTACACTGATACCTGCACCTAGCGATAGCCAACCCACTGGTCCCTAAAGGAAAACAGCACTCTGCTATCTAAAAGTTAACAGACTTCTTTGGACTCCGTTGAAGCGGAGACTTACGGGATGAGGAGCGTCTACTCCCAGGATGCTAGGGAAAGACCGATAATGCACCTGCTTCTGCGATGTTGGAACATGTTGACACATTCCTCACCCTGCTTGTGTATGCATCAGAGGAGGTCTGCTACTGGGCCGGTTGCCTTGCTCTGGGCACACTGTGCTGGTTTATTACTACAATGATGGGAAAATCCCTATGTGTTTTGTAACACTTAAGAACATATCATATATAAACTCTGTGAACTTCCAACACTAAGTTTACCATATAAAAGCTTCTTAAGAGGGGAGTAAAGCACTCCTGATCAGCAAAGCCAGGGACTTCTGGTTTAATCTGATTCTCTGCATTGGTTATGCAGGGCATCTCCAAATAGCCAGCTCATTTCCAAGAATCTGTTAATTTTATAACACTTTTTAAAGATTAAGGTAGCTTAGATTTCTTCTTCATTTATTTTAAGGGTCTTAATCATCTTTCTCATAGTGTTTTCACTAACATGATTCTTGGACATGACTTCACACCAAAAACATGGTGATTAATATTGAAATATTTTTTAATATTTTATTAATTAATTTTATTTTTAATTTATTTTATTTTATTTTTATTGAGATTTATCCATTTCATACAACAGTTCTTAATCAAATTAGATCTCCTCCTCATCCATTTCTCCAACCCCCACCAGACTTCATGTATTCCATTATACATGTTGAGTCCTGTCCACTCAAGCATTAGTGCCCAGATGTCCTTTAGTACAGATTCATTCACTGGAGTCTGGTCTGGCTATCTAGGGATATTAAGTAAGGCATACTTGCCCTCTCCAAGTAGTAATCAGTCTCTAATAGTTCTCAGTCTAGGTCTGGGCCGGGATCAACTTCTATCATTCCACTCATGGCCCTTGTCTAATTTGAGTTGGTGTGGGTCCTGTGCTCACTGCCATTATTGCCACAAGCTCACATGTGTTATATTTCAGGATCCTGAAAGCCTCTGCACCCCTAAGTTCATGAACAAGCCCTGGCTCTTACAATTTTTTTGCCTCCCTATTCCCAAAGAATCTCTGAGCTAGAGGTGGGTAAAGTTCAGTATAGGAGTCCTGTCCTGGAATATACACTCTGAAGCCTCTTATTCTATAAAAGTTGGTCAGTTGTGCACTTTTGTGTGCATAGTAGTATGTATTTTAAGGAAGCTTCACTAGTAAGAGTTGAGGGATGCTTTGATTTCTTTCTAGTCCATGTTCCTCTGTGTTCCATGAGCCTTGGGAGTAGAGGTTCAACTGTAGATATGTCACCTAGGAATTGACATCTCTCAGCCATATGTTCTCTGTGTATGATCAGTTGTGGAATTCTGATATAGCCTCCATCTGTTGTCCAAAGATGCTTCTTTGATTAGTGGTGTACTGTTTGTGTGTCTGCAAATATAAGGATCCATATTTAGCATATGGTAAGGAATTTCATTTCTCTAGAAATATGACTGAAAAAGGCTTCTCTCTGGGACCTATGCCCACTCCAACTCCATGCATTTGGCTGAGTCTACAGTGCCACTGATGAGTTTACTCCCATTGAGAGGGTCTTAAATCTGATACCTCCGCACTTCCAAATGAGAGTGCTACTACTGCAGCAACAGAGTTAGTGTGCTGTGCCAGTTGTTATGGTTATTAGAATTTTAGGGTTAGGTTGGACCATTGATTGTTTTTCCCCCTTAACAGTTTGCATGTTATCATCTTGCATATGGGAGCTAAACTTCAGTTAGAAGACTTCCAGGTCTATTGCTCTGAGTCCTGTACCCTATGTATGTACTGTCTTCGTCAGTAGGGATATGGGCATATCGTTTTCTGTTTTGTTGTATCTTTATTTGGTTTGGGATTTAGAATGATACTGGCTTCATAGAAGGAATTTGGGAGTTCTCTATTTCTTTCTATCTTTTTAAAATAATTTGAACAGTATTGATTAAAGATCCTTAGTGGTTCTTCCAATCTTTCCACCACCTTTCCCACAGTGGTTCTTGAGCCATGGGTGAGTGAAACTTATAGGAGTACTGTCCAGCGACCTACACTCTGCAGATTCCTAATCTCCACGATTTGGCCATTTGTGACCTTTCTTTATTCCTGGCACTCTGTTGCATGAAGACGTTTCATTAATGAGAGTTGGGAGATTCATTAGTGTCCTCTTTTGCATGCAACTTGGGTATAGAGGTTGCATTGTAGATGTGATGCTGAGGCATGGCAATTCACAGACAATGTGCTGATACTCTGCAGTAGTCGCCATCTGGTGCAAAATAAGTTTCTTTGATGAGTGGTGACTGGGATACTCGACTGTATATATAGAAGAATACATATTTTTCTCTTAGTAAGAAGTCACATTAGTCTGTGGATTTGATGGCCTTGGGATTTGATAGATTATTAAAAACCTGTAATCAGGAATACTGACAGATTTTTGAAACTGGAAAGTCAAACTTGCTTCCTACTATAGTTTTTACTTTAAATTCCCTGTCAAAAGCCCATATGATGAAGACTCAACCCCCAGCTTTGTGCTATTGAGGGGCAGTGTAAACTTTAGGGGGTATACTGCAATTGGTCTTAAAGGACATTAACTGCATGTTTTTCATGGGACTATTCAACATCAACTCCTTTCTCCTATCGATTTTATTGCTGTCTACGACACGAAGAGATTTGTTCTGCCATTCATTCTCAACCATGCTGCACTGCCTCGACATAGACCTAAAAGCAACCTGCGTAGTAAATAGTAGACTGACTCCTCAAACAAAATTTGTATTCAAAATTTAATTACGTCAAATATTTGGCATAGCAACAGAAAGGTAACTCATACAGTCTCAGATACTTTTTTTGTATACCCATAAAATTTTTGCAGATTATATTCAAAGAAATTGTAACAGTGTTTCTCTAGTTTGTTCCTTTAAAAAGTAGCATAATACATATAGACAACCTTAGAGAGAGCAGTCACTGGCTTAAATATTCCTGCGTCTCATGAAAAAGAGCTTTCAACCTCAAAGTGTAGCTCCTATCAGTGATGAATTCATGGTAGAAGGCGCCCATGTGTCTTTGAAAATTGTAAAGCTTTCTATTTTGTAACCACAGGAAAGTATCATATAAGCATCTTCTTAAATTTTTCTCACAGCTGTTTTCTTTCTTTCTTATCTTCTTATTTCTAGATTGTAACGACCTCATTTCTCAGCTATTCCTCTTGTGACAGAATCCATACTAGTCATTATTTTTTTAGTCATGGATGACCTCCTCAATTGTTATATAGTATTACCTCTAAAAATATCTTGACTTGAAGTCAATTTACAGAATAGTTTCTGGTTAGATTAACGTAATTGAAACGTAATTAATCGGAACTAAGACATAGCATGCATACTGGTGCAGTCATAAGTGTATACATATAGTTCTAATTGTAAACGAACAATATCAACTTGAGGTCAACAAGAAGCCACACATCATTCATGTATAATCTGCTTCAAACAATGATGTTTTCTATCTCAAATGTTATGGAGAACTATGTAATCTTCATGCTTTGTGGACTATTTCACTATTAAGCATTTTGGATAAAATGACTGTAAAATATCATTATGATTCTGAAGACTCTCAGCAGATTGTTTTACAAAAGCAGCTAAATGTAAATGGACTGAATGATTAACATGCATGTCAAATAATATGAAATTCAAGTGGAGTGCCTGTTCGTTCTCAACTAAACTGTGGAGGTCTACTTAATTTATTACATGAACAAATAGGTCACTATGATTTTAGACCCCAAATTTAATATGCTTTATGATAAATTTTCATTAACATGTATTTGATGCTATATTATGGTGATAAAATGTAAATCACTGAATTTAGAAAACGTGGTAAATAAAGGCATTATATATTTAAAAACCCTCTAAATTAATCATCACCATGACCCACCTGTGACTCCTGCAAGCATCAACCTCTTGACTGGCAAGACAGAACTACTGGTGTAAGAGTGGCAGAAATATAATTGTAGTAACCAATCACTTTCTAATTAAATTTAAGATTTGCTTCAAAAGATGGAACCATACTTGATACTGGCATCAGGCGTGGAACCTAAGGCTAGACAGACAGGTATCACTACAGGGGAAGGGATATTCTCATTCTGCTAAATATAGTACCTAACTGACTCCTAATGACATATTATTATACATTAGATTAAAAGCATCTCCCAACTTTCAGCAGAGAAGCTACCATATATATCAGATGGTGATGAACTGAGAGAATTACAACTAGTCAACCTGGAGAAAATAAGAGGTTTCAGACAGCTTATCCCTGAATAGGACACCTAAATCAAGCTGATGAAGTGTGTGACAATATGGAAATAGACTCCTACAAGTTCCTGGGACCTTGTTCATATGAACCTACAGCAGTGATGTTGGTATACTCAAGACTCATGCAAATTCAAGCAGACAAAAACCCAGTATGGAACAAGGGAAGCGGGCAGCAGACCTCAATCTTTGCTGAAGACAGACTGGCAGCCGATGACTGTTTGGTGAGATAGAACTAATCTTAAAGCTAGGGTCTCTGGATAGGCTGACTAGAGCTCAGTGGATGAATTTGAACTGAGGAATATCTGGGACACTAACTTGACACAATAGTCCATAACACAGATGGTAGAATGTATGGATTCCCATTGGGAGCCTGTAGAGTTGGTGCCAGTGGGGAAGGAGGTATAAAGTTGATTAAGATTGCTTGAGATGTTCTGAATGAATTACATAAAAAAGATTCAATGAAAAAAACTATATGCATATAAGAAAAGAGTAACAGGTTATGACAAGGAATAATTATAAAATCCAAAATTATAGATAAACTTGTGAAAGTATATAACATTTTAATACATGAATTTATTTTAAAATATTATATATTAATATTTATATTAAAACAAACCTTTACAATGTATAGCATTTTAATTAAATGTATTCTTTATTTCCTCTGCCTAATTAGATTGAGTTTATATGTGAGGAGAACATTAGACCTTGTAAGTATATTAAGCTACATAAATTGAAAAATATATTCTGAAGTAAGTCTTTGATAACTCGTCTCATATTTTACATGAGATACCTTTAAAGTAGGCATTTATTGATATTTGAAGCAATGAGGTTGTGATTAGAAAACAAAACTTATTTGTGGTTATGAATAATTTATTCCTGGGCCCATTCATGGCACTATTTCTGCTGATCATTCTGTCCCAGGCACAGGGTGAAGATCAGATGGGGCTAGAGAACAACATAGTCCAGGCCCAATGACCTTGTAGTTTAGCAGTGAAGACAGGAATATATGACCACAACTATATCTTCAATCATACTAAAAGAGGGAAAACAATACTGTGGGAGCACAAAGAAGGAAGAATTCAATTATAACCATGATAACCTGTGAAGACACCAGATCAAGGACATTTTGTATCAGCTAAAGATGAATAGGAGTTTACTGAGCAGAGATAACGGGAAGAGGAAACACAGGTACTGGCCAGGAAAAAGCACAACACAAACACAGGGCTATAACATCACATTGAGGGAGAAAGCTAGCAGATATAGTATGATGTTCAAAGTGCCTGCAGAACTGTGTTCAGTGTGCTAAGGAGGTGATATGTGGCTGGAAGGCTAGATTGTTGAGTGCATCACATGCTGAAAAAAAGAATACTGATAAAAATTAATACACAGTAGGAGGAAGTAATTTTTTTCTGATGTTAAGTGATATAGCGAATCCTCATGTTTGTGTAAATAAGAGGTCTATGACAGTTGAGTTATTCTCACAAAAATGATTAGCCTAACAACTCAAAAGTGACAAAGCTGGTAGCAGAACCTGAATCTCGAGTCTATGTGAGTTCAAGTCAATCACAATTGCATATAAATTGTGACAATTTTCTTACCTAACAGAATTTTATCTTGTTTGGGGATTTTAATCTTCCAAAAGAAATTGAAATTGAGAAAATATTGCTTGAAATAAACACCAGAACTATTTTTAAAACTCTTTCTTTAGAGATATTCTCTAAGGCATTAATTTGAAATACTGGTACATTATATGGTAATAGTAATATCTAGTGATAATGACATGTACTCTAAGAAGATAACATAATAATCACTAAGCATTTTAAAGAGATTCCTAATCATATAGAAATGTACTTTTTCAAGCATGGACCTTAATAGCTAAAATATGTTTGTGAAAGTTTCATTTAAACTACTAGCATGTGTTTGAGTATATTATCTATTTTAAATATACTTATTTAGCATAGATAGCCATTTGACACAGAAAGGCAACTTCCTTGGTGAAGTTATACTACATACAGAAAAGACATTTTGCATCCACACAACACAAATATCAAAGAGTACGTTTTTCTGTTGTCACCAAAAACTGACCCCCAAATCTATTAAACACTTCTTTAACTCTATGCTGCACACAGAGTTTAAAAATAATTTAAAAAAACCTTCAGCTATATTTTTATGCTGTTATTTATATTGCTCTGAAAAGTCAAGGGAGCTACAGATTAGGACCATGGAGACTTGAACCTTAGTAGGAAATGGTCAGGATTATGAAGACTACTATTATATTTTTATGATGCAATTTGACCTCTGCATAGGTGCTTTCATTATCTGACAATAATATTCATTTTGAAAAACTAGGCCAAGTCAATTTAAAGGGTTCAGCATGCATGGACACATTCAATATTTAGTGTTGTTGTCTTTTTTTTTTTAATAGAAAGCCTTGTAGTGGTCAGACTGGTACCTTCCATTTTTCTCTTTTAACAGTTGGGTTGCTGATCTCACAAATCATATTTCGGTTGGAAATGAACAGTGCCCCGCTGCCAGCATTTTGTTAGAAATAATGACACACTTTACTACCTGTAAGTGCTGACTGAGTGCTTCTGCCTTTTCTTCCCAAGGTGACTGTAACACAGATTGATGAAAGATTCTGCGGGACGACAAAGGTTAAAGATGCGAGAAGCCAGGCTGACACTGATGGAGTGGATGGCGATGGAAATGCCCACATTATTGTCCTACCCTCTGATAACCAGTGTAATATGAAAACTGACTACAGAAGAAAGGGACAAATTAAATCCATTAATCAAGCATATCTCTGCTAAACAGTTGTTCTAAAGAGATGAACAAATGAAAAATTTACTGTTTGTTTTCATGCTTGCAAGGATGGGGGAAGAAAATTAATTATAAGGTACCGGCCACACTATTAGTTAAGTTTTTCTTGAGGAAACTATTTATTGCTTTGTCAAAGGACAAATGAACCTCATTAAGAAGATTAGTTTCACTTGGTAATTTTGCATTAAGACAAACTAATAATATACACTTCAGAAGATACCCTGAGTAAAATTATGAACATTGAAATCTATTTTTTATTTCTTAATTCACAAACTGTTAGAAAATGACCACTCTATTAGGCATTGTGAAAATAGAGGAAACCAAATGAGCCCCACCCTCAGCCTAAGTGCCTGAGGAGAAGCATTTCAGCCTAAGCTTTCTGAGCATGTTGAGGAACTTATGGGTGCAGGGGTTATAGCTCGGCCATGGCATTTTACTCTTATGTTGAAGCATGTCAAGCTGAACTCCATGCCAAAGGCAATTTTTGATAAGCTCCTTTGCAGTCATTTTCTTTTCAAAATGTTTTAAGTGCCTTGGACAAATAGCAAGCTGACATCTGGTATTCTGAATTTCCCCTTCAACTTACACAGTACAGGGCAAGAAAAGGAAAATGCTATTTTGCCATCAATCCTGCCTGGCCAGTGGGATGCAGCTCCTTGTGCAGCCACAGCTGAGTGTAGTTCAGTTGCAGTGTTCATTTAAACTCTGGTCTTTCTATCCAAGTGGCTAACAAGGGGGCCAATTACTGCCCCGTATGAGAGGTTAGGGCTGGACAGCAGACACCTGTCTTCAAAACCAGGGAGGAATCCACACTTCTTCCAGAGAGTGTATGAATCTCCTGTGAAATAATGACTTTTCTGGAATCAACTGACCGGAGCTGAATTTAGACTGCTGACCCAGAAACAAAGGCCCACATATCCCATTAGCAGACCTGAGAGCTATTGAAGACATCCTCATCCACGTGTGGTTTGCTTTTGTTATAGGAGTCTTGCACTAGTTTGAGGGAACAGAAGCATACTGCCGTGCACGCATGCTTTCCTTTTGGTTTGTTGTTTTAACTTTTCTAATTCAGCAGGAGATTTGGGGCATGGTGGTTGAATCAGTCAGGTATTAATGGCTTCAGTGTTCACAGCTTCCATCCCTACGCTCTCTTAGAATGATAAAGGTAGAGTTTTAAAATATTTTTCTTAATACAAATGTAAAATTTTTCTTCAGAGAGATTTATCTCTGGGTATCAAAGAAGTGCCAGTGTTTTTATTTAAAAAGAAAACTGTGTGTGCTGACAACAGCAATTTCCTTGCCATAGCTAATGAATGGATTCAGGCCTTTTCATTTTCCTTCAAAATAAGTATGGCCCTCTGAGAGAAGGATATAGGTTATGGGAGTCTTAAGGTTTATAAACCCCCTTTTAGAAGAATTCACACACAATTAAAATCATAAATACCACACTCCTTGTATGTGTTCAAGTTACTCAAAAGTAAACTCCAGGAGAGCAAAGGTTCAATGATCTTGAGCAGGAAGAATGTCATAAGGAAACAGAGGGAAGGAAATTACGTGAAAACGGGAGGAAGACAGTAATAAAAGGTATCATGAACAACTGAGTTACCACTTCGAACAATTTTCCAATAACTCTTGTATTGGCCTTTAGAGAAGGGTGTGTGTGTGTGTGTGTTTCTCTCTCTCTGTGTTTGTTAGATTAAACCCATTCTCTGACAAACCCAGCTAGTTAGGGTGAGGTGGGGAGCCAAACTCAAGTCCTGACACTTGCTTAGCCATCGCTTTACCCACTGAGGCATGGAAGACTTTTATTTTTTTTTTAAATCAAAGTTTAGAATGATGCTTAAAGAAGCACAACTGGGGAGAAGATTCTTTCCTTCTCACTGATTTTGGGTAGTTCCTGGACATAGTAACCCCCAGCATTACTGAGACTCGGTGCTCGTTTAGACTCATGTACTAAGCATTCTTTTACAAGAAAAAGAATGCTAAGAAAGTGACCATGGATATAAACAGGAACTACACAGCAAGGCCCTAGGTGAGCTGCATGGTAAACATGGAACAGGGTATTCTGTGGAATGCTGACAGTTCCATCTGTTTCAGGAGTAATTAAATAGGAAGTGAACTAAATCACAGTATTTAAAATGTGTTGCGTATTCATTGTTGTGTTAACAGGAGAGTATGACAGAAGAGAATGTGAAACTGGGTATGTCAGTGTCAGTGACTTTGATGACAGTTGTCAAGCCATGTTATTGTTGGTAATAAGCAATTATAATAGTATATGAATATATGAGTAGTATTTTTCCTATTATCCCAAGGGATATCTAAATGAGAGTCTTTAAAACCTGAGCTTTAGTAGTATCTTGGTAAACCTCATCTGCTAGCAATCACTGAGGCTTAGTAATGCCCTTCAAATTTGTAGGCTAGAAATGAAGTTTTACACTTCCTTATTCAAATATTTCTCAGTAATAACAATAAAAACTGATACAAATTCAAACCATTTATTTCAATGTATGAAAATAACTCTGATAATTGATAAGGTATTGCAGGCTTGCTTAAAACTCATTAAACAATGATATTTTAAGATAGAAAAAATATTTTTGGAAACAGGGTAACTGTCCTATACTTTGGGGACACTTTATATCATTTGTATCTCAATCTACTAGAAAGCAGTTGCATACCTCCCCATGAAGCAAACAAAAAAAAATTCAAGATCTTGTCAGATACTACCAATTTAATACAAACAGTTCTGAGGCTAGAAAACATTGAAAATAGAGACTTCTGGGAAATAAAACATTTATGAATTGAGTTTAAATTTGATTCCTTTGCTTATACACTTCAACTCTTCTATGCCACAGTATGAGAAAAGACTCTTCAAATTCAGGGTTTCCTTTTAATATTTATACAATATCACTTGGACCGTATGTGAATGAATATGTGTTATTAATTACTAATACATTAAATACTACTGGGGATTTGAGGAAATGAATATACTTTAAGGTCTTTTCTAGTTACGCCAGATTATTCAATTTTTCAGATAAGTGGAATCATCCCCCATTTTAGAATTCTAGAGGAAAAACTGATATTTCATTGTTTAACATTTTAAGTAAAAATGGGTGAGATTAGTACAATGTTTATCTTTTATATAATGGAAAGTTAAAATTTGCCATCATATCAGAAAATATAATAACATATATCTAATGAAAGATGCATCTAGGTCAGTTCCAGCTCAACTGCTCCAACTTCTGTATTCAAATTATACAGTGAATTAAGCAATATGTACTTACCTTCAAGTTCTGGGAGGCAGTCAAGGACTATGGAAATAGCCTATATTACTTGGCAAGTTTGTTGAACTACCATGACAGACAACTAGAAGAGACGTTTCTCTTGCCTATCACTGTGATTTTCATTATGTAGTCATCTCAAGATAAAGAGCTGCAGCTGTAGGCAATCAATGACTGCTGAGGGAGGGAGATTCAATTTTCTTTGAGATGAGATCCTTGAGAGGTATTCCCAAGTGGCCAGCACTAAATACAAGTACCCAGGAACACGAATAAATGAACTCAAAGAAATATATATATATATATATATATATATATATATATATATATATATATCTGTGTGTGTGTGTGTGTGTGTGTGTGTGTGCTAAAAATGATGAAAGAAGAGGGCAGGAAATTTTAAGGGGGGCATAGTAGGAAGAATGGAGGTAATGCATATAAAAAGCCATGTATGAAACTCTCAAAAATAAAATAAAGATTCATAATAATATACTAAACCAAAAGGAACAGTAATAATCCTTCTTAAAAACTAATAGCATGTGTCAAAATTTCTATTACACTTAACTAATACTTAACAGGAATTTCCATATGGTATAAAACTTTGCCAAACACTTAGCAATAAGAAACTGTAGCCAGTAAACTTTTTTCTCTCAAGAAATGGTAATGAAGGGGTTGAACACATGGACCAGTGGTTAGGAACACTGGTTGCTCTTGTGGAGGACCTGGTTTGATTCCCAGCATACACATGGTGGTTAACAATCATCCATAATTCCAGCTCCAAGGGAATGCAACTCTTCTGATCTCAGCATACATTGAACAACACAGGTGCACTTAACATACAGGCAGACAATATACTTATATAAATAGAAAATAAAATGATAAAATACATTTTTAAAATAAATAACAATGAAGTAAAGAAATAAAGGGAAGTTCATACATAATTTTAGCACAATTACAACACTGATGTATCAAATTATTGCCACATAATTTTCACAAAATAGTAATCTATGAGTTAACAATTAATTGTAGGAATATTGATAGGTGACAACAACAAAAAGAGTCCCACAGTTAAATATTTGGGAAAATGCTGAATAGTATTTGAGATATCTGTTACAGATATCTACATTGACACACAAATAACCCTAGAATGCTTACTGGAATTAAAACGTTAAATTTTGATGAATGTAACATCTTACAAACAACTTGAACAGAAATGAATTCTCTTGCAACCTGAGAAAATTTTGTGGTCCATCAAATCAGAAAGAGATTGTTAAAAATAATTTAATTTCTACCAGAAATGAAAGCAAGCATATAGAAAAATTCAATTTGGAGTGGGCATTGCAAGAAGAGAAATTTTTTCCCACAGAGGATCGTGGATGGAGAGTATTCAAAGTATAGGAAATACCAACTTAAAAACAAGCACCTGGCATCAGTATACAAACTGAACTGGACCTAAATGCATGCAGGAGTCTTTTCTAACCAAGTGCAAGCAAGCATTTGTGAACCTGGAGGTTGGGGCTAGTGATTCGTAGGCTACGATGTCTTAAGTTTGCTCTGTAGACCATGGAGAAGTGCTGAAGCTCTGAGAGTAAAACAACACAGAGCTGCAGCTTCAAACTTTAGAATGGACAAGTCAAAATCCTGAAAACGAAAAAGAACACAACGTAAATAAGGGGAAATGAACACTGTCTATTATAAAATTATATATTAATAAAAATGAGTGAATGCACAGTCTCAACCAGCATCTCCAGTAGTCCCTATATGTACTGATAAAGGCTCATATTAAAGGTACTTAATATGGTGCCTCAACTTTGCTTATTTAATAACTGTCATTCACCTTTTTACCTGCATTCTCCTTTTTATGTAATCTAGAGCTCAACAAACCTAAAGTACTTTATTATTCAAGTGGTCCAGTCTACAAACCAGAAAGGAGTATTAGGATTCAAAAAGTAGATGTGAAAAAAAAATTCAAACGTAAAGATAACTCATTGATGGTAAACAATTGAGATATTAAATTTCAGGCTATTTCTAAAAACATTACCCACAAAGCATATGCCACTCAACTCTGATGTTTATTTAATATATTAAAATATTTGATAAGTGATGTTCTAAGCTAGGAAATTTCAGGTTCTGTTTCTTTGATCCACTCTGCAAATTTCACTCATTATTTAACTACTGCATGTGGGGATCACGAATCAATTTTTCTTGTCTACACTGAAACTTTTTTGAAACTAAAATGGGTAAGATGACAGAACTCTAAAATGTTCAGGAAGATTACAGAGATCATTAACGTGTTCCATATAAGTATTTGTATAATATAAACATTCAATAAAAGTGAGTTCTTATTATTATGCTACTGGTATTACCTGTGGATTATTACTTTTATCTGTTAAATGAGGCTACTGATAACTGAATTTCTTCCAGAAATATGAATCTCAGATAATCTGCTCTATGTGAAAGTGCTATTTATTGTCAAAAGTGCTACCTAGGTGGAAAATATTAAAAGTTTATCAAGAGTGGCTTGCTCTTCCATCTGTGCTTTTTCAATGAGTCGAGGTTTTCTAGTATGATTAGTTACAACTGTTGGGCATGGGAAATAAATTTCTAACTCTTGACTTTATTAAAAGCTTCTTCAATGGAATGGTTTAGAATAACTCAGAGTTCAAAAGGCAGTACTCCAAAGTACTCATTGAATCTAAACCCAAGATTTAATTTGTCAAAGACTATCACCACCTTTTTTCTATGAAATTTCCTATTTTTTTTTCTTTTTACTGTGGGCCCCTTCCTACCCCATGGATACAAGGAAATTAGTATCTCTGAATCTACAGTCTCATGGCACCAAGACCCTGGAGAAAAAGGAATTTCTCTGTCAACTACACTTGGAAAACTCTAGGTGAAAAACTTAATTGTGTCTTTTATCATATTTTTTCTTGTGCCAATATGTCCATTAAATAAATATTGTATGAAAACTGGATAAGATATTTCATTTACATATATAGAAATTCACAAGTAAATGTCTCTTTTTGTGTGCCACAATTTCAACAAAAAAAACTAAATAAGCATCAAGGAGAAAAACATAAAAATAGCTAAGAAGAGATATACGAAAGAAGAGAATAACAAAACGGGATTCATTTTGATAATCAAACAAACGGAAGAAGGGCTTTTGACCAATCTAACCACAGTTATGTGGAAGTGAACATGTCAGAAATATAAAATGAAAATCAGGAAAGGTAGTTCTCTGAAATGGAGGTGATGTGGCTTTTTTTTGATTTGGTGTTCCCCAAAACATGGTTATAATAAACAAAATGTCATATTCCATTCCTTCTGTTTTTCACTGTCCTTGCTTGTTATTTATGTTAAAGCATCAGATAAGATGTGATAAATGATGACTCTAGCTGGTTTAGCTTTCATATGAGTGTTGACCTACAGAAAATGCTACATTAGTTGAGAAGACAGTATTCAGAAAGCAATAAAATGTCAAGTATTCTTATTTCACTGAAAATTAATGAAAATTTGTATTACTTAAAACTATGTGAAGAATTACAATATAATATTTCTGTGAAAGTATATTTATTGCAAAATTTAAAATTTTAAAAATTTGAACATTCTCATAATAGTTACAATAATAAACAATATGTGATGACCAAGTCAGAAACATATTTACCCAAAAGTATTACCAATTAATCTGTGCCCAAATTTTGAGGGCGCTAGTGAAGTAATTTTAATCAATTAAGTGTATGAATGTTTTGCACCAATGCATATAAGAGTACTATGTGCGAGCAAGGCCCATCAAAGCCAAGGGAGGGGACAGGATTCCCTAGATGATTGTTAACTGTCTTGTGGTGCTCTTCAAAAGCAGCCAATGTTCTTAACTGCTGAGTCATCTGTCTGTGAACTCATTTCAAAGATGAGTTTTATTTTAGATATTTCATTTTCTGTTTATTCATGAGATTGCAGATTTTTCCAGATGACGGGAAGGAGATAAAGAGAGAGAAACATTTCCTCATCTAGTACTGCTCATAATCAATTTTCTACCTTTAATGACAAATGTAGCACTTCACACATCATTGTGGTTAATTCATATTTACTGAGTAAATGAATGAACCAATTTCAGAAATGTCTATAGCGACATTTGGAAAAGTAATATTTTCACTTTACCAGTTAGAGACTCACTATTAAGATAAAACTAAATAATATAAGAAAGAATGTGGTAATTTGTTTACTTAATTAAAAGTCTGTTGCAAATAATAATCAAAAGGTGTTATCGAAGCTTTCCCCCACTTAAACAGGTTCCTAAAGGAGCAAAGAAATGTCATCAGGTGCCTGCTATATAGGAGGCTTAAAGAAGCTGCTTCTTGCTTCCATGACGTTAGTCAAAATGTTTCCACCTAAGAGAACAGATTACATGTTATACACTGATGCTTACTTATTTTGCTTTTGAGTATAATGTTGGTAGTGTCATAAAGTAGTTTCCCTTCATCAGGGATGAAATGTGGCAAATTCAGGGCTGGCCAAGCACATGCAACACAAGCTATCTAGTAATTTAATTGAATGCCATTGGGTACCATCTCTCTGGACCATTTCTTATAAGAAAGGGATTCTTTTCTGTGACCTCCAAAGCAGTGAAAACCTATTTGACTCAATTTCATCTTTTCCAGAAGAACAGATCCAAAGAGAAATTACAAAAGAAATGTAATAGCATTTTTATTCCTTTCTGCTGGAGGGGTTTGCAATGTGACTGCTTTAAAACTTACTATTTTGCAAAAGCCAATTTTCTTCAAGAGGCCGTTGGCACTCAAATCAGCAGCACAATAAACTTCCCAGAACCAGACTATGTTGAAAATCACTGCAATTTTATAAAGCAGAGTGACTGGCTTTGTGATATTATTTATTTATTTTACTACACAATACATGTTAGAATTGAGATGAAATGGGTGTTTCTGGTTTAAGTTCAATGCTTATTCCACAATTTGATGAACCCCAAAGCAGGTAGTCTATTATACTTTCAGAATAGGCAGTATCATAAGGGTTGACTGCTCACACATCCCAAATTGGATTCAAGTTGCAGTTCTATCACTGATCCATTGGATAAAGTTATGTAACTTCTCTTTGCTTTATTCTTTTTCTGTAAAACAAAAGTGATATTGTGTGTGTATATACATGTATAATGATACAGGTCATATTCTGTGTGCGTGCATGTGTGTGCACACATGTGCATGTTCAAATATCCGTTTTGATTCTCAATTATGTATTTATGAACTGGTAAATATATATCAAACAGGACCATTGAACCTTAAGACTTCAATTGCTATTGGACATTGTCAGACTGAATTGGCTTAGTATTATCTCCATTTTCCGTAGATTACTAGTCTAAGAGAGGAAGAATACTTTTGAGTCTTTTCGTACTTATATCAACTCTTTGCAATAGTCTTGTAATATCAGAAAAGTTGACTTTATTCCTACTTTTTTCATTGAAAACCTGAGAACCCCTTCATGGCTTACATTCTTATCAAGCACCTGTTAATAGTTTCCTTATGAGTAACTACGTAATAAGGTTTGATAAGCAGGTGTTTCATTTTTGTTTTCACTCAATTCCAGAATAATGATTTCCTCATTCTCTATTGACTGAAAGCTTGTGTATACCTTGAACTTCCATCTCACTCTGTAGTTTGCTCTGAGACATGCTCTAAGTTCCTTAATTCTGGATTTTTCAGTGGAATGCTTATGGCATCCCTTTACCAGTAACACATGTATATTAAGGCAGGGAGGGCATAGTGGTGCATGGCGTCAATACCAGCAGAAGTAGGTGGATCTCTGTGAGATCAAGGCCAGTCTAGTCTACATAGTGAGTTCCAGGCCAAATGGGACTACAAGGAGACTCTGTCTCTTTAAAGAAACAAACAAACAAATAAATATAGATAGATGGATATATATATATATATATAAATGTAGATAGATGTATATATATATATAAATACATATAGATATAATCAATATGTTCAGTTTTATGACATTACCACTCTATTATTATATATCCTATACTTTTCTTAATTGGACTTTTATACTCCCTCTATAATTTACTGTTTTGTTTAATTATTCTGGCTTAAGAACTGAAAAGAAATTCAAAGTAATGTGTCCATCCCCTTAGAAATACCTAACATTTCATTCAATTGACTGTTTAAAATGCATATATTTTAAGCCTTAGAGTATGACAGTGGGGTCTGTCTTGTATTTTCTTGATTTTCTAACTGCAAATGATGTAAAGGTTAAGTTTAGGAAGATATTCTGATATTTTCATTTTCATTTGAACTATTCATCATTATTAGATTTCCATGTTTAGATATAGTTATGTGTCAGCTGAATTATATTTAAAGGATCAGTTGTATTATCTATTAGGAAAATTACCCTTCTTCCTAAGGCCTTGCCTTCTTTCTGAGGTTTTAGGCTATTTTTGGTCTCTTATCATAAAGCTACAAACCTGCAAGGTACAGAGGTTTGCCCTTCAGACCTTTCAGCTCTGTGTTTTAATATTTCAATTATGCACCATCAAAATTTGGGAAATGCTTTGCATTAAAGAATTCTTTTCTGTTGCCATGAGCTTCATAAAAAATCAAAATGCCTCCCCATCCTCCAGATGCATATTTTATTCTCAGAAGTGATACTTTTTATTGTTTGTTTTGACAGGAATCATTCCAAACTGTTCACGCCACAGATAGCCCACAGAGGTTTAATATTGACCTACACATGGAACAAGTTGCCTTGAATTTGGGAAATGTCTCAGTCACTAAAGGGCTTGACACTAGTATGAAGACCTTAGTTTGTTCCTCAAAGTTCATGTAAAAAAGACAGCCAGCACGGTGACAATTGCTTGTAATTCCCAGCACTGGGAAGGCAGAGTAGTTGGATCCCCAAGGCTACCTGGTTTGCCAGCCTACTCAGTGAATGCCCAGTCAATAAAATACCATGTCTCAATAAACAGGGTGGACAGCTTCTGAAGAACAACACCCAAAGCTGTCCTTTCACCTCACACACGTACACATAACTGCACACATACACACACACACACACACACACACACACACACACACACACACAGCTTTACACTTCACGATCAATCTACCAGTTCCTTTATTGATTTCTTTTCCAGCCATTCTTGTTCTCAGATTCTCTTCCCTGAATGGATTGGCATTCTGTGTGAAAGCATTACCATTTCAGCCACCATTGCAAAGATCTGAAAATATACAAAAAATAGTCAATACTCAGAGCTACCTAATCTTCAGTATTGCCACTTTACCAATTCTGCAATGATTTCAAGTTTAGATTACTCACTGACCTAAGAGGATTCCATGGCCATAATGCTCTTATCTGCAACCCACAGTCAGAAATGTTGGCTCTTAAAGGAGTCATAACACGTGCCAATTTTTGTCTCACTGATTGCTTCCACTACTCATCCATATTTTCTTAAAAATACAATTTTAGAATTATTAGGGGCTAGAGAGATGGCTTAACACTTAAGAGCACTGGCTGTTCCTGCAGAGGACCCAAGTCTGATTCATAGCAACCTACATGTCAGCTAACAATCATCTGTAACTCCAGTACCGTGGGATCCAATGCCATCTTCTGACATCCGTGGACAATACACAATACAGGTGTACTTAACTACATGCAAGCACTACATTCATACACATAAAATAGAAATAATGTTTAAAATATGTATCTTTACCGATATTCACAGTGTTTACATGAGTTTACGGTCTCACCAACAGTGAAAAAGGGTTCCCCAGCAAGCTCACCAGTGTTTGTTGTAATTTCTTTTTTCTTGATCAGCCATTCTGACTGGGATAAGATGAAATCTCAAAGAATTTTTAATTTGCATTCACCATAAGTGCTAAGGGAAACTATTGAACACTATTTGTTTTTGTTTGCTCTTAGATATTTGTTAATCATTTTTATTTTTTCTTATGAGAACCGTCTGCTCAGATTTGTAGCCTGTTTCTTGACTCATTTCTTTTCTTTTCTTGATTCTTCTTATATTGCAGAAATTACTAATTTATCACATCTATAGCTAGCAAATATTTTCTCCCATTCTATGGTATTCTTCTTCACTCATTTTTTTTCTTTGTTGTACAGAAGCTTCTTATTGTAAGTCGATGGCCTTAATTTTTGAGTGAATGAAGTCCAATTTGAAAAGGCTTTCTTGCATCTTATATCTTTTGTAGTACTGTCTATGTTTTCTTCTAGTAGCGCCAGTGTTTTAGGTTTCAAGTTGAGGACTTAGTTCCATTTTGGAATTTAGTTTTTACAGTGTTATATATATGAATGTAATTTCATTCTTATATATATGGACACCCAATTTACTCAGCATCATTCTTCGAAGATCCTGCCTTTATTCTACTGTGTGTTTGTCATTTTGTCAAGTATAGGATATCTGTGATTACTTGTGCTTAGGTTTTGTTCTGCTATCTTGTTATATTGGTCTATATACCTGTTTCCCTGTTTTTGTGTTAGCACCAAGCTGGTTTTGGTAGTATGGCTCCAGCATTATCCATTTCGCTCAGGATTGCTTTGGTTATCTGGTTTTTTATGCTTTTGTATGAATGTTAGTGTTTTTCTTTCTGTTCAGATAAAGAATATCCTTTTATTATTTATCTAAAAGATACTTTTATTGGGACTGTGTTGTCTTTTCAAGTGATTTTAGTAGGACAGTCAGTTTCACAGTATTAATTCTACCAACTCATAAGCATGGGAGGTTTTCTCCATCTTCTTGTGTCTTCATTTTTAGAACTGATCCAGGATTTTCCAGTGTTTATAAGGAGAAACTTTGCTTTGCTAAAATCAACTATACTTCACTCAAAATTACTGTATTTTTTATTTAATATTCAATTTGTAATTCTTGGTTCTTGTTTCTTGTAAGCTAAAATTCCTTTCTGATACTATTTAATACAAATATCAGCACAGAAAAATCAATATTATCTTTTCAGAAAGACACACAGCTATAGATAATATTGATCGTCAGATTGACAGGATCTACAATCACCTAGGATATAAGCCTCTTGGAGTATCAGTTAGAGGTTATCGATATATTTTAACTATTGAGGTATGCCTATGAGGGACTATCTAGGTTAGTTCACTGAGGTGAGAAGATACATCTTAACTACAAGCAACACCATTCCCTAGACAGGGACCCTGAACGTAATCAAAATCAAAAACTAACTGAACAACAGAATTCATTATTCTGTTTCCTGACTGTAGCCTTCCTTCTTTCCCTCCCTTATACTTATGGGAGGCTATCTCACAATACAAAATATATTTGTAACAAAAGTCCTATAGTACAAATATACTTTGAAATCCAAAGTCTATGTTTCTCCTGAGACCCAAAGCAATCTCTACATTTTGAGATCTTACAAAATAACAAAATTTACATGATTCCAAGATATAATGACACAGATTAAACACGACCTATTCCAAAAGAGAAGAAGGAAGTCATAGCAATAAATGAATGAAACAAAACAATACTAAAACCCAGCAGGGAAAATACAAAATCCTTCAGCTCCTACTCTGGCATCTTGGAGTTGTGATGAAATAATTTGGGCTCCAGTGAGCCTAAGTACCCTACCATCTACACATACTACCTGACGAACACACATCCTTTCCCTTAATCCACAGCACTCTATGCATGCAGCTTTCTGTAGTGGAAGCCTCATGTTTCTAGCATCACCAACATCCTAGGATCTCATTGAAATTTTGGCGTCACCATCAGTCTCTGTCTTCACTGGGCCTCCTTGCAGTGACTCTGACTTTCCCACTCATGCCTAGTCTCAATGGTTCTCTTGAACAAGACTCTCTGTCCCCCTTAATCGTGCATTTTTTTATGAGTACAAAATGAGTATCACTTGGACAATGCTGCTAAGTATGGTTGTCTGGTCAGAAAGGAACCTAGTCCTGGTGAAACACGGTTGAAGCAATCTCTGTGTGCTGGTCTTAGGAAAACTTTTCTTTAGATAGTTGCTTTTCAAAACTCTTTAGTCATCACCAGAATTATGAATGCTGTTGTTCAGTTAGTTTTTGATTTTGATTATGTTCAGGGTCCCTGCCTACGGATTGCCTGTAATTAAGATGTATCTTCTCACCTCAGTGAACCTAAGCTAGACAGTCCCTCATAGAATACCTCAATAGTAAATATATATAGATAATCTCTAACTGATACTCCGAGAGGCTTATATCCTAGGTGATTGTAGATCCTGTCAAGCTGATGATCAATATTATCTATAGCTGTGTGTCTTTCTGAAAAGATAATATTGATTTTTCTGTGCTGATATTTGTATTAAACAGTATCAGAAAGGAATTTTAGCTTACAAGAAACAAGAACCAATAATTGCAAATTGAATATTAAATGAAAATACAGTAATTTTGAGTGAAATATAGTTGATTTTAGCTACTTGAAGCTCCTACCACCATGACTTCTCTGCATCATGGACTGTGCCTTTGAACCATGAACCAAAATAAACCTTTCCTTATGTTGTTTTTGTCAGGAGATTTTGTCATGACAGAAATAAGCAACTCAAACATAAAATCAGGTGCTGGAGAGATGGCTCTGTGGTTAAGAGCACTGGGTACTCTTGCAAGGGACCCAGGTTTGATTCCCAGCACCCACATGGCAGCTAACAACCATCCATAACTCCAGTTCTGGGAGAATTTGTCACCCTCTTCTGACCTCTGCAGGCATGACATGATACATGTTCACTTATAAGCATGCAGGAAGTACACTCATATGCATTAAATAAAATTAAAATAAATATTAAAACAGAACATTGATACTGTGATGGAAGGGCACCAATGAAAGGCTCCAATTTGTGAATTTGCAAATAAATTTGAAAGGAGAGAACTTAAACTGGTGATGTCTAAAGAATTTTGAAAAGCAACTATCTAAAGAAAAGTTGTCCTAGAACCAGCACACAGAGATTGCTTCAACCGTGGTTCACCAGGACCAGGTTCCTTCCTGACCAAGACAACTATACTTAGCAGCATTGTCCAAGTGATACTCATTTTGTACTCATAAAAAAAATGCACGATTAAGGGGGCAGAGAGTCTTGTTCAAGAGAACCATTGAGACTAGGCATGAGTGGGAAAGTCAGAGTCACTGCAAGGAGGCCCAGTGAAGACAGAGACTGATGGTGACGCCAAAATTTCAATGAGATCCTAGGATGTTGGTGATGCTAGAAACATGAGGCTTTCACTACAGAAAGCTGCATGCATAGAGTGCTGTGGATTAAGGGAAAGGCTGTGTGTTCCTCAGGTAGTATGTGTAGATGGTAGGGTACTTAGGCTCACTGGAGCCCAAATGATTTCATTACTTTCCAAGATGCCAGAGCAGGAGCTGGAGGATTTTGTATTTTCCCTGCTGGGTTTTAGTATTGTTTTGTTTCATTCATTTATTGCTATGACTTCCTTCTTCTCTTTTGGAATAGGTTGTGTTTAATCTGTGTCATTATATCTTGGAATCATGTAAATTTTGTTATTTTGTAAGATCTCAAAATGTAGAGATTGCTTTGGGTCTCAGGAGAAACATAGACTTTGGATTTCAAAGTATATTTGTACTATAGGTCTTTTGTTATGAATATATTTTGTATTGTGAGATGGCCTCCCATAAGTATATGGGAGGGAAAGAAGGAAGGCTACAGCTAGAAACTTATGTGTTTGAAGTCCCAGTTGACAAGAGGTAGAATTGCCATAGTCAGTATTGTCAATTTGACAGTGTATATAATCATCAAGTAGACAGGCCTCTAGAAACACCTGTGAGGAATTAATTATATTAGGTTAGTATCTGCGAATGTCTGTGCAGGACAATATAAATTACATTCATTGAGGTGCAAAAACCCACCTTAACTGTGGAACTGTGATCAACACCATTCTATTGATCTGGAGTCCTAGATTGCATAAAAAAGAAGGAAGTGAAAAGATCAATAACATTCCTCTCCCTCTGCTTCCTGACTATGGATGGAATCTGATCTGATGCCTCAAGTTCCTGCTTCCATTACTTCCCCTCCATTACAGACCATATTCTGAAAATGGGAACAAAAGTAATTACTTCCATTCTTAAGTTGCTTTGTCAGGGTATTTTTCCTCAGCAGCAAATTGCTAAGACCCTCATCTTAGGAGCTTTTTTCTGTTTTGGTCCCTAATTGAAACAATCATTTCAATAAGAATCCACATCTTAATGTTCCCATCACTTATACACTGCTAGGGTGTATACTACACCTCCAACACAAAGATCCTAAGAGACTACATCCAAACCACAGTAATGGCTTCCTCCTGTGTATATACTGAAACAATCTACTATTTTCTTCCTCTTACCAATGAATGATTCAGTCGCATTTAAAGAATTTTCAATCTGGCTTTCATCATGCCACTATGAAAGTAAGTTCTTGGCCACGGAAGATCAAAACATGCATTACTTACTGGATTATATTGATAATAAACCTGTGTTTGATTCAAAGCATATTCATGTTATACCAAATACTGGAAAAAACACTTTTAATTTTAAAATTATTTTATTGATTCTTTAAAGTGCTATTTGAGGTTTAAATTTTTCATTATGTTTAATGTAAGAGAGTTCTCTGGGTAACCCTGAACAAAACCAAGTGTTCCTCATTTCTTACCTGCCAACCTCAAGAACAACTGTAGATTTTACTGGGAATGCCACTGGATAACAAAATCCAGTGAAGACTCTTTTATGAAGTACTTTACTTGCAATTTGACAAAATCCTATCGTCATTGAGAATGTTTCCTGAGCCATCAATGACCAACTGGCTATAAACCATTGACTTCTGTTGTCTCCTGCTTCTTATGTACTAACAATAAACCTATTTGTGAGGAGTTTTGTTTGACTCCCCCAAAAGGTTAGATATGAGAACAGGCTAAAGTGCAGTGGTAATTATGGTCCTTTCCTGAAGTAATATTTTCCTACATGATACAGTATTACTAACTGTAGCTACTACACTGTAATAAATGCCCTTAAAACATTTATCTTGAGACTTTGGCTCCATTAACCAACTTCCCCACTTTTGTACCACCACTTCCTTGACTATAGGAAACTGCCATTCTGCTCTACTTTATGAGTATGACATTTCATGATGTATATAAAATAGGAATCATACATATTTGTTTCTCCTCACCTAGTGTGTTTCAATTACCGTAATGCTCTCCCCCGTTGTTAATATGAATACAGGGAATTGATTTTTGCAAGTTGATTTTGTCAGCTGAAACTGTACTTAATTAGTTCTCACAATTTGGGTTGAAGTCTTAGGATTTTCTCTGCATCAGATCACACTGTCTATAAACAAAGACAATTACTTATTTTCCTATGTAAATGCTTTTGTTTCTTATTCTTCATTAATTGTTCCAGCTATGATTTCCATGTAGTGAGAGTAAGCAGTTTTTCTCTCTACCTAGCCTTTTAGGAAAAGCTTCTTCATTTCACTTCAATGAGTAGATATTAGCTGTGGCTTCTCATGTGTGTCTTCATTATGTTGTGTTAAATTCCTTATGTCCCCATTTTGTTAGCAATTATTTTAAAATTATTTGTGTGACAAAGTGTATGGAGCACTTGAACGTTTCTTATTCTCAGTACCTTGAGCAGTCATAGGTCTCTGTATTGACTACAACAGACCCCAAAAAGGACATTTATAGCACTTTGTCTAAAGCTCAGAGGGCATCATAGATTCAGGGGGGGGCACATGGAAAGAGTGTAAGAGCCAGAAGACAGGGGAAAGGGCTGTGAAATGCTGTCTTCTGGACATGACACAGCTATTCCAGTCATTATTTTATAGAAACTCAGCTGGTTTCACTGGACCTGTACAAGACAGAGCCTGTCATCAGTCAAACATGGACCAAGAAGGAGTCCATGGGACCTTTCCCTTCCCTGATTTACTATTGCTATGTGTGGATTCTGGAGGCACTGGTCCAGTCATTGTCTTCAATTTTATACCCAAAGGCTACCAGGCTCTAATGGGCAGTTACAAACCCATTAGTACACAGATATATCTGATTAAACTCAGTGGATCATAAAATAGAACAAAAGAACATACATTTCGGAAAGTGACTTAGAGGAAAGATGATAGAACTTGACAAGATAGGAATGGCACAGAAGAGTTTGTTTAAATAGTTGTGATCAGAATATTACTAGTTATATTATCAGTAAAGGCAATTCTGATGGAAAAAACTAAAATTGAAAAAAAAAGAACCAGCATTCAGAACTAGAATAAAGTCATTCTTTATTGCAAATTTAACTAAACTATGCTATGCTTACGCACCTTTATGAAAGATAGAATTCAAGAGTGATGAACTGGCCTATTTGACTAAAGAAATGTCAAAGCAGCAAAGCACAGAAGATGTTGTGTAGCTACATTTAACTGTATGCATTTGAAAACAAAGAAATAAGCTAAAGATATTATAATTAAAAATAATAATGTAAGAATTTGCAATATCCCAAGTCTGAATTTATAGACATTACAGTATATTGGGGAAAGACTATCAGGGATACAGTCAAGTGACTATTTGATAAGAAAGCTCTATAATCTAAGTGAAACTAAATAAATTCATCATGAGAATAAAAATGTGAACATGTAATAGTTACTTTTTCTTTGTGGTGTGAAGAAATACCTTACAAGAATAACTTAAGAAAAAAGGAAACTATTTGATCATGACAGGGAAGAGTGGTCATGAGGCAGCTGCTCACACTGTGTCTGTGGTCAAGAAGCAGAGAGAGATGGATGCTGACATTCCACTTTCTTCCTCTTTTTATTCAAGCTGAGACCCTGCCCAATGGTGTGGCCCTGCCCTCATTTAGAATGAGTCTTCCCATCTCAGTTAACCTAATCTAAAAATCCCTTGTAGATAATCCCAGAATTCTGGTTCCTAGGTGATCCTTAATTCAGTCAAATTCACAATCAATATTAACTATTACAAACTCCAAAAGTGTTTCTTGGATCTTTGAGTCTGCCTCTCCCAGCATGAGATGAGAACATTATGATTTACAGGCTGTGATGAATGATACTGATTATCAAATTAGCAGGCTCTAGAATCTCTTAAGAAACAAACCTTTGGGTATGCCCTTGAGATATTGTCTTGATTTGGTTACCTGTGGGAAGAAGTGTCACCTGAAAGTGGGTTGCACCATTCCCTGGTCTTGTGTAAAAAGGAGAAAGCTACCTGAACACGGGCAATCCTACTTTATTCCCTATATTGTATTCAACATGACCAACTGCCTCAGATTCCTGCAGCCAGGACTTCTTTGCCATGGTGAACTATATCTCTGAACTGTCAGTCAAAATGAACCACTTTTACTTTAGATATTTTTATCACAACAACAGGAAAAGTAAATGAACATTGTTGTTGTTCGTTTAGGGGAATGGATCTAGGATGAACAAGGGGCCTCAGGGCTTGTTGCTCCCTAAATCCACTGCATTACTTTTATGTTACTCCATCTATGGCTTAAAGGAACCCCTTGCCAGCTAGAATTCATCACTCACTGGCCAGCCATCAAACCAGATGACTTCCACACGGTGCTATTTCTGAAGATAAGCATAATGGAAGAAATTATGGTTATCCTTGTGTATAATTTCAACGTAGCTCACAGCCTAGAGAACAAGGTAGGAACTTACAGGGCTGTTACAGCCATTCATGCTCCCATAGGTTACTCTTTTCTTATGTTCTTAGAAGTAGCCCCAATAAACTCATCAGTTTACCCATCTAGACAGATGTAATTATTTCTTTATTTTATCATCAGTGCTCTTAGCTGGGATGAGTGTATTTTTGTTCATATCTCCAAACGAAAAGCGTTGCAACCATCCATATAATACCAATAAAGTCCAAAAGACAAATTACCCAATTATAATATGATTCATAGAACTTTCATCATTCCAATATGTACGAGTTTTGAGGTAGATGTATAGATTCTATTAATGATAGGAATCCATGTATCTTACAGGTGTCATGGCAAATATTTAATATTCTAACTGTAAGTCCTCTTTCTACACACATTAATTTCTCTTTCTACACCTGAGGCAATATTTTCATTGCATTCTAAACATAAGATGTGATAAAAAAACACAGTACAACCAGCCACAAGCCCAGGCAGGACCAAACTTGACTAATGAAGGTTCTGAAAAACTATATTTTCTTTAGTTATACCATTCTTTATACTGAAATATGGGTTCAATTATGAGTTAGGGTCAATGAGGTAAATCACCTTGCTCTGGCAATATCAGAAACATATTTTTAGAACAGAGAGAAATATAAAAATCACAGATGTTGATTAAATTGCATTAATTCATGGAAACATGAATAGTTTAGTTCACATTTAAAGTATGAATGCATGTAAAATTAAATTTTAAAAATGCATAGGCAGCTACTTCTCAAACTTCATTAGTCATGGAGATATACTTTGTTATGTTATTTCCGTAATATGAGAAGTATATTCATTCTCAATATGTAAGAGAAGCACCAAAGTAAATGATATAAATATTTAATTTATGACTTGTTTTAATTGATATATAGAAACATAAAGGTATATATAGTAATATATATAGTAATATATATATATATATATATATATATATATATATTAGACTAAGCATATTTATCTCAACACATTCTCATTTTTTTCATAGTAAAAACCATGAACACTCTGACTTCTCTATTTTTGGAATATATACTAAATTTCTGTTGGTTTTAATTGCTGTACCATTCATTGGAAAAGATCTTGCTCCTGTCACTTAGTAACCATTTCTTGGTCCTTCTCTATAACTCTCCTTCCTTTACCTCTGATAATCACCATTATATTTTCAGGTTCTATGTGATCACCTTCTTCAGATTCCACATATACGAGAGACTTGTTTTTCTGTGTCTTTATTATCTTGTTTGCAGTATGATCTGTCCAGTTCTATAATATTGTCACAAGCTGCAGCATTTATTCATTTTATGTCTAAATAGTATTCCAATGTGCATATATCCCACACTTTCTAAAAACTTGCATTAATTAATGGATATTTCATTTATTTACATCTCAACTTATGGGAATTTTTGTTACCAGTCCATGAACAGTACTGTTCACTAGGGAATACCTTAAGCTATACATTTTCAGTTTAAGATCCTAAATGCCGTAAGGAGTAGCTATTTTGAAACATTTCTATTAATTAGATAGACAGATGATCATCTCTTCTGTTTTTAACTACATAAATTTTAATACAAAGTTCATGACATTTCATAGAAGGCTTGATCCTACTATTGTGTTTATTTTCAGTCCTTATTTTCACTTATGTTTCCATATCCATCTCGGAAGTTTTGTTACCTTTAGAGCAAAGAGCAGGTTTGTTAATACCTATAATAAAAAGGCGTAGTTTGCAAAGTTCTGGACAGTTGAAGCATAATAATTCTTTCCTGTAACACAAATTGCTACATGTGCAGGTATCTTTCTAAGCCCTTTGTATCACGGCCATGGCCCTTGAAGGCACATCAAAGTAAAAGAAATACACAGGTACATACTTGCTTCCCTCAGCCATACAGAGTTTAAGATCTTTTATCAACCTTGAAAAAAATTTTTAAATAGACTAAGTTCTTAGTTTGTGAAGACAGCCTCTCAGCCCTTTCACAGCTGCAAATAATGTGGCTGTGAAGGTAAATGTTACAAGATGAATAAACACTATATTTAAGGAAAGATTGAAGTTCTACAGGTTCATTCAAACTTATAAGAAGATTCTCCCTGTTCTGATTTGCCAGTGTTTTGGTTGTCTAAGCCCTACATGAGGAAGTTAAGTGAGAATACTTCCATTTCCTGCCTCCTAAAGATTATTTTGATGCTGGGTGGAATGACTGCCCAAAGGATAATTTTGTGCTTATATCACATTCTGTCCTAGTCAAAGAAAGAATGTTGTCTTGAGAGAGCAGAGCATGCCCCAAGGCCACAGCTCAGATAACACTGAGATTGTAGAACAGGTGAGTCAATGAAAATGAAATAAATGGCAGAGAGAGTTTGATATTCAACTTGGAGATCTCAGTGGACCAAAGATTTAGACATTCATTTGGTTGCACTCTGACTAAATAGGCACTGCAAAAGTCCTTCCCACGTTCCTTTCTCTGCACTTTTTTCCCATTCACCATGATTTTGACACTTCCTACTCCCTTCGTCTCCTTTTTCACTTTATTTTTTTTATAGTTTTAATTGAGTCATTGTGTGCTGAATAGAAAACAACTCAAACTATCTTAGTCACCTTTATACCCCCTTTCTCCACAGCACTCTCCACGGTGCCCTAATTGAAATCCATACCATCTTTCATCTGTGTTATCTTCTATTGTGTCAAGTTAGGGTCCCCCAAATGACCTCAGGGTATGTTCATTCACTGAGGTCTACTCAGCCTACCAGGAGTTCCTCAGTTTAGGAAGACTGGCTCATTCTCACTCAACAGTAATCAGTTGACAATATACCATAAGCAAAGGTTGGGATCTTCAAACAGTTTTCCCAGACTCATACTGGGTTTATGTCTGTTTGAGTTTGTATGGGTCTTGTGCATGCTGAAATGATTGCTGTAGGTACATATGTGCAGGGTCCCAGGAGTTTGTAGGATTCTATTTCCAAATGGTCATGCTCCTCCTCACTGGCTCTTTCGGTTCCCTCTTCCACAATGGTTCCTAGGTCCTGGGGCAGTGAAAAATTAATATACGTATCCTGTTCAGGGACCCATACTCTGTAGATTCCTAATCTCCATGATCTAGTCATATTTGATCTTTTGTGTTGCTGACCCTTTGTTGCAAGAGGGAGCTTCAATAATGAGAGTTGAGGGATTTATTAGCATCTTCTTTACCCTTTGTTGTATATTGCTTGAACGTTGGGGATAGAGGCTGCATTGTAGATGTGCCTCTTATGCATGGGAAATCCACAACATCTGTGTATGACCAACAGTGGTACTCTGTAACAGTCTCTGTCTCTGTCTGATGTAAATGAAGTTTCATTGCTGAGTTGTGACTGGGCTATTTGTCTGTAAATATAAGGATACATATTTTGCACATAGTAAGAAATTACATTAGTTAATAGATGTGACAGTCTTGGGGTTTCTCCTAAGATCTATGACCTCTTCAGCCATTTGTACTAGGTTATGTTTACAAGACCACACATGAATTTCCTCCCATTGAGTGGACACTAAGAGCAATAGGTAGTCATTGATTGGCCTCAAGATAAAAATGTCACTACTATACCAGTGTCACTTTATTGGAAATGTTTATTATTTCTGTAAGATTTCTGGTGGGACTTTTGGCATTACGTGGGTATAATAATATATCATCTTCAAAAAGGGATACATTTTCCTCTTCTTTTCCAATGAGTACTCCTTTAACTTCCTTCTTTTGTCTTATTGCTATAGTAAGGCAGGAGTGAAGACAGTGGGCAGCCTTGTCTGGTTCCTGATTTTAATGAGAATGCTTCTAGTTTTTCTGAGTTTAGAATGATGATGGCTGTGGATTTTTTTTGTGTGTAAGCTTTAATTATGTTGAAGTATGTTCCTTTCAGTCCAATTCCCTCTAGGATTTTTAACATAAATGAATGTTAAATTTTGTTAAGGAACTTTCCTGCATCTATTGAGATAACCATGTGATTTTTGTCTTTGAGACAATATATGTGCTTTATGACATCTATTGACTTACCTATATTGAACCACCCCTGCATCTCTGGGGATAAAACTGCCTTGGATCATGGTTGATGATCTTTTTGATATGGGTTGTAAGTGATTTGCAAGTATTTTGTTGATAATTTTTGCATATATTTTCATTAAGGATCTTGTTCTATAGTTTTATTTTTTGGTTGCATCTCTACCTGGTTTTGGTATTACAGTGCTGATGACTTCATAGAGGGAATTTGGGCATTCTCCCTCTGTTTCTGTCTTTTTGAATAATTTAAGTATTATTGGATATGGATCTTCTTTGAATATCTGATAGAATTCTGCTGTGAATCCACCTGAGTCTGCACATTTTTTGATATAGAAGTTTGTTTATTACTGGTTCAGCTTCCATGTATGGGTCTGTTTCTTTCTTAATTTCTCCTTTGACCCATTCATCATTCTAATATGCTATTTAATCTCCATGAGTTCATTTAGCTACTAGGGCTTCTTGCAGTGCTGATTTTAAGATTTATTCAATTGTGCTCTGATAAAATACATGGAATTATTTCAATATTTTAAGTATTTGTAGTTTGCTTTTTCGCCCATGATGTGGTTGATTTTGGAGAAAGTTCCATGGAGTACTGAATAGAATGTGTATTCTTTGGTGCTTGGATGGATGATTCAGTGAATGGCTGTTAGGTTCATTTGTTGTATGGTATTCAGATGTCTCTTTGTTTATTCTCTGCCTGGTTGACCTGTCTAATGGACAAAGTGGGGTACTGACATCTCCTACTATTAGGGAGTTGGGATCAGTCAGTGTCTTAAAGTCCTGTAGCATTGATTTTATGAATTTGGTTCACCAGAGTTTGGTTCATATATGTTCATGATTCTTATACATTCTTGGTTAAGTGTTACTTTGATCAGAAAGAAGTGACCCTCTTCATCACTTTTTATTATTTTTAGTTTGAAGTCTATTTTGTCATATACTACAATTGCAACTTCTGCTTGTTTCTTATTTCCATTTGTGTGGAATATTTTCCCATTCTTTCACCTTATCATAGTGCCTGTCCTTGGAGGTGAGATATATTTCTTGTAGACAAAAAGAGAATGCATTTTGTTTATTAATCAATTCAACTAGCCTATGTATTTTGACTGAAGAGTTCAGTTCATTGATATTTAAAGTTATTATTGAAAGATATGAATTTGTTCCTGGCTTTTAATTTCTGTTTGCATTCTTGGTCTAACTTTTGTAGTTCCCCAGTTTACACTCTCCAGCAAAAAAGTTTCGTCAGGCAAGAAAGGAAAAGGATGTGATGCACACAGAAGTTCACATCTGGCCCAAATGTAGAGAATGTGACACTGAAGAGTGCATTTTCCTGGTTAGGACCCCTATATTGAACATCACCGAATCATGGCTCAGGGATTATTGTAGAAGAAACGTCAGAAAGATAATAAGAGTCAGGCCAGGACTCTGGGAACTTGCTCAAATGAACTGTGATGATGACAGCATGCACAATACCCATGGGAAACAGACCCTACCCTTGGTCAAGGAATTGTGGAAGCAGTTTACTGCTGTGTGAGGGACAGTTGATCTTCTTTGAGGGATTAACTCTAGATAGGCTGACTAGACTCCAGACGGTGAAGTTACATAGAGAGACATGTGGGTACAAAACCTTGACCAGATGGTCTATAACATGTATGATAGGGTGCATGAAATCTGAGAAGGGGTACTGCTGCAGATGTAGGAAGAGATCTAAGTATGATAAAGATTATTGTATGAAGTGCATAAAATCAAAAAATATTAATTGAAAGCAATAACATCAATTTTATATAATACATATATTTATATTACCAAAATAGTTCTTAAATAAACTCTGTCAAGTTAACCATTAAACCATGTTCTTCAGTTCCCACAACAACACAGCTAGAGTTATAGAGCTGTGCTTTTTGTATCAATACTTGCTATAAAATATGTACTTACCATATGGTTTGTTGAACTGATTAAAAGTAAAGTAAATTTCAGTGTTTTAGTATGGTAGAAATCACAATGTACAAAAACTATCAGATATTAACACTAGGTCAAATGTCTTGACTATATATGCAGAAATTTTAAATATATAACCCACCAATCATAAATATTTAACTGCAAATGCAAATCATTTACAAGGAGGCAAATGAAGCATGATTCTAGAAGGTATGTATGATACACTGAGAGGAGCTAAATGGAAGGAGATCCTGTCAAGAATTTGCACACATATGTCTCTCAGTCCAAGTTCACCAACTGGAGTCTAATCAGCCTATCCAGAGTTACCCCCTTAAAGATTTACTTTCCCTCACCCTGCAGTAATCCGTTGCCAAAGTTCCTTAGCCTGATACCCATTTCTCTAGATCTATGTTGTGCTTTTTTCTCAGTGAGTTGGCATGGGTCTTGTGCATGCTGTCACCATTATTACAAGTTCATAGAAGCAAGTTCCCAGGGACCTGAAAGCATCTGTTTCCTTATGTTCATGCACCAACATGTACTCTTAAATTCTTTCCAACTTCTCATTCACAAAATTGTGGATGGGTGTGTCTTAATATAGGAGTCCTACCCCGAAACAGGACTTTTCAGTCTCTTATTAACTAAAACATAGTCAGTTATGACCTTATGTGTCCATAGCACTCTGTTGTATGAGGAAGCTTCACTGTGAGAGTTCAGGTATGTATAGAATTCTCCTTATCCCCTCTTCTCTGAAGTTCCATTAGCCTTAAGTGTAGAGGTTCCAATGCAGATATGTCTCTCAGACATATATTCTCTGTCTGTCACAAGTTTTAGAACTCTGGAGTAGCCTATATGTGTTACAAAAGAAGCTTCTTTGATGAGTGGTGTAAGGTATGCTTGTCTGAAAACATAAGTATCTATTATCTCTCCAGCCATGTGGATTTGGTTATATACACAGTGCCACCCATGAGTCCCTACCCCCATTGAGAGGGCTTTGAGTCCAATTACATAGCTGTCGATTATCACCTAGATAAAACAGCCACAACTGCACTAATATCTGGGTTGAATCATTGATTATTTTCTCCTTTAGTTGGGTATATAATATCCTCTAGAACTATGAGAACTAGACTTCAGGGTGAAGGCATCCAACTCAGTTCCAGTTCCAATACTATAAGTCCTGTATCCAAAAAGCATCATGTCTTTAGCAATAGGGTCTTAACTTCAAGTTCTGGGAATTAATCATGGGCCCTGGCAATAAACTGGGTTATTTGGGGAGTCTCTTTGATCACCTTTACAAACAGCTGAAAGGGAGGCTTCTCTTGTCTGATACTGTGTTCCTAGGTTATACAGCCTTCAGGTATACACATGTACTCATGATCAGATAGCATGTGTGTATTTTTCAGGGGTGGGGTTGAGTTAGCATATTTCCCTCTGGCTTTTATGCCACATATATTTTATTTATCTGTCTCCTCTCCCCCATCTCCCTCTCCGTACTAAACTTCCTCTCCTTCTCCAGTTTAAATATGTCCATTTTCCCCTTTATAATACCTGTCTACTATTTTCTTACACTTTACTACCATGGTTCCTTGTATGTCTTTCCATCCACTCTTCCCAGTTGAGTATCCCCAATTTCCTCATTCCCCCTTGTTAACATATGATTCCTTCCATCCATCCTATCTCAGCCTCTTTTTTTACCTCCAGGCTTCATTTTAATTTTCCTGGCTCCTAAGGATATATACTCATATATAATGGATTAGTGTTAAGATACACAAATGTCAGTTGCTTTTCTGAGTCTGTGTTACTTCACTTAGTATAACAGTTCAGTCCACTTATCTGAAAATTTCATAATTTCATCTTTCCTTAATACTGAGTAGAACTCCATTTTGTAAATGTACCATATTTTCATCATCCATTCATAAGTTACGGGACATGTAGGTTATTTCCATTTTTCAGTTGTTGTGAAAAGAATAGCATCATACAAGTACAGGTGTCTCTCCATTAGGATGAATCCATTGGGTATATGACAGGAATGGTATAATAGGATCATATAGTAGATTCATTTTAGTTTTTTAAAGATTTCCATAGTGTTTGCAGGGTTTGCATTCCTGTCAGCAGTGGATAGTGTTCCCTTTCTCCACATCATGGTCAGCATTTGATCTCTTTTGTTTCCTTGATTTTAGTATTACTTGGGTAAGATGAAATTTCAAATTAATTTTAAATTGTATTTCTCTAAATACTAAGGATTTGGAGCACTCTTTATGGTGTTTTTAAGCCATTTTTATTTCTTTGTTTGGGAACACTCTGTTCAAGTCCTTAGCACGTCTTTTTACTAAGCCATTTCTTTTCTAGTTTCTTTGCTTTTTTAGGTTCTTTGTATATTCTGGACATTAATCCTCTGTCAGATGTGTAGCAGGTGAAGACATTCTCCTGCTCTGTGTCTTTCTCTTAACTTCCTTGGTTGTAGGTCTTTCCATTTCATGGTGTCTTCCTCTATCCCTTTCATTAAAGATTTACATTTGTCTTTGTAGAGCTCTTTACTGTCTTTGGTTAGTTTTATTCCTACGTATTTTTTGAGGCTATTGTGAATAGGAGAGTTTCCATGAATGCTTTCGCCAATTGTATGATATCAGTCTATATAAAGGCTACTGCTTTTTGTAAGTTGATTTTGTAATCTGCCACTTTGCTGAAAGTATTGATCACTACTAGCAATTTTCCAGAGGAATTTTTGGGATCTTCTATAATCCTTGTGAAGATCTGGTCAATGCCATTGACTATGAAATTCCCCATTTTTCTTATAAGCTTATGATGGATAGATCTGTTCTTTCTACCATGTCACACCTTTCCTGAATATTCCATTTCTGTGTTTTAAAAAATATTGTATTTATTTTTATTTTATATATATGAGCTTTATGCCTACATGTATGTAAGTGCATCTGTGTCAAGTAATGCCCTTAAAGTATAGAAGATGATGCTGGATCCTCTGGAACTGGACTTACAGACCATTGTTTGTCGCCATGTGGGCGCTGGAATTTGAATTCTGGTCTTTTGCAAGAGTAGACAGTGACTATAACTGTCGAGCCATCTCCCCACGCCACCATTCCTGTTCTTTTTAAAAATAAAATTTGTAGTCCTTCCTTGGAGAGTCTAATTCTTCAGCTTTGCCATCCAGCATTTATATTCTGTTTTCTATTCCATTCATTCTGCTCTCAAGGCTTTCTCCTATCATTTCAACTTGACTCAGTGAGTTTTTCAATTCCATCTTCATTTTGACTTGGGTTTTCCTCAGTCTTTGTATGTCTTTTTTTTTAATTCAGTTTTCAATTCCTGAAATGTTTTTCTTATTTCATTCAGTTACATATTTGTAGTTGCTTTAGCTTCAGTCACAAGTTTATTCCTCTACTCATGGAACTGTTCATCTGGGTGCTCAAGTTGATCATGTTTATGATGTTCTTTTAATTCCTGTGTTGTAGGGCCTCTTGGGTGATGCTCATTGTAGCATAATTCTGTAGATTTTATTGGGTGCATAGTCTCTTGATTTTTCAGATAATTTATGTATTTGCATTACTGTTTGAGCATGTGCAATTCTATTTATATTACTGATGCATCTTGGTTAATTTTTACTCAGATATGAAAAGTTAGTTGGCATGCACTTCATGTTCTTGCAGGGTAGTAGATAGGTCTGTGGCAGGCAGATCAGAACACGGGCCACGGTTATCACAGGGGTAGTGACAGCAGGTGGAGGGTCTAACCATTGAAGCTGGGGAATGGAGCTAGTCTGGATGCAGGGGAGCAGGACACTGTGGGCAGTTCTGGATTCTGACTGTAGTCCGGAGGTCTAAGGCATAAATAGAGGGGAAAGCCTGGGCCCAAGTCTAGATGGGAGTCAAGTGTGGGGAGAAATTGGAGCTGCTCAGGCTGCAGGGAAATCATAGCACAGTGGGCAAGATCTAATTTACCAGGGTAGTGAATCAGTCTCTGGCAGGCAGATCAGGAGGCCAAATGTAAAGCAGGATTGGAGACAGTCTTTCGAGGATAAAAAAAAAAAAAAACAAAAAAAACTCGGAGATCTAACAAACGAAGCTTGAGGATTAAGCGATTCTGAATTTGGAAGCTAGTCCAAAGATATAAGGCAGAAGAACAGAAATGAGCTTGGGCCTAAAACTAGAAGAGGGACCAACTAGGGGAGAGCAGATGGTAAAATATGATTGAAGCCACCTCTACATATAATTTTCTACCCATAATAATCTGAACTACTTTCACCATCTGAAATTATATATAAATAACTTGATTCGAGCTGTATAATAATATTGCCTTGAAAAATCAAAGAAGAATTTCAATGTTTAGATTATTTCATTTAATCTTTTTCATCATAGTCTGTTAGAAATAGCCTGCATGAGGTTGGCTCTTTGTTAGAAAATACCTGGATGAAGCCACATTTCTTTAAAACTTTAAATTCACAGAAAGTAGAATTTTCAGAAAATTCATATATGAAATAGAAATTTAATTAATGTGACTTTTAAGCAATTAAGTGTTAAAATTCGATTAAGTGTTATCTAAATGATAGATAATTCAGAGTTGTTTGTACCCTACCTGCAATTGTCACAGCTACATAGATTTAGAATTGTCGAGAAAACAGAAATTAAACAGAGTCTAAATGTGTTTTTAGTAACTTAGTCACAAAAAATAAATTTTGCCTAAATTCTCTAAGAATATAGGACAAGAATCTGAGGAATTTGGGACTAGGGAGAAGGCTCAGTGGTTAATAGTACTGGCTGCTCTTGCAGCAGACCTGGGTTCTGTTTCCAGCTCCCACATGGTGGTGACAACTGTCTTTAACCCCAACTCCAGGGGATCTGATGCCCTTGGGATCTGATGCCCTCTTATGGCCTCGGAGGGAATTGCACACATATAGTGCACTTGCATACATGCAGGCAAAGTACTCATGCACATAACTTAATAAAGTATTTGTTATAAGAGAATCTGGAATTTGTTTTCTCTTGTTTCCTCATACGATACAAATAATTACAGGTAGAAATCAGGTCAAAAATGGAAATTTTGCTTGAATTCACATTTCTCAAAAAAAAATTCTTTTCCTGATCTATAATACTATTTATTGTCAAGGTTATTTACAGGAAAAGTGGTTAATACATGGGGAATAATATCTATATGTATTCTAATATATAGTGAATGTAGGTATAAATTATGTTTTATATAATCCCTGATATCTAAATTCCTATATTAATAGATACTTTGTTTTAAAATATTTTTAAGAGCATCACATAACAGAACATTCGAGACAGTGGACAAAATCTTTATAAAATCTGGGAAAATCGAGGAGTGGGGACTCATGCCTAATTTAATCCTAGCTCTAGGAAAGCATAGTTAGGCAGATCTCTGATCTATGTGAAGTCAAGTGCAGCCAAATTGACAGAGTGAGTTCCAGACCAGCTGGTTATAAATGAAAACCCTGTCTCAAAAAAAAAAAAACTGAAGAAAGAATGTGGATAAAGATAGAAGACATCAAATAAACAAATAAGCATAGACTACATATTTAACATAGCGATTTAATAAGAACCATATTAGAAGACTGAGTTTGGAAAACATGGAACTTGTTGTGCATTGGAAGGAATGCTATGCAGTATCCTGGCTTTTTTAGAAAATATCAACTGCTATATTTCTAAAACTTTTCTAGTTCAGCTACTCGACCCCTGGAAAAGTAAATCTTCTGAGACACTCAGCACAGGCATTGACTAGAATCAGGAGATAATTAGGGCAGCAAGTGTTTAACAATGAGATCACTCTTCCCAAATGGCTAGTCTCAACCTTGAGAAAGGGTTTAGGTCAGCTCTTAATTTAACTGGAGTAGGTAGCTCATCTCTAATATGTTAGAATATTAATATGCTCCTAAAGTTAAATGTTGAGTATATTAATTGGGTTCATCTTTAAAAGAGGCAATGCGGTAGAGAGCAATGTGAACTTTCCAGGTCTCTGCTCACCTACATCCCACTGGGATGCTCTTAAAGTAGTAAATGAATTTTCCAGTTATGCTGCATTGACCAAACACTAAAGTTTGAGTTAATTAAGTCAATTTTACCATAAGATCTGTCACATTGAATTAGTCATCTGTAGGAATAAATATAACTTTTATGCTACCTGTTTACGGCAACAATTCCCAGCTTGGATTAATTTTTCTTAAACACCAAAAGGAATAATACCAGCGGAGCTTAATATATTTTTTTTTGTTACTCCAAATACTTGAATGAACAAAAGACATAATCTTAACTTTTATGATTTAGATAAGGATTTTATTATCTTCCAAAAGTACTTAACATTGGAGCCCTGATTTTTAGTTTTATATTTAGATTCAGTTTTATATTTATTAGTTGACATTTTGGTCCACAACAAACCACACTGCTTGATGTTACAAATTAATGCCTAGAATTCATTAAGCAAACTATGCTGTACTTTTAAAGATTTTGTATTTTTTTAATGATTCTTTGAGAATTTGATACACTATATTTTGAATCTATTCGTGCATACTCCTCCCCATCTTATTAACAGCCTTAAAACAGCCTTTTTTTTTAATGTGTGAATTCATCTCGTGGAGTCTTGTTAACCCACCAGCATCATACACTTAAGGAAACTAACTCCCTTTTTCCTGGCAGTTATTAACTGCCAATAAATTGTTAGCTACGGTTAGAGCTTCCTGCCAACCTCTTCCATCCATACAGGGTTTTTGTGTGGGTTGGGCCTATACAGGTCTTTGTATGTTGTCACAAATGCTGTGAGTTCATGCCTGCATCTACCCTGTGGTATCTAGACATGTTCCTTATATTCATCTACCACCTCTGACTCTAACAACCTTTCTGCTGCCACTTCTGCAATAATTCCTGAGCGAATGGGAACAGAGGGTGTCATACAGATATCCCATTTAAGGCTGAAAGTCTCTTGTTCTCTGCATGTGGGCCCCCGTTTTACTCTCTATCTGCCGCAAGAAGAATCTTCCATGATGAGAGTTGAGAGATACACTAATCTATGGGTATGACCAATCAGTAGGAGTAGAATAATAGTAGTAATCACATAATTCTGGCCTTGATAAGAGTTCTGGCTATGGATTCCATATTGTGAAGTGGGCCAAAAATCCCATCAGAAGGTAATTGGTTACTCTCACAACACTGGTACCACTACATGAAACAAAATCTATTCTTTAAAGTAATATACCCAACCACTGCATTTATCTGGTCAGATTATATCATTTTCCATAAGCAGTAATAATAACAGTTATCTTAAGAATATGTTGAATTGGGGCTATAGAGATGGCTCAAATGTTAAGAGGATTTTAATTTGCATAAGGCAAAAATTTACTTCCCAGAAGCCATGTTGGACAGATCACAACTGGTTGTAGCTCTAGTTTGAGGAGAATCTGAGGCCTCTGACTTCCACAAGCACATATGTTCACATGCCCATGCCCACAGTAAGATACACACATAGAGACACAGAGTAAATAAATAATAATATAATATTTTCTTGAATAATTAACCTATTCAATTGTGCTATATTATTTGAAAAGAAGAATCATACAATTTATTTTCAAATACTGAATCCAATTACATGGCACAGCACCTATGACACAGAGAAGGAGTGCCTTGAGTTAAATATTTCTGTTTCAACCCTTTTCTTGAATTATTCACATAATTTCTAAAAGAATATTTTTCTGATCAATAATACATTGTTGACAAGTTTATTCCCAGGCAATGTGTAACATATGTAGAGAGATAATACATATATAATTGGAGGAATAACATATTTTAACATATAATGAATGCCAGTTAACAATAAGCTTTGTCATAATTCATGATACTTATAAATCCTACATTAACAGATAACTTGTCTCCAGATGTTTTAAAATATTCACCATTTGTGTTGACTTACATCAATTCCTATCCTCTAGGTTGTAGGCTATTCTGCACTCTGATTTTATACAAAAGATAGGCATTATTTAAACAATCTATTTAGGAAATTTGTTCTTAAATTGTACATTTGACTTTGGCCTAGTTAGTGTTTGGAGATTATTTAACAGAGTGTAGATATTATGATGATGGTAAATACTGACTCTTGACATGACTGGATTTAGGAGTATCTCAGAGACAAACCTTTGAACGTATCTGTGAGGGCTTTTAAACCAGAGAGTTTAACAGGTGAGAAGACCCACCGTGAGTAAGGGTAGGTGATTCCTTGGATGAAAGTCACAGACTGAATAAAAAGAAGAAAACATGAGCACAAGAATCCATAGCTCTTTGCTTCCTGACTATGAACTCCATGTGACCAACTATCTCCTGATCCTACTTAGATGTGTGTCTTCCTGCCATAATGAACTATATCCACAATCTGGAGCTAGAGTACATCCTTCTTGGCTTAGGTTGCTTTTGCCAGGTGTTATTTCATAACAACAAGAAAAGTAGTCAGACATTTGCCAATTAATCTGCCACCTAATAGGATGCAATTTTTATGTGGTATAGGAAAAATGCATTGATGTTGAACTTCTCTAAAATATGAAGTTGATTGATTACTAGAAAATAAAATGTTTCTTTTAAGATCTTTATTATAAATTTCTAGTAAAATAATACCCATAAACACTCATTTAAAAATCCTGTTTTTATTATGTAATTTTAATTATATTATTTTGTGTTTTTATATATTTTACCTTCATTATTTGTAATTAACTTAAATTTTCATTTCACTTCACAAAACTAACTGTCCTAATCTTTGATCATTAATATCAACACAATGTCATTTACAAAAATGTTCAGTTTCTTTTTTCCTTTGACTAATTTTCTGTTTTTGTTTTATATAGTTAATGTCACTAATGTAATTTCCAACTAGAAAGGCATAAGGGAGAAAATGAGTGCTTTTGATTATAAAGCTTCACTTCTTTATCACTCTTGCTTTCTTTCTCTGTGTGTTGGGGAGAGAGAGAAATAGAGACAGAGACAAGAGATAAATTGATCTAGGATTGGGAATTCATTCTAGAAGAGAACTTCATTTTCACATCATGTTTATTTATTTTATTTTATATTTATTGTATATATCTCATCAAATTATTTTTATTTTATCATTTTGATTTATCAAGGATATTTATAAAAATAGCTATGATAGATGTTCTTTGATAGAATAAAAGTTCCAGGTAAATATTTACAACATGGCCAGTATTTTCTAGTCTTTTTCATTTATATGTCCATCATAATTGGTAAAAGAATGCAAACCACCTTTTACTGGAAGCACTGCTTTATCTAACCTACTTAGCACACTCTCTGGTACTTTGATCAAGTACTTTAGATCAGTACTTCATTGCTCGTTTTCAGCTCTGTCAGATGTATCTGTAGGCACTCCAGAAGTTGGTGACTCTAGGTAAAGTTCCAAACAATGAGGGGAACAAAGAGGAAAAGAGAACAGCCATTCAATCAACAAATGTGATTGTGAAGGCCTAATCTGTGTCTGACAATAATCTATACTCTGAGGGAGAGGACGTTGCATGGCTGTGGCATAAAAAGAAAATGGAAAGAAACATGAAGGCATCAGAAGAGATCTTTTCCTCGCTATTTCTTGTGCTTTGTAAGACTTTGAGGCTAAAGTAATTCTGAAAGCCATAAGATATACAAGTCTCTAAAATACATAATTAAGTTGTAAAATGGTCTTTTCACTGATAGGCAATCATGTTGATGTCACAATTAAAGCCTGAACAACAGTTAATGTCCGTATAGGGAAGAATAATTTTAAAAAATCATTAATTAGGGTCTATTCACTGTACCATTGTCAAAACTAATTGCCTAGAATAAGACGTTCCTCCTTGATTGATGGGTTTATAAATACAAAGCCAAGTCCATGAGGGCTGCTCTCTGTTTCTCAGACAGCGTGGATCAGTTTTTCCTAACAGTTAATTCTAGGTAACAGTCAAATCATGGGTGTTGCTGTCTAGGCCAGACCTTAATATTATATCAAGAGCAGTTTACTAGGTTTGTACACTCAAGAGATGATCTTTGCAATACCATTATTTTTATAAAGATGGAATTGTTTTCCAGACCCAAACATACTATGTGTGTTAAATGCACACTTTCACAATTTCATGAACTGAAATTAAATTCTAGATTATTATTTTGTTGTAAGAAACTCGTATAGAATGTCTGGACATTGAAACATTAAGACATTTTGTGTCAGGAAGTGGTTTATGCCTACAGACTCAGCAAGTTTGTACCCAAAGATTTTATATTTATAGTACATAGCGGGGAGTTATATACCCTGTTATACTCTAGTTCCTTTGTCTCCCTTCGATGCAAAGTGTATATATTCTGAATGGGTGCTCTAGACAACCAGGTCATGGCAAGGTTGCAGATGTACAAAAACGTGCACTGGAACTATGGGCACATGTTGACACCGATTTTTGTCCTACCCTCTCCGTTTGTCATGGAGGCTGCAGGGAACTTTGGGTGGGGCCTTTTTGGAACCAGAACAGCAACTTAGCACGTCCCTCTTGGCACTTTAGTCCCACACCTTAGTACTCAGATGGCAGCCTGGAGATGCTCTAAGGGGAAGCTCCTCACATCTCCTTTCCAGTTTGTTTTAGTCTCCTTCAGATGTTGGGCCCTCAAGTGTCGAAACATCAAAATATCAGCATAAGACACCAGCAATATTGAATAGGGTCCTTGGTATAATTGTTATTAGTATAATTTTTCTCTGACCTACCAAACCTTATCTTCTGCTTCTCCGCCTAGTACCTTAAAGGAGGTACTTCTACTATGGCGTTTTTCTTTCAAATAATGCCTTAAGAGTAGGGAAAAGCATCACTTGACTTCAAGTCTTTAACAGTTTAGTAATTCAATAAAAGATTTTTGAATGAATGAGGGACAGAATGAAAAAGAGTCCTATAAAAAAATAAAAACATATTTATATATCTCCTATTTTATATCAATGTTTAGTATTTTCATAGAATTTTGTTTTCAAGATATTATTATATCCTCAACAGAAATATAAGCAGAGCCTTAATACACCAATTGAAAACATCTGTTCCATCAGAGTGTGAATGAGCTTTATTGGGTATTACAGTCTTGTTCACTATTCATCAATACTTTGTAAGAGTTAAATTGTATCTTAGGTCCTATGCAGAGGACAAGGTGGCTAAAATTGCATTTAAGAATAATTAACATATTGCTGTTCATCATTCCTGAGGATCGGGGAAACACACATACACATGCACACATTTACACATATACACAACTAAGCACGTGAGCACATGCATACACACATGAACATATGTATGTACACAAATACACATACATGTATACTCGTGCACACACACATGCACTCATATATACATGCACACACATACAAACATACACACACTTTTTTCCTGATAATTCTTACTGTACTATGTTTCTAAGAAAAAAATGAAAACTGAGTGAATATGAAAACATTCTTCCTGTTCCCTAAAATATTGTGTCATTTTGAGATCTACAAAAAACACTGGGAAAGAATAAATTATGTAAGAAATTGGATAGCGGCAGCCTGAGAACAGAAAGGTGTCCATGTGCAGCTGGTGTGAATCCTGAAACAACAACGAGAGAATGTCAACTAACTGACCTTTGAGGAAAGGAAGGCTGAGCCATGCACCTCAGATCTTACCTCATGGAGGCTACAACCCTTTCAAACCATTTCAACTGAAAATTTTACTCCCATTATAAAATCCTATGGTAATACTACTATAGTTTTAAAGTACTTAATAATGAGTAAATAAATAAGAAACACTAAAATGTTAAAAGTAGAGCTTACATACTGTTAATAAAACTATTTCTACTATGGTTTATTTTTGGATATTTTCTTAATAAAGTGTTTAAGCCAAAAGAGAAGCCAGTATCTAAAACACATTCCAAGAAGGAATTACAAGAATGTTAAATTTCCTTATCATTTACTCCAAGTACACGTAAAGAAACTGTAGATTAATTTATTTCAGATTCAATAGTTTTTTCAATAACAATTTTTTTAAAGATAATGTGACATTTTCTGGTATTCATATTGACCTCTCTGAATCCTGACTCTTGTGGTACAGAATTCATTCTCTTTAGTTAATGCTCTCTTCCTTGTTAGTACTTTGTGACTTAGGAAATAAAAACAGTGAAAACATCGATCCACAAACTTACAACATATTAAATAGAGAAAGAATTACTTTGCTTGATATTTTCAGTCAAAGGCATTAACTGAGAAAGATGACATTTTAATTGAAAGTTAATGTCATGTTTACAAAGAATAGCTTTACACAAAGGGGTTTGAGAATGTCTCATAGTTAGAGTCTTCATTTTATTGATCCATACACACCAATATCTTCAGAAACAAACATGAATTTACAAACAGAATAGGAAGCATCTAACAGTACTAATGTATTTAGGAACAAGCACAAACACACATATGCAAGTACACACACACACACACACACACACACACACACATACCTCTGAAATGCTTTGGAGAAAATTAATGCTGCCAATACTTAAAATCTGTCATTTCTCCTGTGTATTTTTGCAGTAGTTTATGTGTATGGCAAGGAAAGACACTTAGGCATGTATTCTGTTCAGTATGATGAAACTAATAATGAACCCAGCAGCAAATACCTAGCATGAATCTTCCTTCCAGAATCATGATAGATTTTCAATAGTAGCAATGTTTCAAGCTTAGCACAGTTCTAAACACATTTAAATTGAAGATATAACATACATTGACGATACAAAATATCTTTTCCTAATATCCTAGTTATTATTCTTTGCTATGATAAACTCTGTTGTGGTTTATATATGGAATCAACATCCACTCCACAGTGGAATGTCACAGTTCAATACTCCCTACTGCTTTCTATCCTAGTGAATAAAATGTTTCCTCCTCTAATGGCAGGAAAACTTAATTTTTCAATTATCCATTAATTTTCTTATTCTCTGAGACATACCCATCGATACAGCCTACAAGTGCAATTGAGTCTACAGATTTAAAGGAAGTAGCTTAGGAAAAAAATTCAAGAAATTATAAAAGGAGAGAGGTAAATATTTACTTATTTATTATTATTGAAATACTAGGGGTTGAACGTGGGGATTCAAACATGCCATGTTAAGTTGTTAAGTGTTCTAACACTGAGTTGTATCAGCATTTATTTCACATTTTATTTTGATACAGCATTTCAATAAATTTGCCCAATTAGTCACGAATTCACCATCTTTATACCTCCACCTCCTAAGTAGCTGGGATTACAAGTCTGTGGCAATAAGCCTTGTTAAAATATTGTTTTTAATATAAAGTTACAAGCATTACCATGTGCATACACTCATTCCCTCATCTGTTTAATATTCTTGGCTATAGGACTATTTCAAAATGTCATGAAACTCAGTACTTTTTAGGTTCTGTACTGTTAGTGTCTACTACATTTGTTATTACTGTTTCCAAGTCTTTGTACCAAAATCACATCCAAAGTTGATAGGTTCTATAAAGCTAAACAAAACCCAATGTGTCCATCTATTTCTTTTCCCAATACTGGTTTCACCAATTTTAGGGATTTTCTCCTGCTTTCTTCCTACTCCCTCCTGATGGATAGCAGCCATTGTCACTTAGCTTGCTATGTAATGTTTTGTTAGTGCAAGCTAAATTCTAGTCCATATTCTCATTATTATGTTCTATACCCGTCCCTCCCTCTTTAAATCAAAGCCATCTTCACTTTTCATATAATATTTGTCTTATACGTCTCCATATTCAAAGCAGGGATAAGCATTTTGTAGTATAGTAATGTCTTCGTGACTTTAAATGACACAAAAGACAGGGTGATCAAAACTCCCTCATAATATTACAGGGATGGAGTGACTGATGTGGTCACTCACCATTGTCCAGCATGTATATTGAGTAGTGGAGAGATAAACACACTAGCATTGCTTTAAGTTGCAAAGAGATCTATCCCTAACATCTAAGGATGAATATGCAAAGAAGGACACTGCTAAAACGTACTATGACACTTTTGGTAAAATAAGACAGAATGTGGTATGTATTGACACTGGCACATAATTTATTATCATTTAAGTAGCAGGTTCATTGAAGGGAGTTGTAGGAAATCAATCTAGAATGGTGACAAGAGAAGAAACTTGAGGAAACATTTTGACACATCATAATCAAATTTATCTGATGTCCTGTAAGGAAAATAAATGTTAAACTTCAAGATTATAAAAACAGGCATATTTTAAAGGATAACAAATGTAACGATGGTAGAAGATACTGTCTCAGAATTCACTCAGGGAAGAAGGTAAGAAAATGATCTCAAGGATATTAAATATGCCTTTCAATAGTGTTAAACTCTACAATGCTATAGGATTATCCTCAGAAAAACTCCATAAGAAAATGAGGCAAAATAAAGTGTACTAACAGTCAAAATTCATATTTTAAGAGAGCTTAGATAAATATGCAATAGATGGATAAAAAGGAAATAAAATGGAGAAATAAAAAAGAGAGATTCAGTGATATAATGGTATACTAGAAAGTCAATAAAATATGTTAGAAGAAACATCACAGTAAAATAACAGTAAACATTACTTTTATTGAAAAGTTATAACAATATTATTAACAAATATACTTTTGAATTGCCCACATTTTATTATGAAATAATGTGAATATGTGAAAAGTAATTATTATTCCTAGTAAGTTCTGACAATTCTAAAGCTTTCATTGTCTTATCTTTTAATCTCACTATACATTATATTGAGATTCTAGAAAACAAGCTAATACATATTAGAAAATCAGAGGAATTATTTTTCTATTTTGATAATGGTATGAGATATGCAGAAAAAAAATGAGACACTGAGAATTTGGACAAGTCATTGGATGTAAGAGAAGTAATATAAAAGTCAAAAGGACTTTTTGGGTTAGATGGTGGACTAGAAGATGTCTCCGTGTTACTATGTAAATAAGAGTCAGTATAATAAAAAATTATTCTAAAGAGAAAGCAAAGGACATTTAGAAATTCACAAAGAAGTAACCAAGTATCAGAGAAGTGCCAAGGGAAAGTCAAGGGATGCACTGAAAATCAGCCTAGCCCAGCACAGCTTCAGCTGTGCTGGCTCACTAGAGTTGGGGAGAAATAGAACCTCATCCAAAAGGTATGATAGACAGAGAGAGTGAAAAGAGATTGGCTGGCTTACCCTAAGGACAAGTCCATGACCTTTACGAGTCTCTGGTCCTGTTTTAGTGAGATGGTGATTCCTCCCGAATGTAGGTTATCATTGGAGATCCTATATGTAATGATTTATCAGCAAATGATTTTGTCATTTGCAGAACTTGTTAGACTACCAGACAGCGGAGATTTCAGTGCCGTACCATTCTTATCATGTCTACAACGTATTAATGAGCAGCAAGTGTCTTGTCCCTCAGCCATGTGGTATCTTTCCACCTCCCTCTTTGTCAATTCTCCATGAGCCTTAGGTGTAGAGGTTACATTGTAGATGTACCACTTAGGGTCTGGCACCACAGGGTCCTTTATTCTTTGTGTCTTGACAAGTTGTGGAACTTTGCAATAGCTTCCATCTGATGTAAAAAGAAGCTTCTTGGATGAACGGTGAGACTTATACTTCTCTATGAAGAGAAGGATATGCATTTAGAATATAGTACAAAATTACATTAATCAAGGAAAGTGGCATAAATGGGTTCTTCCTATGGTCTTTTGACTTTTCCAACTATGTTTTCATGGCTATGTGTTACAGTACCTTGAATGAAGTCCCCACTAAGTGTGGGCCGTAAGTTCAGTTGTACAGCTGGAGATTTTCCCCAAGATTAAAGTGCAACTATTGCAGCAGTAGACATAATTTGCTGGGCCATTCATTATTGTGGTTCCTTGGCTTTAAAGATGTGTAGAATCGCTAATTGGTTTTCTTCCTTGGCAGTTTACATTGTATCTTCTGATACTATGAGAGCTAGTCTTCAGGAAGGGGGCTTCCATATCATTTCAGTTCAATTACTCCAAGTCCTGTATCCAGAGTATGTCACATTTCAACAATAGGATTTTACCTTCAAGTTCTTAGAGAAAATCAAGGACTGTGACAATAGCTTGTATTATTAGGGGAGTCTCTTAGGCTACCCTGATCGACAACTTAAAGGATGGTTTCTTCTGCCTGGAACTATGATTTGTTATATAGCCTTCAGCTATACATATTTACTATATATATATATATATATATATATATATATAATGTTTACTTTTCAGTAGGCTTATGAAATAATACATCTCCTTTTCGCTTTTCTTAGACCTCTTTTGTTTGACTTGATGCGGTGACTCTCCTAGAATACCTGAGTCATTAAATAATAATCACAGCTCAAGGTGCGAATAACACATCCCTAGGAGTTACTGATCAGGGAGATGCATGAGATCTACAAAACAACCAGTCTACTAACATTAACCTTGGTTGTGCAAAAATCAATCTCAAATTGACCAGGAACTTGCCTATCTCCTAACTTGCTTTCATAACTTCTGAAATTCCTATGCAGGCTACTAACGGGAAAAGAAAAAATAATAATAATAAAACAGCACTGGGCTTTCTATCTTGCAATACCTATTTGCCAGGCAAGATGTGCCTACTTGTTTAACAGTGGCACATTATTATGTGGCAGCTAACTGTAGCCTGATTGGATTTGAGATCTGTTCCATCCACAGGAGGAAATTTAAGTCCTGGTACAGAAATCCTGGTCAGAAGCCCATGACTGGTTAGATTATAAGCTCTAAGACTCAACATGCTACTGATAATTGGCTAAAAGCTCATCTTGTTATATTGTCTTCTAAATATTTATATTTAAGATTTTTATATTCATAGAACTGGACTATTCTCATCTTTGATCATAGAAAATTCTTTTTGAAAATGGCATCAATCAAGAGGGAAATGCATAACTGCTCAAAGTGATAATAATGAGACTGAGTGTTCAGCTCTAAATGACTAACTTCCATTGGGGATGAGGAAACAACCACAGAAGAGAAGACAGAGACAGTGCAAAACCCAGCAGATGGGGAGGGTGCTGTGAAATGCTGTCTTTTGGACATTACATAACTATTGTATTAAAAAAGTACTCAGCATCTGTGATTACATGCATAGTTCCTATATTAGCTTAAGCCAGCCAGAATTCCAACATAGATGGGGAGGTTGTTCACACCCCTTACTGAGAAGATCCTAGAAATAATAGCTTCTGGGAGAGAAAGAATAATTGTTTTTTGAGAGTTTGGTCACTTGTAACAATTTCTAAACTAGAAGGCTTGACACCCTGCACCTATGGGTAACACCAATTGGACTTAGTGGGTTATCAAAATAAAAAAAAAAAAATATATATATATATATTCACACACACACAAATAAGTAAGAAAAATATATGAATATTATAGGAATATTATGAGGAAAAATGTTGGGAAGCACATGGAGGAACTTGGAGGGGATGACCAGGGTGGCAACCATCATATTTATCCATTATGTATATAAATTGATAAAAATATTTTTAAATAATATATTAAGAAAGTCAGTAACTCTTTATGAAAATTCTATAGAAAAAGTCACACTATTTACCTCATCAGAACAACTTTCATGCTAATGTATGAGACAACTGAGCAGTAAAAAGACTGTCAATAGGGACTTTCAGTTTAGGGAAATATCATTTAAAGAGAAGTGTGTTTAAGTTCCAAAAGCAGTAAATGAATCGGGTTCACTAGCATACAGATTACATATTTATATGTTTAGCACAAGAAACATACTTTTCAACACAAGGAAACAATACTCAATTTTCCCATTTTTGTGTGAGATGAGATCTAATGAAGGATATGTTAGGGTGAAGATGTGGGAATAGATTGAGATTTATTGTGTGCAATGCATAAAAACTCAATAAAAATATTCATTAAAAAGAAAATATATAAAAATAAAGAGAAATGTTAATGGAACTCCTTTAGGAAAAATGAAAGTGATGGCAGTTGAAAGTATATTTCTACACAGAAGAATTAAAAACATCAGAAATGGTATACATCAATAAAAATATATTTGCCATAAAAAATTAAATGTAAGCAAACTATTCAATTTAGTGAATCTGACTATGAAGCTTTGTAAAATATAGGGAGCTAAATCCCATACACAGCTCTGAAGGATAAATATTATTAAGATTGACTGAGATATTCTGCATGAAATATACAATGAATCAATAAAATAAAGACTTGCAGTATTTCTTTAATGTCCTAGGACTCTTTGCTGAATTTTTCAACGTCTCACTTTCTTATGAAAGATTAATTTGACTGCGTACATATAAATGTAGAGAGTGACAGAAGTTAACGTCTCAGGAATTTTGAAATCCATCCGATTAGATATCCAGTACAGTGGGCATGTACCCTGTGTTGTTGTCCAAATGAAATCCTTCTGAGATTGCCATGATGTTGCTTGCTGCCAAGACCATGGCATTACAGTTTAGTGGAAAGCATATTATCTGTGTACTGAGGCAGGGTGCTGCCATCTCTGCTAATTACTAGCAGTATAATGGAAAGACTAGAAATCTAGAAAACAAAACCCAGCTATGTTAGTTAATTCCCTTTTTGGATTGTCTTAGTCATTTAGCCACCCTGGATCTTGCTGATGAAATACACAGAATCAGCACTTTATGGGAATGAGGATGCATAGGGCATTTTTCTGGGCTTGGTATGTGTACTTTTAATTCAGATATCCTATTCAGCAAAATTGTGAACTTAAATTTATTACCTGCTAGAGAATGAGGCATCCTTTTGGAGAACAGAGGGAAAATACGTGCACTGGAAAGCATGCTTGTTGCCCCTGGCTCATGGCATAGCATAGATCTGCAGAGGTGAACTCTGCTGACCAAGGTCTATCCTTCATTTGATGCTGAAGGTAGCATATGGGGAGGACAAATACATAATCATGTATTTGTTTGTTGCCATGAGCTATTTGTGTGTGTGTGTGTGTGTGTGTGTGTGTGTGTGTGTGAGCGTGTGTACTAGTGTGCTTAAAGTCTCAAAACTTTGGAAACTGTTCAAGACAGTACATTCCAGGGAAGGTGAGTGATACTCATTATATAATCAAAATACTCCATTAAAACTAAGCTGAATGTAAGACTGTGCTGGAGGAAACTGTCTGGTCATGCTTTACCACAACCAAGTTATTTAAAGCAGATGCGAATTGGATAAGTTCTTTTTATGGTAGTATCATCTGGGTTCAGGCATATTTCAAGAAGGCAGAAATATAATTAATTTTGGATTATTTAATATTCAGTATACATTTGAGTTATACTTTACAACCATTTATGTGAAAATAAATCTATCACTCTCAGTTGAATTGGTGAGTAACATTACTATAATTCTAATAAATTTCAACAACATATTCAAATAGGCAATACAAAGGCATTTTGAATGAAGATTTAAATAAATTGTTATTTAGTGAATATAATTAATGTTATTCATAATAACACTAAGTAAGAGTTTACAGTAGGAAAATGTGCTCATGTATCAGCTAGAGCTGATGAGTATGGAAAATGTTGAATGGAGAAAACACTTCTTTTCTGTGTGTTAAAGAAAAAAAGTACTCTCTTCTCTGTTCCGTGCCATAGAGGAATATTGGTAGACATGAGTCATTGTGGCAAGTACAAAGTGATAAAAATGGTGATATTTTATATTTGCTTTGTTTATATTTTTATTTAGGTGAACCAGTTTAAAATATTCAATCCTAAGTATCTAAAATCTGTTTAACTAAAATTTAATCTGTATTTTTGCTCAGACTACATCCTTATTCATATATATATATATATATATAATTACATTGGTTTATAAGAACTATTATTCTAGTTGGATATTATTTGTAGTTTTGTTAAGTATAGAATATAAAAGTTATATTTATGTCATAAAGAATGATATTTTGGTATGTGTACACCATTATACAGTGCTAACTTGATTAGCATTTGCATTCCTAATATTTTATAATTTAGAATATTTAAGGTACACAATATAAGTTATTACTTACAGTAACATAATGACCTTCAGAATCATTCCTTTTCAAATTCAGGATTTCCTTTTCTTTTCAGACTCAATTGTATTACTATTATTGTGTATCTATCTATCTATATATCTAAGTACATGTTTCTTTGTGTCTCTGTCTCTATCTCTTTCTGTCTCCTCTTTATTATATAATATATATATATATATATATATATATATATATATATACACATGAAAGTGAGATTTCTTGATTCTATGCACTCCACCTTTGTTCTAGGTACTAACGTATCTCCTCACCATCAGTGTACAAATCATTTCTCTAGATCCTTATCAACCTTGTTATCTTTGGTTTTGTAAAGTATAAAAATGTGAAGAGATATCATTGTCATTTTAATTTCCATTCCCATTTTCTAACAATGTCAAGCATTTTCTTATGCATTTATGATTAGCATTTCTTACCTAAAAGCTTTTTAGTTTTAAACTTTTGATGAAGAGATTAATTGTAAACAATAATGACCTTCAGTGTTCTATCCCTACAAATATACACATTATTCTCTACTCTAATCAAATTCCACTCCCTTTCCAAGCTCTAGTCATAATTTTTTTACATTTACATCTTTTAAAATATATTCTCTTGAGGAATAGTTCTGCTTTTATTCTTAGATGTGACAGTAAATATTATTTAGCATATGATTTTCCAAGTTAAGTTCTGTGAAGTATCAATGCTCAGAAGAAAAAAAAAATAAAACCACCAATAAAGAAGCAGACAAACAAGCACATACATCTTCCTTAGTTGGACAGTCTTGGGATATTTGAATTCAAACTGTTTCATGTAATACATCACTTCAAAATTTTACTACCAAGTTGCTCATCAGATGAACAACACTTTCCAAATGGATCTGCTCGGATGCTACCATTAATATTTTTGAGGAAACCCATTTTTCTTTTCTCAAAACTCAGTCAATAAAATATTTGTAAATTATTTAGTTCACTAAGTTATTTAAATGCAGCTGTCTGACTGCACTATTAAAGAATTGCTTTCTGTGGAGTATGTGTCCAATTATCATGACAACAGTCAGCAAAGAAAACTAAATTTCATGTGAAAAGAGACACAGTTCAAACAAAATGTGATCTTGAACATATGTGTTCACCTTTGTAAAGTAACTTCCCTTGCCTTTTGTTCACTAACTGACTTTGTTCCACAGGAAACAGGATTGCTTACAAATTTATTTAAAATGTTCAATATAAAGAAACACAGTTGAGAACAACATTTTTTTCACCTGAAACCTGAAAATTTCCACATGTAAGTATGGATTATTTCAGAGTTCTTATTAGACTAGTTAATTTTGGGTGTCTTTGATTAGACATGCTTTTTAATTCTGAAAGAGAAAATATATCATTATATGGAAGATATTGAACATAGCTTCTAGAAATAGAAATAAAAGCTGATGAAATACACAGAATCAGCACTTTATGGGAATGAGGGTGCATAGGGCATTGTTCTGGGCTTGTTATGAATTATGTAAACAAAATAGCATCATATAGATCCATAGGGTACGCAGCTACTGAAAGTATATTTAATGTTGCCCAGGGCTCATACTGAATCATAGACTTCTGAAAACTTACATAGCTCAATCACTATTGTTCCTTGTTTCCAGGCAAGTCCTTCCTCTAGGTTAATTGTATCATATTACACCTGTGTTCTTAGCCACTCAATCATCTCTCCAGTCCCTCTATTATATTTTTCAATATAGTCTTACAATGTAGTCCAGACTGGCAGTTAGGTACCACAACACCAACCAAAGATTATTGGATTATTTTCTTCTGCATAATGGTTTTTAACAGAAAAGTTCAAATTAGAACTCATTTGCTTTAAAATCAATCATTGAAAAGAGTATACAGCTTGGTGGTAGATAACATCCCAGCATAGCTTCTGTTTAATGCCCAATCTTGGAAAAAATAATCTAATATAAAGTATTTTATCTTTTCATTGAGTCACAGGCAGTAATGAGTTCTTAAGATAAATAGGTGCAAATTGATGATTCATCTTTTATATCTGAACTTATATACTGTATTTTGTTTCTTATTTTGTACCTCTCTGAAGTGGCTGTTCTTAGCCAGACGAGAATCTTAGTATCAGGGCACATGAGTCAGAAGGATAAAGATTTATCAGAGGATAAATCTCTGATTTCTAATATTGCTTGAGTACTGTTGCTTTGTTATGCAAAACTGAAAGTGCATCAAGTGAGGGAGTTTATGTCTATCACACATTACTTATGCTCATGATCTCTTGGCTACAATTTAATTTCATGAACACAGCTGACTGTAAGTAAAGCCAAGGCACTATTTGGCTCTATGACTATGAAAAAGATTTAAATAAATATATTGATTGGTTAGCAGTCTCTGCCACAAGGTGATATAACTAATATATGCAACCGCATTGTAGGTTACATGGCATAATGAAGTACAACACTTACCACATGGGGCTAAAAAAATATTTGCCATTATTATTAATGTTGATGCTACCAACCTGAACTTCGCTTCTCATTATGGAGCTCTCAAGTAGTGAAAGATATTGTAAATTGGTTGGTGCTCTTTGCCAGACAGAGCGAAAAAATTTCTTTTTGAACATTGATACAACTATCTTATTTGACAAATTAGAATGAATTTTGGAATTACACTAACTAGATACTAAACTTCCACTTTCCTGATTAATATCTAGATATAACTACATCTCGATGAGTGATTATTGAATTTAACTTTGGACTAGAATGAAAATTAATGGCTAGAAAGGTAAACATAAATATATGACAGCATTTTTAATTGAGTCATGTTGTAGTGATAAATTCAGAGAGAAAATTAAAACAATGTAAACTATAAACTATATTAAAGGATATAAATGTTTTAAGTTATTGTGTTAATTCAGACAAAAATGGTAGGAACATGAACATCACTATTACGCACACACATTTGAAAATTTATTTTAAATATAGATCAGCAACGCTTGGTTAAGAAGTAAAAGCTGAGAGGTTGGGATACATGAACAAATCCGCAAAGGTATTTTCAGACTTTTGTAACCCATGGAGATAAAGCTTTAGCTAAACAGGAGAAAGATGAGTTACTGGGGAAGTAAGACAGTGACTGCAGTACCAGGTATGGAAGTTTGGGTCCATTCAACTCACATGTAATCTCTCCAGTAATCGCAAATTATCTGAAAAATATAAGCAACCAATAGGCAGATATATTAATTCAGAATAATGAGCATAAAGTGTGAAATAATGATTAAAAGCCAATGAGAAACGGTAAAAAAGGAACCCTAGGAAAAGACCAGGAAGAATGCATTAGCTAGCTATAGGGAGAACAGAGGGAGTCAAGAAGGCACACAGTCAAAGAATGAGGACCACACATGCCGGGCACTGCTCTTATTCTTTATTTTTATTTTGGCTGAGCGTTTTGGAAATGTTCATTTGCATGAGAATGAAATCAAATGGAGGTCCAAACTATAGTTGGTTGAGAAATGAGTCAAGGTATGAAATGTAGACCAAGTTCTGATCAGGCAATAACATTCTTTGTAAGGAGAAAGATGAACAGCAGTGACTTAACAGGAAAACAGGTCAGAGATCTTAAGATTTAGGATCGTACATACCTCCAAAAGTTTTGAAAATAGAGATGAGGGATAAGTGGAAAGTAGCCAAATTTACACTGCAATAGGAAAAAACAAACACAATGTGAAAATCCTAAACTTGAAGAGGAACTGAAATATTGTCGCTACTAAGGCAAGCTAAGGTGAGGAATATTCCATACAGGATGAGAAAGGAAATAAAAAAGCTGTGCCTGTGTTCTCAATGAAAAATAAACAAAGTTATGTGCATCCAGTAAAGGCAGAAGTTTGAAAGCAAAGATGACATTTATTCATTCACTCAAAAAAAATATCTTTTGAACACTAAGTTCCAAACACAAGTGTTATAAATAAAAAATAGAATATAACACATTCCCTAAACTCAAAATGGAAAGAAAAATAAAGAAAGGTACGATTAAAGAGTGGTAGGATAAGTACTGTGATAAAATAGGGATAAGACTCTATAAGACTCTGCTAAAAGAGAAAGATCTTTTAAGAAAAAAAGGAGAACACCTTGCTTAAAAAAAAATAACAACAACAACAAAAAAAAAAAACAACAAAAAAAAACCACCTAAAGCTGAGTCATGAGGATGAGCAGGCCCGGGGTGACCAGGGTAAGGACCTGGGAAGTGTGGTATTAGGCAAAGAAACTAGGAGAGCACATGATGAATTCAGCTACCGAAATCTGTTGCAATGGCTGAGGCTTAGAAATTCTGGGAAGAATTTATAGGTATGAGGTGTACTTAAGAGTCAAACTGCAAAGCACATTTTCTGTTATGCAAAGGAATTTATATTGTACATAACCAGAAATTGATCATTTAAATTTTCTGGAGGGTAGAGGCATGAATCAAACTGCAATGTGGTTACTTTCTCCCTAAAAACTGTAAGGAAGAATCTATCTTTTCTACTACCCAGCTTTGGATAATGACTTGAAATCCTCACAATTCTTTGGCTTATAAATACATAATGCTAATTTCATTCTCAGTCTCTCCATGGTTGTCTACACTGTATATATGTGTCTGTGCCTCTGTCTCTTTTATCTTACAAAGATGGTAGTCATCAGTTGGAATGCCCACCCTAATAAAATATAGTATTACCTTAGCTTGACAATATATTGAAATATTCTGTTACCAAATAACATGCCATTTCCAAGCAGTGGAGTTTGAGAGCTAAACATATATTGTAAGGACAAACACAGTTTAATCTGTTACAGCACTTTTTTTCCCCAAACTCTGTGATGTTTTTAGCATTTTGGGGCTTACTTTCAAGTTCTGGGAGGCAGCAATATTCTATACTGTTTGGGGGTTTCTTTGACTATGCAGACCAAAAACTTGAAGGAGGGTTTTCATTGCCTGGCACTGGGATTTTTCTTCAATGTATATGTTTATTGAATATTTGTACATTTTGTACAATACATCTTAATCATATTTAATGTCCCTCACCTACCTGCACTCCCTCACAGTCCACTCATGGATTCCATGCATTCTATCATATATGTTAAAACCTACTGAATCAAGTTTGAGTTCCCAGATGTTCCTCGGTGTGTGAGTTCATCCCCTATAGCTTGGCCAGTTCTAAATATTTAACAGTGGAAGAATATTTTTGCATTGCCATGTAATTTTGAGTTCTGAAATAATTGAACTGTCATTTCTTTCTGCTTCTGTCCCAATGACAGTTTTCTTACATATAAAACAAGGACAGTACTCTTTCCTATCTTTTAGGGTTATAGTAACGAGTGAGTTCATGAATAGAAGATGTTAGATGCATCGAATAGCTCCAGTCTAGAAGTACTTTTTACATATGTGATAAACAGCTTGAGATCCCTGCTTTCACCTAAAGGAATGAAAGATTAACTAAATCTTGTTATCTAAACGAAGCAGGAAGAAGACAGTCTATTAGTGAGATGACACTAATTAAAGTATTTTTTATCATGTTCCCCCTATTGTTTCTTCAATTTACTCTATAATTGGACAATTTACTCTATTAGACAATGACCTTGGGCATTGTAGTTGGTTCTAGCAGCCCATTCCAAACAATTTTCTATTAGAGGCAGGTGAACCCTCTTAATTGTTATGCCTGGGGAGAAATATAAACATGTCAAATGAATAGCCATCAGGTAATGCACAGTGTTGAATGGCACTTTATCTCTGCCAACTGCATTTAAGATGAACTTGGTAAGAAAGCAGGATAGCTTTTTCTTGTCATTCTATGGGTAAAATTGGTTCATTTACAAGAATAATAAGGGAGGAAAACAGCCTAAAGTGAATATTATAACCCAACAAGCACCAGTTCTCACCATGGAAGCACAATAGAGAAATTTAGACTGTAGAAAAGAATACATGAACCACTCAAAGGCTGCTTTTGCCCACATTTCAATCAAACAACTCTTTCCTTATTTTTAATTTCAGAAATAAATAATCAGAATTTTTTTAGCCATCAGCCCAATCAGGTCATGAAGTTATATTGTGAAATTCCATTATAGTACTGCCATTGACTGATGTTGCTAGTTTTATGCTGTTGTTTTGTTTTACTCAAATTTCATACAAATTAAAAAGGAAATTCTCTGCTGATTTGTCACAAAATAGATCTGGCTAAATAAACAAATGATAAAGTTTAGTTTAATCCTATTTTATAAGAAATTAATCTAAAAAAGAATTAATCAAAAACTATAATAAATACTGGATTCTAGTCCTCTGTAGTTCCAAATCAGCTTGATTTCTTGCCCCATGATTTACCAAACTCAGATATTTAAATCCTCCATTTTCATAGTGTTTCTAGGAAAGGAATGGGATGAATATCTGAGAATTAATCCCAAAATTTTAATTAGATAAAGGGAAAACATTTTCCCTTTTATTTATGAACAAACACATCCGCATACGTAATAAATTCTTCTTTAGTTTATTGTGTTAGGTATCATAACACCATTTCCAACAAAAACTTTGTCCTTCTCAAATTTATTAGGATCACCTGGGATATTTTTAAAGCAAACATATGACTGAACTAGACATAAACCAGTTAGTTCAGTACATAAGTAATTATCGCCACTCATTCCCTGAACACTTCTAAGTGAACCACAGTCAGGCACTGAAAGAGTCACATTTTTGGTGCTTGGCTTTACTTCTGTATCTGCACCTTGTTATTTCCCAAGCTTTCCTATTCAATGATAGTAAGGCCCTTACACTAAGAAAATGCAACATTTGCTTCTTCATCTTCTATTTACGTTAGAATCCCTGTCATTTTTGTAGTAACTTCTTGACTGTTCTAAGACATGATCTTATTAAGTTGATTCTATGATAGTATTAATAGTCAGACACTTATTAAGGATCTATTCAAAACAAATCATAAAACCCTCAATACTATTTATATTAGTACAATTAAATGAACTGAAATGCAACCCAAAACATGATGAATTTAAGAAGGATTCAAGTTTATACCCTCATAGAGATATCTGTTAAAATTTCTAGTCACTGTAATTATCTTTTGTTTTCTGAAACATGCTCTTCTTCAAAAAAATAGTGTTTTATATGCAACTGATAGAATTTCTACTTATCTTTCAAAAATTCTGTGTTGTTTGACTAGTTTCATAGTGTCAGAAAGCATAGGACAACTCAGCAGCTTCAAACATATACTATTCTGCTTCTTAAATTCAGTGGTCTTGTGATGATGACATGACTTAGTGAGTAAACATGCTTACTGATGAACATGAGATTCTGAAATCAATCCCCAGAAAACACATGGTGGGCAGAGACAACGGAAGCTGCAAGTTGTGTTCTGGTCTTTCTATGTATACTGTGGCACTCCTACATGCATGCATACACAAAAGTGATAAATAAATACATAAATAAATAAAACGTATTTTAAAAATAAAAACCTAGCACAATGACCTGAGGCATAAGTATGTATTCTAAATAAAACACAGTTCTGGAAGAGTTTAATTTCAATATTATTCATTGGTTTCCATACCAGAATGAGACAAAATTTACATGCATAGCTAATTTCAATACATATATAGGGAGATATGTACATATACATATATATTTTAATTGCTTCCAAAGTGTCTCAAACAATCTTATTTTCAAGAAAGAGTAATTTGCAAAACTGGCAGGCTTTATCTACTTTTAAGATATGCTGAGCAAATTGTAACAGTGGAAAATAGGTGTACTTTTTATAACAACATTGTCTTCCTGGCCTGTAGTTTTGTTTAAAAAAGCTACCACTTGTGAGGTAGTACAATTTGTAATGAAACGAATAGGTCACCTACCAATATTACAAATCCATCATGGGTAAAAGCCACAGAACAACAAACTCACAACTTTGCTTTGGAACACCTCACCAGATTGAAGCATTGATTTGATTTCTTTTCAAGTTTTACACTATTGATAGCAGAGTCCCAGAATCAATTGCATGGGTGGCCCCATAGACCACTTTGTTAAATTCATGAGTAGCTGGTTAGAATCAACAGTCAGAAAATCAATTTCCTTCTATTTGGTTTCTCATTAGTGTATATGTTTTATGTTGTTTGCAGGGTGGCCTAACCCATAAGAGACAGCAGTGTAAGTGATCTGTTCTTACTGTTCACTTTCAATCCAGTGTTTCAATGGCAAGCAGAATTTTGCTTCCAAACTAAATAACAACAGCTGCAGCAGTAAGTGCTTCCTTTATATAATTGCTCTTTTCACTAAATTACATTGATGGAGGTCATCCACATACAAACTGAAACAGGAGGACTATTTTCATCCTTTTTCAAACTCTAGGACAAATTTTGGGGTAAGATATCAGTGGGAGAATCAGAGGAGTACTTCAGAAAAAAAAAAACAAAACACAAAAACTTCTGGTTATTTAGAGAGGTGATCTTGTCCTGTCTGTCAGTCAATAAATACGTATTAGAACCCCACAACATCCCCAAAGTAATTAAAAATTAAACAGATTTCTTCATCTCCTGGGCCCAGAGTTCACCATAAAATCAGAATCATCAAAATTCATTCTTATCCACTTGGTCCTTTGATATATTCAATATAATTCCATAAATATTCATAACATGCTGCTTTCTGCTGTTGAAAAGCTTACAGTCTTGTGTGAAGGACAACACATAACTAGCTACCCAAATGAGTCAAGTGTCATGAGACACACATGAAGGAAGAACTGTAGTTCTAAACAAAGATTGGGATTCTATTTTCCAGGACTAAGTTTTGGTAAAAGTCAGCATGTACTTAAAGAATAATTGACACTGTGTAAGCATATGGAGACTCTCTGAGACTATGAAGATACTAAGGTGAACCACCTCTATCAAGAATGGCATGGGAAGGTATTCTAGTTTCTTTCTATTGCTCTGATAAAACACAGTGACCAAACCAACTTGAAGAGTGGAGCTTATTTCACCTTACAGCTTACAGTTCATCAACAAGGAGAGCCAGGTTAGGAATTCAGCACAATAACCTGGAGGACAGACCATGGAGGTAGACTGCTTATTGGCTTGCTCTCTCTTGGCCTGTGCTCAGCCTGCTTTCTTACACAACCCAGGCCCACCTGCCCAAAGGTGGCACTATGCACACTAAACTGGGTCTTCCCACATCATTAAACCATTAAGGAAATGCCTCACAAACATGACTACAGGTCAATCTAATGGATGAAATAGGAAATTCCTCCTTCTACCCAGGTATGCCAAGTTGACATCTGAAGCTATTCAGCACAGGAGGGTTCTGTGTCTTGTCATGACATAGTATGTTAACACCAAAAATCTCTGTTATTTGGAATAGTACAAATTTGATAAAAGAAGTATTTTGAGGTGCTGGACTATACACAACACAAAAGTGTGATCAGTGAAGAGGAGTCACTCTAGGAAGCAGGTAGTCATAAGTATCAGTTTATATTTAAAAAGTATAGTGATATGAAACACGGACAAAGATGGCAAATTTTAGACATATAGAGGGATATCAGTTAGAACAAAATGGCTGACACTAGATGTCCAGGGAATCCAAGACTTATTTAATTTGTTATTTAACTATTTTGTCAGAATTTCATTTTTGTGTGATTCGATATAAAAATAATGTGAGCCTTCACTGCTTCTTGGCTGTCTGTTGATTCCTGCCTGTGTGGGTAATGTGTGTTGGTGAATAAAGCCAGTCTTATCTGCCTGTACCTCCTTCCAATATCTCCAAAATTCTGGCCTCCCATCACCCTCCTTTCTTTGAAACAGAGCCTGGACCTTACATACTCTAATACTCTGTCTGGACCAGTCTGTATTTCAGCATAAGGAACATAAGTTCAAATAGAGAAAATTTTTATACTTGAAATGAGAAGAATAACAGAGGAACCTGAATAGAGGTTCCAGAAATCTGCATATAGTTCTTTTTGAGTCAATGTCACAATGTTAAAATGCTGATGTAAAGCAGCCAAACTGATAAAAAATGTTTTATTTCTTCATAGAATTATGCATCACATGACTGTGTTGGTTAGAATTCACCCAACTGTATAATTATCATTTGTACAGTCATGCTCCATAAAATACACCTCAATTTTATCAAAAAAAGACTCAGACTTAAATGAGATCATCCTGGTTAGTTTGTTCATATCAATTAAGAAGAAACACATAGAGACAGAAACAAAAATAAAGCCTGCTGTATAAGCTCAAACAGAGTATGACTCAATTTTGACGTGGATAACATCAATATAAGAAGATAAGAGCACATGTGAAGCCACAACTAACATTCAGTTCTGGGCTACAATGCCTGTGTCCAACATCGCCTGTGTCCCACAACGCCTGTGTCCCACAACGCCTGGGTCCCACATCGCCTGGGTCCCACAACGCCTGTGTCCTACATCGCCTGTGTCCCACAACGCCTGTGTCCCACAACGCCTGGGTCCCACATCGCCTGTGTCCCACAACGCCTGTGTCCCACAACGCCTGTGTCCCACAACGCCTGGGTCCCACATCGCCTGTGTCCCACAACGCCTGTGTCCGACAACGCCTGTGTCCCACAACGCCTGGGTCCCACATCGCCTGGGTCCCACAACGCCTGGGTCCCACATCGCCTGGGTCCCACAACGCCTGTGTCCCACAACGCCTGGGTCCCACATCGCCTGGGTCCCACAACGCCTGTGTCCTACAACGCCTGTGTTCTGCGGAGGTCAGGAGAGCGTGTCAAATCCCCTGGAATGGAGTTACAGACAGTTGTTAAGTCTCCATGCAGGTACTGGGAATCAAACCTCTGCTCTCCAGCCCCAACAAAAGTATTTTTTAAAGAAGCATTCAGTTACACACGTGTTAGAAAACTTGGGTGAGCCCTCCAAGCATGTATGCATGGAGAACAGAACTGTTTGAATTCTAATCTCTGGAATGCTTTCATGGTGAAAAGCCAGGTTGCTGAGAAGAAACTCTGGAGGAAAACAAGATGGAGTACTGAAGGATGCAGAAAAATCCAAGTAATGTCATATCCTAGATTGAATGTTAATGACTTTCTCTTGATGCTCAGAGATCAACCTCCATCAATTAGACCCATAGATTTCTTAACAGACTCAATTTTCTACAATTAAAAAAAATGAATCAACAATTACCTTGTCCACTATCTGTTAAAACAACTTGTCTTGATGTCTGAGCCCAATATTGAGGAAAATCTACTTGTTAAGTCTTCTTCTGTACACTTATTTCCAGCACTCAATTCCCAACCCCCATGGCTTCCAACTCTACTGATTTAATTTTTTTTTAAGATTTTGCTTAAAAAAATATTTCTATATGTGTGCAGGGTATATGTACATGTGAGTTCAGTATCCACAGAAGCCAGAAGAGTATGTCACATCTCTTGGAGCTAAAATTATAGGCCTCAGTGAACCATAGCATGTGGGTACTTGGGACTGAAATCTGATCCTTTAGCAAGAGCTGATCCCTGTCTCCAACCCCACAACCCTAGTGTTGAAGTCACCAATGTGGGTTTGAGGAACTCAGGAGAAAGTTTAGGCTCTAAAATGTTTGCAGTTTACTTTATGAGGACCCAAATCTGGATCCCTGGTAAAACGTCAGGTATGGTGGCATGCACCTGTAATCCCAGTGCTGGTGAGACAAAGGCAAGTGAATTTCTGCAGCACAGTTGCCAGATAATCAGGCTAAATCAGTGGGCTCCATGTTTAGTGTGAAACTGAAGATTAAAAATAAAACCCTAATAGCCACAAGGATGACCAGCACAGCAATCAATACTGATGCAGTAGCATCACTTTTATCTTAGAGGTTATCAACACTTACCTAATAAGACTTAGAGCTCACACAACTCATGTGTGACACTGTGAACATAGCCAAATACACATGACTCAAGAGGTCATCAATTGTAGAGAAAATGCTAAGGCTATCGCATTCTTTGACAAATGAGATTTCTTATTATATGCTAAATATATTTACAAACAAATACCTCAATCACCATTCATCAAAAAAGCTTTTATTCCAATAGATGGAGACTATTCAAAGAGTTCCACAACTGGTCATACACAGAGAATAGGTGTCTGGGAGATGTCCACCCTTAAGTGACACATCTACAATGGAACCTCTAGACCTAAAGCTCATGGAACACAGTGGAACAAGGGGTAGAAAGGATATCAATGTATCTGTAGCCGCTCTCACCTCTCATCATCAAAGCTACCAAATTCAACAGAGGGCTGTGAACACAAAAGGCCACAAGTAGCCAAGAATAAGAGTCTAAAGACTGTGACTTTCTAGACAGGACTCCTATTTTAAACTTCACCCACCCAGGACTCAGGAACTTTTGTGGAAGAGAGGATGGAAAGTTTGTAAGAGCCAGAGAAGGAAGTACATGACCATAAAGAAATCAAGTATTACAAGGCCCCTGGGACCTTGCTCAAATGGAATTAAGGCAATAGTTTCAGCATTCACAAGATGCAGGCAAACTCTATCAGACAAAAACCCAGCATGGAACTGGGGAAATGGAGGGTAGACTTCAGTCTTAGCCAAAGAACCACTGGCAGATGATTAACGCTGGGTAAAAGAAAGTTGATCTTTAAGGGAGAAACTGTAGATAGGCTGACTAGACCCCAGTGTATGAATTTGAATTAAAGGATGTCTGAGTACACTAACTTGGCTCAACAAGCCTTAGTATCTGTGACAGAATGCATAAAATCTGGCAGGGAGCTATTACAGAGGTACAGACTGGGGAGAGGGTCTATAAAGTTGATTAAGTTCTTTTGTATGAAATGTGTAAAAATTCAATAAATATATACATTAAAAATTAAAGTGAAAAAAAAGAACTGAGGAAAATACCTGAATTAAACTTCAGACCTCCAGTCACACATGGAGAGATAGATGATGATAGATGATAGATAGATAGATAGATAGATAGATAGATAGATAGATGGTAGCTAGATTAAATAAATAAGTGAATAAATACATAAATTATATTTTCACAATTCCAGGTTCCTATTTTTACTTAGGTCTTATATTTATAGGTCTTTTGAATATATTTAGCATCTCCTACTCCTTATAACACTGCATTAATTTTTGAAGTAACACATCATCCTTCTTTTACAAACAAATGGCACTAAGAAACAAATAGGAGTAGCTACTTTACTATCTGATAAAATAGACTTCAAAAGAAAACTAAACAAAAGAGAAAAGGAGGGTCATTTCATATTCATTAAAGGAAATACCCCCCAAATATGGCAATTCTAAACATATACACACCAAGCAAGGTATACTGAATTTTTTGAAAGAAACACCATTAGCTTTCAGCTATATATATGCACTCATACACACACTATAGATAGATAGACAGATGATTGATAGATGATAGATAGATAGATAGATAGATAAGATAAAGAGATATTGTGTGTTTTTCAATAGACTTTTGAGCGAATACATTTCAACTGAAGCCTATTATAAGAAATACAATGCCAAACAGGAGAAACTTCCCTTTATATTGTTGGTCAGGGTAGTGCTTCCATACATTTCCGCTAGACCTGTCCCCTCCCCTTAAGTCATTGGTTAATTGGCTGTCAATAACATTTGGAAGCTTATCCCTCAGAGCAGAGAGAGAAAACTGCTTATCTATTTAACATTAGGCACAGATCAGCCCATTTCAATCATCATAAGTAAATAATGGCTCATATTTCACTTGATGTGGCTTACAATTTCTCCTATAACTTAGAAACCTACATACACAAACTTTTTCTTACAATCTTGTTTGTATGTTATCTAAATCTAACCTGTGCAAAGAAGAACTCATATCCCCGTAACTCCTGTTTTTTCCGGAGTGAACCATGCCAATGTATACAATTACTATCAGAGGGTTAAGTAACATCCTTCACAGTAATGTTCCTTCACAACATCCTCCCATAGATGCTAGGTTCATCTCCACATGTCCTTATCTGCTTTATTAGATTTCTCAGTATTATTTATTTCCAATAAATTCTGTCTTTAACCTATATATAGGTTCTCTTCTTACTTTCTATCTATATATTATGAAGTTACTTTTTCCCTCTATTCATAAATGTTACAACCAGAAAAATATTTTGATTATGTTCTCCAAAGTTCACATGAAATATTTCTTTCATTCATTATGATTCAGGGGAAAGATTAAATTTCTAGCATCCCCTGCATGAGTGACTTCTTCATGGTCTTAGTCCCACAAATTTTCTATCTTTGTATGTGTTCTTGTTTTCAGTTAGTACTCAAATACTTCATGCTTCTTTTTTTCAGCAGAGCATTTGTGCATGACCTTTCATCCTTCACTTCATTTATTTAATTCTTAGTTCACATTCAGAGTTCAGTTCAATTGTAATTTTCTTAGTGAAGAATTTTGCAATGTCCTTTGTCATAACGACTGCTAATTCATGCATGCTTGTCAATATGTACTGCTCTTTACTTTGCATCTTATTATAATAATTTTGCATTTAATGTAAAAGTGTAATTAATAAGAACTCCATGAGATTAAGAAATCATTTTTTTTTACTTTGATAACCCTAGGGTTTAGTATAGTATTTGTCAGTTAAAAAGACATTAAGAAATATTTGCAGAATATTTAACTGGTAGCAGTAGTTACTGAAATGCAGCCAAGAAGTTTTCAATAAGTTATATAAAAAGGTAAAACAATTAACTATAAATAACTATCAATTGCTTACAAGACTAAATTTTGCATCCATTTATTAATTGGCCAGAGAGATTTACTAAAGAAAAATATCCCAGAATGGCAAGACTATCTAATATCAGCCTATAAAGAAATTAATTATTATTCCAAAGTTTCTATTAGAATGTCACAGAAGTAGGGATCTACTATATTTAGTAGTATTCAGAATCTTTTCACAGCCCATGTAGAACAAATTGTGTTTTTTTAACTCAGAAATAGGTTCTGTGTTGAGACTTTTATGTCAAAAGACAAACTGCATCAACTACAAATTTATTTAAGTAATATGTTTTATTTTTACTTTTTGGCTGTTTTTAGTTTTGCAGTGCTAGGGATCAAGGCTAGCACTTCTCCCATTCTGGACAATTGATCTGATACTCAGATACACCCTCATATCTATTTAACATGTTTTATGTGATAAAAGCTTCACATAAAAGAAGCTTCAGAAAAAATAAATAAATGAGAAACCTGCATAATTTTGTAGAAAGGCATACAGCACTGTTACTAAGGACAAGATGGTATGTTCAAATGGTCATAAATTGGGGTGAGTGCATAGAACAAAACATGTTCATTCAGTTTCATTCTGACATTTCTCTTTAGGAATTGGTATGTTCTTTCCCATGTGTACAGAGAGATCATCTCTGGAATGAAGGTAGCCTTATTTTATTTTCTATTTTAGAGGAAAACCAGAGAATAATTATATGGTCTCTAGAAGGGCAGGATAAAATCAGAGAGACCTTCTGTCTTCGGAAACATTGGTATGCCATATTTGAGTTAGCATTTTCTAACTACCGTTTTCCTGCATAGCCAAATTCGTCATACAAAGTTAAAAGGAGAAAAATAGGCAAGAGCACTGCAGAAGGCATGGGGAACTCAACTAGTGACAGAAGATAAAAGAGAGCCAGCTTTTAAGATGTCTCACTTCACTGATCAGCATATTGTGAAGACACTTGTAGGACATCTGGTATCTTCTCTATAGACTCTCTGAGTAAGGAAAGGATAAAAGATGAGAAGAGGTAGAGCCATCCTTTATCAAAATGAGAGAGGTCTCTTCCAGAATGGAGCTGATTAGAAGGAAATAGCAACCAGGGGAAAATGTGATGAGTTAGGACAGATCTATGTGTTCTTTGTTTGCATGTATATAGTTTTATGTGTGTGTTGTGTGTAGTGTGTATACAAACTGTGTAGACATGTATGTTTATTTGGTTGTATATATGTGTGCACGTGCATAACTCATTAATTGACTAAACTGGCCAGTCAACTAGTTCCAACAATTTCCTGCCTCGGTGCTAGGGACACACACTGCCAAGCTCACATTTTTATTTATGTGCTGGGATCCTGACTTGGGTCCTCATACTTACAGGACAAGCACTTGCTGACTGAACAATCTCCAAAGCCCTGAATTTGTACAGTTTTCCAACTCTCTCCTTAGCCTGTAGTTAGACTGATATCTTTGGTCCTAGAAGGAGATATGTCATCCTAAATTTCCTGGAAGTTCATTAGCAACTATCTAAACTTGCTTCCAGGATGCCTCAACTATTTATTAGGAGATTTTGAGTTAACAAGAGTCTTGTAATAATCCATCTAAATGAACCTGTTGACCACACACAAGGAAAGGAAACATTTCCTCAGGAAAGCTGTTGTTCTAAAAGTTTTCAGCAATAACCTGAAACCGGCCAATAATGTAGGTTGATACAGTCTTCTCACTGGCAATTGTGTAATCTCAACCTGTTAGTGTATTTTCCTGCACAATGCTTCCTTTGGCCATTGCCCCTTCTCATGCTTTGAGGGTGTCCCATTATATTCTGTAATAAACTCTGTCCATCTTATACATCGTACTGTGCCTGACTCATTTGAATTCTTTTTGCTGGGATTACAATACTGGGAAACCATGTAGAATCTAAAGAGCAAGTTCTTGGTAACAACATGAACTTCTATGGTGTTCCCGAAATAATCCCTTATATATAATTGATTTTCATAATCTTACTTCCAAATGAATAAAATAATTCTATCTCTGTCTTCTTAATTTTATCTTACTACTGTGTTTTAGCTTGCTTTAATTGCTGTGACCAAACATTTAGACCAATACCAACTTGAGGACATAAGGATTTATTTGGTTTATATCTCCCAGGTCACAGTTCATCACTGAGGGTGCCCAGGAAGGAACTCAGAGCGGGAACCTGGAGAGAGGAGTTAAAGTACAAGACATGTCCAAACACTGCTTCTCTGGTCCATGCCCAGCCTGCTTTCTTATATATACTACAGCATAACCTACCCAAGGGTGGCACCACCCAGAGTGGATTGGGCCCTCCCACATCACTCATCAAGAAAATAACATGTAGACATGGCCACAGGTCAGTTCAATAGAGGAAATTCACCAATTAATACTCCCTCGATCTAGGATTGTCAACAATCTTGAAGCTGTCCAACATAAATGACCCCTTGTTAATTTGACACACAAACACATCATTATTAAAATACAACCCTTCCATTTTTTGTCCTCAAGATATGATGTTAACAATATCAAAACATAAGACAGTACCATCTTAAATGTATCACAGTTCTTAAAAAAATTCCAAACACTTAAAAGTTCATAGTCTCTTTTTAAATGTCTCTTAACTGTGGGCTCCTTTAAAATCAGGTACTGTGTTATTTCAAAAGGAAGAGCACCAGGCACACCTAAGCAAAGTCTAACTCCAGCAAATAGCTCAAGGCTGGACATCTGGGATTCACTCACAATTTTCTGGGCTACAAAGGGTTTCAGCAGTTCTACTTCTCGAGCCGTACTGTCCACAGCACACACAGCTATTATCATAGGTCCAGGCTAACTCCATTCCATAACTGCTGCTGTCCTTGGAGGTCATTCCATGGTCCTGGCATCTCCAAAAATCTGGGGTCTCCTGAAACTGAGTCTGCACCTTCACCACTGAACGCTTCTGGTCTCTTCTGGTGCAAAGCCTCAGATTCCTTCCATGACACTAGCAATCTTGGAGGACTTCACTGCAACCAAGACTGCACTTTGACCAATGACCTTTACTGGCCTCCAGGGTCCCAAGCCTCAGCTGCTCTTTGTCACCTCTTCACACTTTCAACACAAGAACCATACAGGATACTTTTACATATTACCATGTCTTATTACCAACTTGAGATAAAGGATCGGACCCCTACAGACCATGGCTTCTATGTGCTGGCACTCAGGAAATTCTTCCGAAAAGATTTTGCCATAGTGATGCTGGTCTCTTGTTATTTACAAATGATTTTTCATACCTAGATACCAACATCAATTGTCCCAATAAAACCATGGTTTCACTTCAGGATCTGGTCTCTTCTTAATCACAGATGACTCTTCAGCCCCAATCAATCAGAACCCACAGATTCTTAATTCAGATTATTATACAAATAGCCCTAATAGTCTTCACTTCCCAAGTCAGGTCTCCATCATTCTCAACTCTTTTCACCTAACTGTTCCAATGTTCACTGCAACAAACTCAAAGCACTCAATGGCTTTCTATCTTAAATTCGAAATGCTCCCGCAATTTTTCCCCAAACCGAGGTCAATTCTGTCACAGCAATACCCCATGATCCTGGTACCAATTTCTGTTCTAGCTTGCTTTATTTGCTGTGAAAAACCACTCTGACCATTACCAACTTTGGGAGGAAAGGGTTTGTTTGGATTACATCTCCTAGGTCACAGTTCATCACTCAGGGAGCCCAGGAAGAAACTCAGAGCAGGAAGCTGGAAGCAGGAGCTGAAGCACAAGCCATGGACGAATGCTGCTTATTGGCTTGCTTCTATGACTCATGCCCAGCCTGCTTTTTTACACACTACAGAAAAACCTGCTCAAGGTTGGCACCACCCACAGTGGGCTGAGCTCTCCTACTTCTCTCATCAAGAAAATTTGCCACAGACATGACCACAGGAGGCAATTCTCCAACTGATGTTCCTTCAACCCAAGTGTATGAAGTTCACACTAAAGTTGTCCAGCACATACTGCAAAGCATTCTCTACCATCTTAGCTTCAAAAAACTGTTTCTCCCCTGTCCTTAATAAAGGGAACCTTTGTCTCTTTGCTCCACAAAACAAGGGAACTGAATATCCTTCCAGTTTTCTGTTTTCCTATTTCTACACCTGATGTAGCCATCAGTAAATTTTATAGGAGCCCATGTTTACAGCAGTTGTCATTCGGAGATAACACTATCTTCCACTTTTGTATGATCTTGTACGTGTCTCATCAAAGCAAAGGTTCAGTGACAATTCAGAATTCAGGAACAGACTTTGTCCCTTAACAAACAGTAAAGAATGAGAACAAATCTCTTTACAATCAAAGACTGAGATTAATTTGACAAAAACCTATTAGACCAGCCAACAACATGCTCAGTTACTCCTATTTGCTTTAATTTATTTAACAAAAGACCCTGATTTATCAAGCTAAATGCCTTGATAATTCATCAAGTCACGATAGTGAACTGCCCTAGTCTATAGCCAGGTTATCAATCTGTGAAAGGTGAATATTTGGTTAACTCATTTAAGGGAGCAAGGTCTAAAACTTGTAATATTTTGGATATTGCAGGACATGCCTGAACTGTAATCTTACTCTTGTCAAATACTATAAACTTATAAGCAGAGATTTGTTTCTATAAACTAACTCAGCTCTAAATAAATATATTTTCTCCTACAGTTCATTCCTGACTAGGTATTTATTCAAGAGATCTTCATTCTATTATTATATTGGGAATGTTTTAGTTTGTGAACAGAAATTATATTGTTTTGACAGCTCTATTATTTTTATTGGTTAGCTTGCAGCAATTTATCTTACAGCACATGAAGAACTTAGTTTTGTTAATTGGCTCTGCCTTTCTTTATGAGTGTGTTTATGAGATACTTTGGCAGTTCAACATATTAATGTTTCAATGTTTTCCACCAATTTAGTAATCATGTAAACAGCAGTGTGTGAAAGGCCTCTACACAGTTCTCAAAATAAGATTTAAAATGCTACTGAATTTAGTTTCACCTTTAATAATTGCAAATGACAGTGTCCTTCCAATATTGGCTTTGACTATATATAAAAGATATAGTGATATTCCAGCTGAAAGATAAAACTAAAGATAAGTAATTCTACAAAGATGTAATTTTAAATTAGTCTAAATATATTATATTTGAATATATTATATTTGATCAAGAGTTGTAATTTAAGAAATGTAGAATTAGTGTTCTATTATTGGCATCATAAGCATGTATAAAACTCATTGCCAACTACATCAAAGATCCAATTCAAAATATTCAACATTCCTGTGAATGCTTAACTCAGCACATTGGAAATAAATGAGTCCTTGATCATTAAAAAAACTGTTAAAAGATTTATAAGTAGGACTGTTTTTGCCCATTAGTTTTATGTCCATAAAGAAGATATAGCTCTGTCAGTAATGCCTATTTTTTTGTTGTAATCCAAATCTATATAATAATGGTCTGTGAAATTTATTGTAATTCTAAAAAAGTAATTCAAATATTTCTTGACTATCATTTTACTTCAAGATAGCTAAAAATAAACCCAGAAGCTACTCTGTTATATCTCAAAGCAATTTAGTAATACATAAAATTTCATTCAAATTTTCACCTACTTTTAATATGGGCATATGCAACTTTATTAGACTCATATATGGATTTCCTCCTTCTGCAGATATTTAATAAGCATTTTATAAAGAGCAAGTACTATGCCGACAGTTTCAGACATTCAAAGATTAATATAATATCCTCAGTATGGATTTTCATTAAGCCTATTTATGTGTATTTTAATGATGTAATATGAAATTGAACAGTGCAAGCATATGTCACTTCGAGATAGTGTCAATAAAGTACTTTGGAAATTCACTGGTGAGAGAGAGTACTTCCTTGAACAGGTGTAGAAATATAATGGGAAACAATGATATGAAAGTAACATGGACACAGGAACAGCTTGAAATAAGCCTAGGTGACCTTTCTCACCCAGTGCACCTGTTACTCAGGTCACAGTTCTTACCATATGACCACTAAGAGCATAGAAGATAAAATCTAGTACTTCATGGTGTGAGTTCAGTTCTCTTCCAAGTTGTCTATTAAAACCAGCCTTCTTAGCCCAACCTCAGATCAATCAAATCAGAATCTTCACTAATAGGATCTGTCTTCTTTAAAAAATTTCCCTAGGAAATTTGAATATGCAGTCATTCATTACCATAAGATGAAGCCAACTGACCATAAAATGAAATAACAGAAAATCCAAGTCCTCTTAGTGAGTCTTGTGGGGGTGTACAATAATCTTCCTTATTTTGACATTTACCAAATGCTTTGAACCTCTCCTTCTCTCTCCTGCACTGCTAGCTCATTATTATCAGTAATATTTTATAATAATAATTGTTTTACTTAACTTAAGGCTTCAGGCACTAAAATGTTTATCTTCCTCTACATTTCATCCTGCCATAGTGAAATAAAGCATACCAGGAATGCCTGGTTTCTGAATTTTTCATCTCCAGACACCTTCTGTCCTTTGGTCTCATCCACGTTCCTGGAGCTTTACCATCACTTCTCCCATCTCCTAAATAAGTAGTTCAACAGTCTAATCCAAAATAAAATTTTTCTGGTCTTTCTATTCATTTCCTCAAATCTCATGGCAATAACCATTTAACGTCACCATTCTATAATCTGATGATTTTACTGTATTCACTCTGTTGATCATCTCACTTCTATCTGTGTCTCTTTCTTTCCAGTCATGACACTTTCTGCCTAAAAAATAGCCTCAACTACTCCATACTCTTTACGCTTCTGATTACAAAAGCATTAGCTTTCAATTAACAATACAGTCAGCCTTTATGACTGTACTGCAAACAAACACACTCACTGAATGGAGTCAGGCATAATATGATATTAGAAGCATTGTACTTCCGACCTCAAACTTATCTAGTGTTTTAGCATTATTCAGTTGCTGTTTAAACCACATCTCTCATCATATTATTTTCTCAAGTTCTCAAAAACCTCTATTTCATCTGATCAACACAATACTCAAACTTTAAACTTCTCTGCCTCTCCATCCATCTCAGCAATTAATTTTTCTTCCAATTTGAGAAGTAGTATCTATTTCATCATCTTTTCCTCCACTATATGGGAATTTTCACTGCTATTGATGTGATAATCCAGTACCCAACTCCTTATAGCTTTCTTTTTCTGTCTGAACTCTTCAGATGGTTATCTCCAATCCTTTAAGTTCCAATCTATCTTGAGCCCATGTCATTCAGCTTTTCACTAATTATTTTCACATGTTTAAACCCCAGGACGAGTTCTAAGTTAGCATCTTACTTTGTCTCTCAGCCACACTTGACACTGTTGATTTCACTTCTCCCATCTTAAACCACCTTTTGATTTGGTTTCAAGGGCACTACACAGAGTAGATTTTCTTCCTTTTTTTAGAAACCAGTGCTCCTTTTCAGTTACTTTGTTATTGGTGTTCATTTTCCTGACCTCAAAACCTTGAAGTGCCCCAGTTTCACTCTTGAGCTTTTCTCCTTCTGTCCACACTCATTTCTTCAGTAATGCTATCCAGTCTCATAACTCTTAAGTATCATCTATATGATACCTTAAAAATTCACATTTTCAGATTCAAATTATCTTCTAAACGCTGGAGAAATATGTAAAATTGCACAATTCATATTTCTACCTTTCAAGCAGACATTTCAGACTTTATAAGAAATTGTACATTCATTGTTCTATCTCTCTAGCTGTCCCCCAAATCCGGCATCTCAGAGATGAATTGCAGTCTTTTCATTCAGTCTAAATATGTGAGTCTTTCTCAACTGACATGAACTCTGATAGGAATTTATTTAGACTCTCTTCAAAAGCACACTGAAAACCTACTGAATCATATTTCTCATTAAATTCACTAGTGCCACCATTAATCAAATTTGTGTTATTTCAAGTACTTGAATTCATTTATAAGCAAAAAAGTGGGGGGGGTCTGCAGAAAGGCTTTCCATTTTTTTCCCTAAGTGAACTTTGATTTGGTCTTGCCTACTTCTATGCATTTTCAGTATAGCAGCTAGTAAGTTTCCGTTAAATACAATTAAAATCATCTTATTCAGTGGTTGAAAATTCCCTTATGTTTTCCTATGTTACTTAAAGTGAAAGTTACTGTGCATGCTACAATCACAAGATCATCTGTCCTGCTGATGACCAATCTACACACATTCTTATAATAGGGACTTTGTACTTTGCATGCTCCATTTTCTACATGTATTTCTCAGTCTTTGCAGTCTTCAGATCTCACATTCTATGTATGCTCTAATAACCCTATTAGAAGAGGAAAGACAAAGAATTACCTCCCACCGTACTTTATTCCTACTCCTACTCCTAGCCTTTCATCTCGGGGCATTTCTTTCTGAAACACTACATATACTAACAAAAATCCTAATGAAATATAAAGAAGTTATTAAACACAATGTTTCCAGATCATTATTTTCCATAATCTTATATTCCCACTATTTAATGTGGTACATGGGAGGCATTCAAAAGAATTAATGTGAGAAATGGAGGTCAATAAACAAAATATCTATTGTCGTATTTCCCTGACCACAAATATAATGGTCCTATTCCACTTTGTTTCCCCTTCTTCTATGATGGAACTACCATAGCTTCTATCAAAACAGATACACTTCCAACCAGGGGCAGTTGGAACCTCTTGAACTGTTATTTTAATGGTTGTAATCTATTGTTACTCACATTTTATAGTGATTTGGGGGATTATTTTCCAGATTACAAGACCTTCTGCTTTATTCCATGTGGTAATAACATTTTCATGACTACATACCCATTCTCCAAATACTGTCTTTTTTTTGGATTCTTAGTTTTATGAGCCCCCATTTGCCATTTGATGACCTTAATTCCTAAAAAACAAAAACAAACAAACAAACAACAAAAAAAAAAAACCTGAAGATCAACTTAGAAAGTTCTTTCCTGCATTTTTATCTTGTAGGGTACTGTTTATGTCTTCTCCTAACAGTTTTACCATTTCAGGTTTCACACATTTGGAGTTGACTTTTGTGCAGGGTGATAGGTATTTATCTAATTTCATTCTTTTACAGGTGGATGTCCAGTTTACCATGCATCATTGGTCAAAGATGCTCTCTTTCCTCCAATATATTTTTGGTTGAAATTTCTTGCACTTTCTTTTGTTCCAATGATCTATGTTTCTTTTATTGTGCCAATGCCATGCTGTTTTTGTAACTATAGCTCTGAATATACTTTGAGATCTGATATGATAATCCTTCCAATAGTGTTCTTTGTTTTTAGGACTGCTTTGGCTATTTGGGGACTTTTGTGATTCCATATTAATTTTAGAATGCTTTATTCAATCTCTGGGAAGAATGTCATATAGATTTTGATTGGAACTACATTGAATCCACAAATTGCTTTTGATAGGATGGTCATTTTCACAATATTAATTCTACCAAATCATTTACAGGGGAGGTCTTTCCATCTCCTTGTGTTGTCCTCAATGTCATTCTTCAAAAATTTCAAGTTTTCATTATAGAAGTTTTTAATGTGTTTGATTAACTATATTCCCAGGTATTTTAATGTCTGTGGCTGTTGTGAGTGAGAGTGATGTATGAATTAGTTCTCTGAATGTTTGTTATTGGTATATAGAAAGGTTAATGTCTTGTAAGTTGATTTTGTTCCCTGTCACTTTGCTAAAAGTGTTGATCATTTCTCAAAGTTCTCTGGTGACATTTTTTGAATCTCATATATAATATAATCTGCAAATCCAAATAATTTGACCTCTTCTTTTCCAATTAGTAACCATTTAAATTTCCTCCTCTTCTTTTATTGCTTTAGCAAGAGCTTTAAATACTTTATTAAAAAAGAAGTTTGGATAGTGGAGAGCATTTTGTTGATTCTCATTTTAATAGAAATAATTTAAGCTTTTCTCCATTTAGAATGATTTTGGCTTTTATTTCATAGCATATGTGCTTAATTATGATGAGGTATGTTCCTTTCAGTCCAGTTCCATGTAGGACTTTTATCATACAATCCATGTTGGATTTTGTCAAAGACCTTTTCTGCCTCTATTGAGATAGTCATATGAATTTTAAGTCCATTTGCAAGTCCAAATACATTTATTGACTTACATATATTGAGCCATCCCTACATCTCTGAAATAAAGCTGACTTGATCATGGTGGGTGATCTTTTTGATATATGTCTATGTGTGATTTGTGAATATTTGGTTGAGAATTTTTAATCTATGTTCATTAGGGATATTGTCCTATAGATTTATTTTTAAATTATTTTATATTTTTATTTTATGTGTGTGTGTTTCCTGAATGTGTGTAATTGCACCCATGATGTGAACATGGAGATTAAAAGATCAAAAAATATCCATGTTGGATCCCTGGGAACTGGGGTTAGCCTCCATGTGGGTTCTGGGAGTTGAACCTGTATCCTCTGCAAGAAAAGCCAATGCTCTTAACCATGGAGACATCTCTCTGTCTCCTAGTTTTCTTTTTTGGTTGGTGTTGCTGTCTTTATTTACCTGGTTTTGGTATTAGAATAATATTGACTTTATTGAACGAGAATGAGAATTCTCCTTCTGCCTCTATCTTTTTGAATTTTTTTTTATTTCTCATCTGTATTTACCTCTTGAAGCAGAATGCAACAGGGACACTACATTTCCATTCACAAACCTCAATGAAGTACAAGACCTAAAGAAGCTTATGGCTTTATTCTCATACTTGACTTTGGAAAACAAACCCTGTAGGGAATTCCTCCCATCAAGTTGTTTCTGTTTACATACTTATTTCTAGGAGTAGCACATGCAGAATTAACTACAGGGGACAGAAAAGTTAAAAAAAAAGATTCTAGAAGATAAAACTCAAACCATTCTAATAAATTTATTTTAAACATGAAGATATATCTCAGAACATTTTAGTGATAAATGACTAAGGAATCCAGCTTGACAGTTCAGCACTTTAGACCATAGACTATATTACATCCTACAATAAACATTCTACCAACTTGTTTAAAATAAGCCAAAGGGAAAGTAGAAAAAGCATCACTCGCTTCACTTTGTTGCCTAAGGTGTCACAGAATCACTTTAAAGTAGAAAATCTTATCTTCCCGTTACGTTATTGTGCCACACAGGTTTTAAATGGTTAAAAAATAAGCAAAAGAATCCTGGAAACTATCTCATCAGAAGGAAGGAAAGTATTGAACTAGTAGTCGAGTGGTTCTTCCGGTTTAGTCTCTTTCCTCCATGCATGAGGCGTCCTTGTCTCCTCTAAGGGGCGGCGTTTCTTTAGTTACAGCAGCACTGGTACCATCCTCATCCTCACTTTTTTTGAATATTTTAAGCAGGTTCTAGGTCTTCTTGAAGGTCTGACAAAATTCAATATGTATGTGAGATTTTTAATTATTATTATTGTGTAGAAGATTTGTACTACTGTTTTGATTTCCTTATTTTTTTTCTGGGTGTTTAAGTTATTGATCTCTTCTTGGTTGAACTTTGAAGGTTCCTTTGAATTTAGAAATTCATCCATTTCTTTTGGATTTTCTAATTTAATAGAGTATAAGGTTGTTTTTTTTATTATTATTATTAAAGTATTCCCTTAAAGTGTTTTGGATCATTTTTTTGATTTGTGTTGTAATATTTACACTTTCACTTCTGATTTTGTTCATTAATATTTGCTCTTTCTCTCTGTTAGCAGGAATAAATTTCTATGTGTCTTTTTTTAACTTTTCATAGAACCAGCTCTTAGATTCATTGATTCTTTTTATTGTTTTGTTTCTATTTCATTAAATGCTGCTCTGGTCTTTATTTTTTCATCTGTTGTTTTTGTTTTTATTTTTTAGATTCTTGAGTTGTGCCATTAAGTCATGTATTTATGCTCTTTCTGATTTTTTTTTTAATGTAGGCCTTTACAGCTATAAACTTCTTTGGGAATTAATGTCAAAAATCAACAAGGTGAATGTCATCTGTACAATCAATTGAGTGACTAAGATGCCAAATGTGTATGAGAAAATCTTCAGTACCTACACTTTTGACAAAAGATTAATATGCAGATTACAAAAAAGAACTCAAAAAACAAACAATTAAGAAAAAACAGCAATTAAAAAAGGGAGATAGAGAAGAATACAGAGCTCTCAAAAAAATAAATGAAAATGGCTAAGCAAGGCCTTAAAAGTTTTCAGCATTCTAAGTAACTAGTGAAATGTAAATTAAAATGACTTTAAGATGTCATTTTACCCCAGTCAGAATGGATAAGATCAAAAGAATAAATGACATCAAATGCTGGCAAAAACAGTTGGAACCCTCATTCAGTCACTGATGATGGAACTGCAAACTAGTACAACCACTGTGAAATGAGTAAGGGTAAGTCTTTAAAAACTAAAAATAAATCTACCAGATGATCTGGCTATTCCACTCTTTGGCATTTTCTCAAAGGATCCTACATTCTATTGCAGAGACAGTTTCACAGTAATGTTTGTTGTTGCTCTCTTTATTGTAGTTAAGAAATGGAAACATCTTAATATCTCTCTATTGAGAAATCAATAATGAAAATAGGCTACAATTACACAATAGAGTTCTGCTCTCAAGGGAAAAAAAACATGAAGTTTGTAGGGAAATGGATGGCATTAGAAAATATTATACTAAATAAGTAACACAGACTCAGAAATAACAAATCTTATATGTTCCCTTTCATTTCTGAATCTTAGTTCCCAATTCTTATATGTGAGTATACACCATTATGTAACTTCAGGAGTCATGAAAATGGAAAGACTACTGGGGGTAAAAGGGAGGAAGGAGCTCAAGAGACAAGAATGGTAGGTAATGGGTGTTATCAAGGGGGATACGAAAATGGGAATTCATTACCAGAGGAGATATTGAATAGGGTGGGCTACACAGAAGGAGAGAGAAGAGAGGCAAATAGCACTTAGTTGGTGTTGAAAAACCAGAAACAAATGTTTTAGTTCAAAAGTCTATTTAAAAATACACATTTTACACACACACACACACACACACACACACACACGCACACACATGCACACACACACGTGCACACTCTTATTCCTGAATAGGACATCTATATCAAACCTCTGCCATGAAAGGCTCAGGAAGCATAGCAGAAGAGAGCATGGAAAGACTGTAAGAGAGAGATGGTGGACGAACACATGGGAACAGAGTTTTCCAGACTGCTTGGAAATTCTCATATGAAATTACAGCACTGTGCCAGCTCACACAAAACCCACCCACGCAAGTTCAAGCCAGAAAAATCCGAGCGTAGAAGACTGCACGTGGGTAAGAATCCGCAACTTTATCTCAGGAATAATGGCAGCAACTGATAATGACTGGGAGAGGGCGAATTATTCTTTAAGTATGTGATTCTAGGATGCCTAACCAGGCTCCAGTGGATGGACACACACCAAAGAAAATTTGAGGACACAAAACTTGGCACCACTGGTCTTAACATATATGACAGTGCACATGAAAACTTGCAGAGGGAAGGTTATGAAAGGGGTGCAGATAGGGAAGAGGGGTCTAAATATGATCAAAATATTTGTATGTAATTTTTACTAATTAAATAAAAAAATCAAACAAAAAATTCTATTTGTGAAAAAAGTATCCTATATTTGGTCTCATCTTATTTCTCCCAAACTGTGGGGCTCCTTCTCCAGAGACAGCCATTGCGCACCGGCGGTCCCAGAGAACGGAGAGTAAAACAGGTCCTCAGAATGGCTCAGAGTGCGACGGGAAATGACACCCGGGAAACTGCGTCGGTGGGCAGATCGTTTATTGGGACCAAGACAGGAGTTTTTATAAGAAGGCATTTTGGCATTGGGAAGGTTAGAGGTGGGGTTAAGGGATTAAAGGTGGGAAGCTTGTGGAACTTTAGGAATGGGGAAACGAAACCCAAAAACCTGGTCTGGGATGGGGGAAAGGAAGATTCATATCTATAGTGAATTCCTGGGGCCAGGTTATCACACATCAGGCAGAGCAGGCCAGACACCTGCCATCCCTTCAGGGTCTCCGGGGTTGCTGGGCTTTGCTCAATACCTTATTGCAACGAACACTGGCCCCACACCAAACATTTGTTTTCAATTAACCTTTTATTCATCATACTCAAAATATACTGATTTTATTAAAGTCCACCAAGTATTCTATTACTCCATTCCCACTAAAGCATTTCTCTTGAATTATCAGAGTAACTAAGTAACTGTACTTTGTAACATTTTTGTTCCCTCCATTACTCTTGGAGAAAGAGAGTGGCCATGAGCCATTTAGGGAGAAGTTGTGGGTAAATAATCTGAAGGAAGTAGACAAGAGTAATACGATAAGGTTGCTTTATTGAGAAATAAAGTCACTAGTTACTAGCATTCAAATACATGATAAATGTCAGGTATATATATATATATATATATATATATATATATATATATAATTCTTTAATTAAGTATTAATTTTGTTTTTTAAATGATGTGGAGAAACTGATATTTTATGTATCTAATATAATTTTATATTATCATTTTGTTTATCATTCTAAATAATTTATTCTCCAACACTATGAAGAAAAGATTCTTCATATAATTCTTTTATTTAATTCCTGAAATTTAATTATGAATATTGGCAATATCATTGTATATAAAGTAATTTTTCACTTTATGCTTATGTTAAGGGACTGACAACATGATTCAGTGAGTGAAACATCTGATGCTTAGTTTTGGTCCTGGTGTATATGTAAAGCCAGACAAAATAACACATGCATTTGTTATGACTGTGCTCCTAAGGGAAGGTGGAAGGTCTGGACAGGAGAGTCCAGAGGGTTGTTTTATCTGTAGCATTATGAAATAAAGAAACATGTTAGTGATTCTAAGCACTAACAGAAAATGTCAGGTAATGGCTGTAGACGCTATTTGTCATAAACGAAATTACTGGCCCATACCATCCTTAATATCAAACATGTGTTTGACATTTTCTGCTAAGATATCAACAAGAAATGATTACCCATGTCTGTCAGCCCCTCTATCTTGGTTTCACTCTCTGGATAAACCTTCTTTCTCAGCAAAAGTTAGCAGAAGCTCATAAATGAGTTGCTTTATCCAGTGTCTACTGTAAATGAAAACTGAGACTCCATTTGCCTGTTTTCATTCTGTTTGCTTCTTCCCCTTCAGCCCACTTCAACCTGAGTTGTCTGGGTTACTTCCATTATAATTTTCTTAAACCCTTAATGAGCTTCCTATGAATATTAGCAGGTTTGCCCCAAAAGCCATACCACAGGTTTCTTAAAAATGAGTCATTAAGTTCTCACAGTCACCATTGTTTAATGAGAGAAACAAAAACCCAGGAATATGGCATCATTTCCAAACATGACTCCTGCCAGTGTCCCCCTAGATTTAAATACTAAGAAGACATTTTTAATTTTTGGCCTATTTATTATCAAGAATTATGAGAATTTAAAGAAACACAACGCCCTGTCTTCTTTTAGCAATCCTTTGCCCTATTTATTTTTTTCATATTTGAGTATAAGTAACCAGAAAATAAAGCACATGCTACATGCTATTTTAGGGTCATATGCAAGGGGAGATAGTTGCAAGAGTAATGTCACTGGGGGTGACAGAGGAAGTCTTTCACACACATAAGAAATTAGGAGTTGACTTAACTCTATAACAGAATCTGTACAATATTAAAATGACTAGGACTTGAGTAGAGTGCATAATAATGGCTTCTCAGAGATGTTCATATCCTAATCTGTATATGAATATTTTGCATGTCAAAACTATAGGCCTGAAGAAGTATAACTGTTCTGAAAATAGGGAAAAAAGTTTGGGTTCTCCAGGCATGCCTAATGTAAACACAAGGTTCATACAAAGCAGTTCATATCTAGGTTTGCCTGTCTTATTAGCAAAATTAGATAACAACTTTCAAACAGAGTGTCTAGTTTTCTTTCAGTATTTCTTATATTTGAGAGCCTTTGCTAACATTTGCATTTTCTTCATTAAAATGTATTCATTTTTAATTTTATGTAAATGGGTTTTTTTCCTAAATGTCTTTCCTAAGAAAGACAAAATGTAAAGAAGAGAAAAAGAAAAGAAAGAACAAAAGGAAATGAATTAAATGTCTCCATGTTGGAAAGGATATACCTGACTCCAAAATAACCAGAAACTGTGTAACGCTCTTCTGAAATTTCCCCCTGGTGCCACATATTTCTACAGTTGGCCGATGATGTATTTGAGAGGGTAACTGGCATAGATATACACTGTACGTATTATTAGAAAATTCTCCAAACTTCTATCCTAAACTTGGATAGTACGCTCAGTATTTTTGTATACCTCTCATTTCCAGTTTCTTCATTTACTCTAACTGGTCTAGCCTTCAGATTATCCAATCACTTCATTGTGTAAATTTATAATTCTTATTCTCCTATTTCCATATTTTTTCCAGAAATGCAGAAAAAAATGGAAAAAATTACAAAGAACAGGATACAATAAGGTAAGGGAAAATGATATAAAAAATCTAAATATGGGCAGTTATTCTCACAAGTTGCTTTATTGTCAGGAATCTACTAGACATGATATTTAAATGCTCTAATACAGCTTGACTCGTCTGACAGGTTATATTATTACTATGGTGCTATCAAAATTCTTAAGCCAAGAGGGGAAAAAGTTGATTGCATTAACAAGGCATGACTTGGGCAGCTGGCCTCGGGACCAGGGTTCTCTGGTGCCGGATCACACAAGATGAATATTTTCTGGGCCAAATTCTGAACACAGATCTTGCAAGTAAAGAAAATAATGAATGAGCCAAATGGAGATATGCAGCTGCCTGAGCTGGAGCAATGATGGCAGTGATGACTCTCAGAGCAAGAACTTAAAACATGACGCTCGGCCTTCTCATTTTATTCCAAATCTTGACGAGATGGCCACTGCACAGTGCACCCATGGTCAGTCCAGCCATCATCATCATCCAGTGTCTGTCAAGAACCGGCTGCAATCCTCAGCAGCAACAGAAACTGGAAACATCTACAGATTTCAGAAAATAAGCTGAAGGACACTGGTGTAAAGCTTTTGTGTGTAACTGTGAAACATCCCAATTGCCACTCAAAATATTTTGGGTTGGAGGCCTGAGAGCTAACTGTTGCCTGCTGTGAGGACATAGCTGCTTCTTTTACCCACAGTAAAATCCGGTGGGGAATCAATCTGTTGAAGAATGCCTTGGATCACTGCGGGGTGACTGTGCTGAGTAATGCTGAAACAGGCAAAGTGTAACTTCCACACACTCAGGTTACAAATAACGAACACTGGCAAGGAAACCCTAGCATTTCTGAACGCTGAGGAAGAGAAACATCCCTACTTCATAATCGTAAGCACTGTGTAAGAGAAATAAAAAACAAGTGTGAAAATTCCATTCCATGAAACCCGGGCATATTGTGAACAAAACTACATTCAATGGAAAGAGAGTGCTGACTTTGACCCATCTTTGTGTAAGAATTATAGCACATTCCACATACTGTTTTCCTTCTACGCTTGGGCACAGGCTCATTCTTGCCATTAGCACCCCAGATCTCTGGACAGTCCTCTTAGCTCAGACCCCCCCACTGTGTCCTGATCCTCGGTACTCAGACCAGCTCAATTTTCTATCTAGTTTGTTAGAGCAGTCAAAGGCTATTCCCTCCCCCATCTTTCCTCTGCCTTCCCTACTGCAGCAATCTACCTTGGCTGTCACCTTCCCAAAACTGCCTTTGATTTTTGTGACCCACCTTCTTCCACCCAATGTGTCTCCACACCCCTAAAACCTAAGCAGCTCCATTTCCTCCCTCCCCACATTCTCTTCTCTTCCTAACCTTGGGCACAGGCCCACTTTTGTTCTTAGTACCCCAGATCCCAGGACTAAGGTCTTGGTCCAGACCTGTGCACACTCTTGTATACAAACAGGACTGGAATATGCAGGGAACATGCAACACCATGTAAAGGCCAAAGGCATAAAGGACGGAGAAGGATCTCAGGATAATGTTGTTGAACAGATCTTCAACAAGATTATAGGAGAAAATTTCCCCAAATTAAGGAAAGACATACCCATGCAAATACAAGAAAAACATAAAACACCAAATACACTGGCCCAGAAAAGAAACTCCCCTCAACATAGTAAAAACACTAAATGTACAGAACAGAGAGAAAATACTGACAGCTGCAAAAGAAAATAAAACAGTCACATATAAAGGAAAATCTATCAGAATTACAGCTCATTTCAATGCAAACTAAGAAAGCCAGAAAAGACTGAATCAAAGTATTCTCAGTTCTAAATGACCATAGATGCCAAACCAGAATAAATTACTCAGCAAAAATGTCTATTATAGTTGAAAGGGAAAGAAAAATCTTACAGGACATGAATGGGCTGAAAGAATTCATGTCCAGAAACTAGCCCTTCAGAGAATTCTTGAAGAAATACAAAGAGCTGAAGAAAGGAACAGTTATACCCAAGGGGCAACATAAAGAAACTAAATGAAGATATAACTAAGGAAACACAGTGATAGACCAAGAATGGAAACAACAATTAAAACAATGGGTACCAATACACATCTTTCAATAATAATTTTAAACATCAGTTAAAATATGGGCTAAGGATCTGAGAAGTATTCTTAAAAAAGAAATAAAGATGGCTAAGAAACATCTTAAAAAGTGTTCAACATCATTATTAATTAGGGAAATGCAAATTAAAACTACTTTAAGATTTTATCCTATCCAGGTCAGACAGGATAAAATCAAGAGAATAAGTGATACCAAATGCTGGAGAGGATGTGGGGAAAGAAGAACGCTCATTCACTGCTGGTGGGATTGTAAACTTGTGCAAGCACTATGGAAAACAATGTGGAGAACTCTTAAAAAACTAAAAAAAAAATGAATCTACCATTTTATTCCACTCCTTGATATATAACCAAAGGACTCTTTCTATTACAGAGATATTTGCAGATCCATCTTTGTTGCCGCTCTTTTCAAAATAGCTAAGGAATGGAAGCGACCTAGGTGTCCCTCAACTGAAAAATAGATAATGAAAATGTGTTAATTTACACAACAGATTACTACTCAGTGATAAAGAAAGATGAATCATGAAATTTGCAGGCAAATTAATGGAACCTTAGCTCTACTCCTAAGGCTCATGCAACATGGAACAAGGGGTAAAGAGGACACAAATGAATCTCTCAGCTCTCATTAATGAAGCTCCCTCATACAATAGTTGGCCAATAACACAAAAGGTAACAAGAATGGAGATGGGGAATCTGCAGTGCATGTCGTATTTAGTTTCACTCACCCAAGATACATTGTGGAAGACACAGTGTAGAGATTGTAAGAGTCATAGAGGAAACAGAAACCTGCAAGCTCCTACAGCCCTGCTCATATGAACCTACAGCAATAATATCAGCATGCTCAAGATCCATGCAAATTCAAGCAGACAAAAACCCAGCATGGAACTGGAGAAATCAGTAGCAGACCCCAATTTTTGCTGAAGAAATATTGGTACCTGATTACTGTATGGTGAGGATTAGCTAGTTTTTCTAAAGCAAAGGACTCCAGATAGGTGGAGTAGACTTTAACACAGATGAAAGAATGTATGGATTCCAGTTGGGGGTCTATGAGGTGGTACCAGTGGGGAAGGAAGTATAAAGACAGATGATTAAGATTAACTGAGAGAGCCTGTATGAAATACACAGTATATTATATATATATATATATATATATATATATGTAATTGAAATATAAAATGAGTCTTTCCTCTTTGAGATTTTTATAGTGCCATCACAAATTACCTTACAGTGGTCAATTTGTAAGTGTTGTAAAATTTGTTCCCATTTCTAAAGTCTAGAATGACTAAGATTAAGGCATCAGCAGATTAATTTTCTCCTGTATTCTTCCCCTTCATAGTACTTGTTGTTATGGGTTCAGATGGTGAAATAAGAAAACAACTTTCTGAGGCTTCTTTACCAAAGCACCAATCCCAAACATAAGCAGGGACTTCATGACTGAAGCACTTCCTTAAAATCCAAGGCTCTAAAGTTAGCACCTTGTAGATCAAAGTTTAACATATGAAGTTGAATTCATAGCACAACAAAATATCAAGTTGTTTTTATATGACTGTTGAATGGAATCAACTAAAATTCATTCAGTAGTCTGTATTTCCACAAACACCGCCCAAATTAATGTAGAATGATTTCTCTCCATAGTTATTGCTATCTGTCAGAAGTCTTCAGTCTTTTTTCTGTCTTCTTTTCATTAGTTTTGTATACATATGTACTGATTTTTATGATACTAAGCCTATTGTTCATTTGCAAAAATTTATTATTATGAGAATTCTGTTTTGGTTTTAAAAAGGAAAAAAAAATGCCTTTGATCTGTAAAAACAAGAAGGCAAAAGGCTTATTGGATTAATACTTAATACCTTACTCTAGGTATCAATGGGTAGTAAATACAAATGAACCTTAAATAGCTGAATGTAGAAGGGAAAATGTCTCCCATCAATGAGAAGGGAGATAACCTAGCTTTCATTCTCAAGATAAGCACCTGGTCTTCATATACATGCACATTGTTTTACAGTAATGTTGGTAGGTAGACAAATTGGAAGTAGAAAAATCCCATTTGCAAAAGTAACAATTATTAAAATCAGTGTTTGTTCTATGCCTAGACACCCAGAAATTTGCTGGGGAAAAGACATTACAGAAAAAGGCTGGAAAATAGAGAAATAATTTACATGTTGTATTTGGATTACAGAATATTGTACAAATAAATATACTGGCAAACCAAAATACCCTAAAAATATGGACAATCTTAACTCTCTAGTCAGATACTGACATCAAAACAAGCAGTATTTACATGGGGACAACAAAAATATTTCATACTGGGTATTGAGAAATGTAGTAAATGTACTTAATATTGTGGCTTGGCCTCAGATGAAATCAGTTCTTGAAAGAGTCTGAAAAGTTATCCTTCTTTCTAATTGTCTCATGAAAGAAAAAAAAAACTTCCAATTTGGAAACTGGGGTTACTAGTAATTACCATTGCTATTGGATCACAATACTCAGAACACAATTTAAAAATAAGGCAATATTTGCAAAAATTATACTCTGAATTTTAGAAACTGCTATAAATGAATAATTTATACATCATAACATAGGCACAATCATTATGTTCAAGAAAATATAAGAGAAGTTAGACAAATTGCTCAGCTGTTAAGAGCAATTGTTGCTCTTATAGATGACCCAGGTTCAAGTCCCCATCACCTATATGGTGCCTAACATTTGATAAGTACAGTTCCAAAGAATAAAATGCCCTTTTCTGGCCACTGCAGGCATTGAATTTACATGGTAAACTTATTCATTCACATAAAATACAAATAAATACATTTTTTATAAAAGAAAGTATTTGATACAATGTGTAAAAATAGGAGAAAGTAGAAATGGAACTTATGGAAAACCTAAAAAAAAACTTAAAAGCAAAATTTGAAACACAAATATGCAGTTAAGGTGACAATAAAAATGATTGAAAATGCTGATAGTGTACAGAATTAAACTTGTATTTTAGATGGTTAAAATATAACTCTCTAGTGAAAGAACAAAGAAAAAGAGAAAATATTTCAAAATGAATAAAATGATAAAAATAAATGTACACTGCTGGGTTTGGTGGTGTACTCCTTTTGTCCTAGCACTCGGGAGGCAGAGGCAAGAGGAACTCTGTGAGTTCGAGGTCAGCCTGGTCTACAGGCCAGCTGGGGCTACAGGGAGAGCCTGTCTCAAAAATTTAAAAAGTAAATAAATAAATCAACATCTTTTGAAGAACAGAGAGAAAATGAACTCTCAATACAGAAAAACATAGCTCCAGATCATACAGACCATAATATGATTATGATGGATTATTATGAACAGTGTGAGGATTTATCACCTTTAAAAGTGCTTAATTTCTTACAAGATCAAAACTTAAAAGCTTTAAACAATAAAAAATATGAAATCCTCAAAATCTCTTTTCTATTTATGAAAGAAATTTTATAATTAAAACTTCCTTGTAAAACAAAGTTTGGAAGCTATGCAGGATAGCTTTAATAGTCAATTTGCACGTACGGGTTGAGGGAGTCTCAGTTGGGTAACTGCCTCCACTGGACTGGCCTATAGCTCTGTCTGTGGGGCATTTTCTTGACTGATTAATGTGAGAGGGCCTAACCCACTGTGGGTAGTGCCACCCTTGGACAGATTGCCCTGTATTGTATAAGAAAGCAGGCTGCACATGTGTCAGGTGAGCAAATAAGTAAACAGCATACATCCCTGGTCTGTGCTCCAGGTTCATGCCCTGAGTTCCTCCCTTGGCCTTCCTCAGTCATGAACTGTGACCCTGGTGGTGTAAGGCTGGTTTTGGTCAGCATTTTTATCGCGATAACAGAGAAATAGCTAGTACAAAGTGTCTATATACCCTTACTTCTCACTTTTAACCAACAGTTAAGAATGAAATAAGAAGTACAAAATAGACCAATCAGCAAAGAAATAGAAATAAAGAGCATCAAAATTGCAAAAGCAGATGTCAAACTGTCACCTTTGACAGGATATTGTGTAAATAACCTGAAAACTGCCATGAGAAAGATGCTAGAAATAATGCTGTACTTATCAGAGCTGCAGAAAACAAATTCAGCTTCAAAACTCACTGGAGTTGTCACATGTCAATAGAAAGTTATCTGAAATAGAAATCAGATTAGTAATAAGTAATTGCTACAAAATACCTAGAATAAATTTAATCTGAGATGAAAGTTCTCAATAAATAAGACCGTTAAGTCGGGGCTGGAGAGATGGCATAGCAGTTAAGAGTGTTAAGATGGCTTAGCAGTTAAGTCCTCTCACAGAGGACCCAGGTTTGATTCCCAACACCCACATGACTTCTAATAATCACCAATAATTCCAGTTCTTGGGATCTGGTATCCTCTTCTGACCTCCACAGCATTGCAGGACATCGGTATATTTACATGCATTCAGGCAATACGGGCACATAAAATAAAAATAATAAAAATAAAATATTTTTTAAGAATGTCTTAAATCATTAATCAACAACATTGAATTGGAAACAAAAATATTGAAAAATATCCCATGGTTTTGAACAAAAAAATTGAGATTATTAAAATGTTGATACAATGCAAAGATATTTACAGGTTAAAAGTAATATCAAATTATCAATGACATTCTTCATAGAACTAGACAGGGAGTCCTAAAATTTATAAGGAATCAACTTTCTTGACAAGAAAGAGTAAAGCCAAAGACACTGTTCTTGATTTAAAAGCTGTTGCAATTAAAGCAGCATGGAATTGACTCCAAACAGTGACATATTATTGGGGAGCCTAGAAGTAAACCTCTTCATCTATAGCCAGCTGATTTTGACTGAGGTCTAAGGACAGGCATTGGAAAAATGATAGCTCTCTCTATAAATGATTATGGGAATATCGCATACCCACATGCAAAAGAATAAAGCTATACTCATATTTCTCAAAAAAGACTTGAAACTATGCAACTACTGAAAGAAAAACAGGAAAGTACTTTAGGACACTGAAAGGACTAAGATTTATTTATTTGTTTGCTTATTATTTACTTAGGACAAGACCCTCAACAAACATAGAAATAATAATGAAAATAGACAAACAGGATTACATGACCCCCCACAAATGCTTCTACACCACAAAAGAAACAATCAACAAAAAGGAAACCTGAGAATGAGAATGTTTGCAAACTATACATCTGACAAGAGATTGACATATAGAATATATCATTACAGCAGGAAACCAAATAATCCAATTAACAATGGGTAATCGAAATAGAAGGTTCACATAATAGGATATAAAATGTCTAAATAGGTATATGATACAACAGTTCACCATCAGCATGTGTTAGGGGAATGCAAGTACAACAGCATAGTTGTCATCCTAGCATTACAGCAACTCCTGCCCTGGATGTAGAGAAAAGGAGCTCTCTGCAAATTTTTGGTGTAAATTGTTACTACAGTCATCAAGAAAACCAGAGTTTTCACAAAACATTTAAAATGTAAACTTACATGCCAAAGACACATATACCCTTCAATTTTCAGTAGTACATAAGCAAGAAATAGAATGACCTACATGTCCATCAACTGATGAGTGTATATAGAAAATATGTTCCCACACAATTACTTCAGTCCCAGGAAGAAAGAAATTTTATTTCTTTTGGAAAAATTTACAGTACTAGAGTTCAGTATGTTAAGTGAAATAATCCAGGCACAAAAGTTCAAGGACCCCATGATTTCACTCCTGTGTGTAATTTTAAAAAGTGATAGTGTAGAAGATGAAAATAAAATAATGGTTATCAAAAACCAGGGAGAGTAGCACAGGGTGTGAGTTTGATAGAGAAAGGGTGATCAGGGCACTATTCATAGTTACATAGTTGCAGAAGTTTCTGATGTACCATTACATGTTTGATGAAAACAGAATCAACACGACATGCATTCCTTTGAAAGTAGGAGAAAAGATTTTGACATTTTCACTATAAAACATAACTGCTCCAGTAGTTATGTTTAACCTGATTTATATAAAATATAAATTTTTACAGGTGTAAATATAAATATAAATATTTACAGGTGTTGAAACTATGAAATATAATAAAACTTACATTTTTTGTTTATGTATTATTAAATTAAACAATGATTAATACTTAAAACATGTCTTTTCTTTTCTTTTTTTTTAAGACATAGTAGCCCCAGCTGGCATGGAATTCACTAAGTAGATCATCTCAGGTTGACCTCAGGCTCATAGAGATCAACCTGCCTCTGCTTTCCAAGTCATGGGATTAAAGGTATATGCCACCACTCCCTGCAAAAGGTAATTTTGTAAAGAATAAGAAATGCTTCGTAACCCATTTTATGAAAGTAGCATTTTCTTGATAGCAAAACTTGACAAAGATAACATAAAGTATTTTAATTATAAAATAATATGCATTTCTGTTAAGCACAAATAAATGTAATCTAAATAGTAAAATAAACAATCAAATATCAAAGCAATTACATTTTATTAGATACATATTGTATTGCTTATGTCACAATTAACTATATATCATACATAAGTTAAAGCTGGAGAAATGACTCGACTCTGCAGTTAAATTTTTTTTCTGTATAACCAAAAGAACAGAAATTTATATTCTCAGAATTCAAGTAAGTTCTCAGTGTATGGACATGTGGCCCTTCTGGAATTCTAGCCTGGAAAACTGAAAAGAGTGGTACTTAGAGCAAGCAATCAGTATCAGGATTAGCCTGATCATATTAATAAGCTCATGTCTGATTGAGAAACCCTGTTCAAAAGAATAAGGTGTAAGAGCAATGAAAGAGGATTTTTAATATTAACCTCGAATCTCCACATGCATGCCTGTACGCATGCAAACACATAAATCGGCCTACACACACACACACACACACACACACGTCACTCACATTGACACTTGAAAAACAGGTTAAAAAAAAACACGTAAATTCATTACCATGTAGTTATGATCCCAAGTTTGACATGGGTCTCACTAGGATAAGGCTTAAATGTCAGTGGAGTTGCTATGCTTTCTGCAAGTGCTAACTGAGCTTCACTTTACCCTTTTCCAATGTCTGGGGACTACACACATTCTTGGGCCCCAGTCCTCAATGGCCAAGACAGCATAGGGTCATCTTGACCCCACCTTTGACTTAACTTCTCTTATGGTTGATACTGACGTTTTTTAACTCTGTCTTAGCAGATGGCTATTAACATGGAGACCCATGACTGATCATTGTGCAGAGAATAAGAGACTACGAAATGCTCAGCCCTAAATGGGACATCTGTATTATGTCCTCTCTTCCCAACACTCAGGGATCATTGTGGAAGAGGGCACAGAAAAACTGAAAGAGCCAGAGGTGGTAAATTAATGTAATAAAACATGCTTTCCAGACACCACAGGTCAGTTTGCACATATGAAACCACAGCTCTTGTGACAGCACAGGTTGTAATCAAGGGAAGCCAAGGCAGGACATCAGGGCAGTAACCTAGAGACTAGACCATAGAGAGGTGCTGCCTGTAGGCTTGCTCCTCTGTCCTTTGATCAGACTATTTTTTAAAAAAATATTTTATCTATTATTTTTATTTTACATGTATACGTGTATTGCCTCAATATATGTAAGTGTACCTGTGCCATACAATGCTCGTGGAGGTCAGCAGAGTTCTAGGCTCCCCTATAACTAGTTATGGATGGTTGTTATCTGGGAATTGAACCCGTCTTCTACAAGAGCAGTCAGTACTGTTAACCGCTGATGCAGTTTTCCAACCTTTGGTCTGCTTTCTTATAAAACACAAGGCCATTTGTCAAGGGTGGCAACAGGCACAGTGGGCTGGGCCCTCCCACATCAATCAATAATCAGAAAGTGCCCCACAGACATGGCCACCAGCCAATCCAATGTAGACCATTCCTCAGCTGAGATTCCCTCCACCCAGGGGTGACAAGTTGACAGCTAAAGCTGTCCAGCACAGACACTCATTCCCATTCTCCAGGTCTTACATTCTTTCCTTCTCCACCTACTGCATAATGTTGCCTAAGTCTTGGAGACGTGGTATAGACGTCTTGTTTGGGCCTGAGCACTCAACAGTCACTTCTTCTCGGGTTATGACTAGTATCGGTGTTTGCATTAAGAGGTGTTTGTTGCTAAATAAAGTTTCCCTGAGTCTATGGTTATGAACATGCATATTTTGAAGGTAGTTTGACATCATGTTCCTATGTCAACACAATAGTTCTAGTTTCCAACTTAGGGTCTATGACTTTGTAGCCATCGGTAGACATGAACTGACTCCTCCTACGGAACAGGCACAAAATCTAATCCAAGATGTCATAAAAGTCATGCCACTACTGAACTAGTGGGCACATCTTTCTTTGTATTTCTTTGTCAGTAAAATTCTGATTTGAAATATTTATAACTTCGTAAGACTGCTAATAGCTTTTCTCAACTGCATCCTTCATAGCGCTTATCATACTAGCAAATGAACGAGCAATGAAGAAACTCCAGCTTGGTTCCAGTTTCCTTTCTCTAGTTCTGTAGCCAGAGAATGTGCTGTCTTCACTAACAGGTCTGTACTATGATGATCTAGTTCTATGGACAATCAAGAATAGTAGCAACAGTCTGCATTATTGGGGGGGGGGACTCAAGCTTTTCTGATAAGCAACTATTAAGGCACTGGGATTTCTGTGAAATATCAAACTTTTTGTTAGTATTTTTAATTAGCTTACAATACAGGTATTCTACTATTTTGGTTAACTCTCTCCTCCTTAATCTTTTCAACTCTCCTTAACTCCCTCCCGATTCCCACTTACACCAATGTACCTCTAGCATCCCCCTTGGTTTATCACAGGTTCTGCTATTCTCCCTCCCTCAAGGACTCTTTATATACTCCAAGAGCCCTTTTGTAGTTCCTGTACTCTATAAGCACTTCAAGTTAAAGGAGGAGGAGGAGGAGGAGGAGAAGCCATTATTCACATATGGGGAACAAATGTGGCATTTGTCAGTCTTGGCATAGTTTACCTCATTTACTATAACATTTTCTAGTTTTATTAATTTAGCTGCAAATTTGTAATATTTATCTTTAGGGGTGAATAAAAGTCATTTGTGTGTGTGTGTGTGTGTGTGTGTGTGTGTGTGTGTGTGTGTATACGCTGCACTTTCATTATCCATTCACTATTTGATGGCCTTCTAGGCTGTTTCCATATCCTAGCTATTGTAAGTTGAGCAGCACTGAACATGGGTGTGCAATTCTCTTTATTGTTTGGGAACATGCCCATTAGTGTTATGGCTGGGTCAGAGGTTACGCTGCTTTGGGGGAAACCTCTACAATGGTAATTTACATAGTGCCTGCTCTGTGCTTTACACTCCCATCAACGGTCAATAAGATTTTCCATTTTCCATATCCTCACCAGCATTCTTTGTCTCTTGCTTTTGTGATAAGAACTATTCTGACAAGGTGAGTTTTACTTTGCATTCCTTTGATGACTAAGCATGTTAAAAGTTTTAAATAATATTTATTTGTTTATCTTCTTTTGAGAAAGAACCCTCTGTTAAGTTCCATAGTCCATTTTTGGATTTTCTTTTTCTCTGTTTCTTTGTTTCTTTTTTCTTTTGTTGTAAGTTCTTTGAATATTTTAGCTCCTAAACCTTTGTCATTTATGTCAAATATTTTCTCCCATTTTGTAGGCTGTCTCTTCATGCAATTGCTAGCTGCCTCCCTATACTGTACCGAAGCTTTTTAAATTTCATTAGGTCCTCTTGGTCAATTGTTGGCCTTATTTCCTCAGTGACCAGAAGAAATAACTTTTTGTATCGTATATGATCATCTATTTTTAAACTGTTAAGAACATTCAACTTACACTGGGCTCACCTGGATAATCAAGTGAACCTTACCATATCGATATCTTAAGCACATCTAGAAAGTCCTTATGCTTACAAGAGGCTATGTACTTATTCACAGACTCTGAAAAGTAAAACATGAGGCTCTTCCAGAGAACATTATATTCTCTCATACACATGTAATTGCAAAGTACCTTACCTCTCCTCAGTAAGTCAATGAAATAGCAACTATTGTTTTGATTCCTATCACCAATATAAATATTTGGTTTAACATGTGAAAAGCAGCCAGTGAAGTCTACTTAATAAAGAGAAGTGTAAGTGACGTAGCTCAGTGGTAGAGTCTTGCATGTATGAGGTCCTGAATTCAACCCCAACCCCTAGCACTGCTAATATTTTAATACATTTTAAAAATTAAAATAAAACCAATAGTTATAATCACATAATATAAAGTTACATAAAAATGTTGGAATGTTTTAAGTCCACATATGATACAAATTTTACTAAAGTGATAAATTCCACATAGCACATATGACTCAAATGTTCACAGTGAGGATGCCAATCACACTTGAGGATGACATAGAAAGATTTAGTGTTCACACAGTAATGTTTTCTGGGGAAGCTGTATCATGCTGTCATACAGTTATAAAATGGCATGACTGGCATGAGGTTTTATGCTAGTCGATGTGGAGTTATAGCAAAGGTTTCCTTTCACATGATATATGACTTGTATGATATAACACTACTTCGGAACCAAAGAAGACTGAGATGGGATTTTCTTATCTTTCCCGTTTGTGGGATAGGTTGAATCAATTCTTTGTATAGAAAAAGAGGGAGGGCCAGAAAATGAATAAAAACATTATAAGAGTATGTTAAAATTTTGTAAAACTCACAGAGTCCCTTCCTGAGATTAATTATGTAGTAAAAACTCACAGGGAAGAGGAGACACTTTGGTGGAATTACCTAGAAGTTGGGCAAGAAACTCCAGTGATGCAGCATTTTTAAATCATCAAGATACTGGGTGAATTTGTCCCTGATGCAGCTTCCCATATCACCTGTGTTCCTTTAAATAAATCTCTGACCCATGCTTCTGCAAGTTACTTCAATAAATCCATTGGTTCTCTAGACCAGACTACAATGGAAGTATTTATTTGGTCTCATTGTCCCCTTTCTGGAATGTAGATATTTAACTATGTCATCTTAGAAAATCATGAAACATAATTAATACACAAAGAAACACCAATAAAATCAATGATAAATTTAGGAAAGGCAATTACATTGCCATTGCAATGGGGGATAAGTCACTAAGGCCACATGATGACTGAGGCTGGAACATTTGCGCTGACTATCTAAAACTCACTACGTGTCCCAGTTCAGTATAGCATGATGTAGCCTCCATCGGTCCTTACAAGAAGGGTGATGAAAGCTGAGCTATCTGAGGGTAGAACATCTGCAGGAATATCAGGGTGGTTTTCTTTTTCTATGTGGCATGGAGTAGCCTCCTTCTGTATGAATGGAGTCAGCTATGTGAGTATGAAAATGCCTCAAAAATAGCTAACAGACGAGATTACATTGTTAACACTGAACGCCTCACGTATATGATGTGACTATTATCAGGCTATCGTGACAGCTGTGTGGCCGCTCCTGTGGCCACTAAGGTTGAGCTATCTGCTTTCAAACAACTTATCCATAAAAGAGCAATTCTAATAGGAAAAAAGGCATGAGGATGCCACTGTCCATGTTAATTAGACTTTGATGTAGGAAAATAATGTATCATGAGATAAAAATACTGGTTTGACATTTCTTAACACTGGAAATACAAAAGAAATGAGAACAGAAAATATAATTGTGCTAAATAAACATTCCTGGAGACCACAGACATGGAATATAACTGGATGGTAAAGAGGGACCAGGCTAAGTAGAAGTTATAATATAATAGAAATTAAAAATCCATGCTTCAGCATGTAAATGTGGGCTTTAGTAATGCCCTATTACATGGCATTATAATAATAAAAGAATACTCTGTGCTTGAATTTGTTTGAATTATGGACAACGTTTTAAAAGGAAGTGAAAGAGAGCCCTTTACAGCCTGGTTGTTACGACTTTGTGTTATGGGGGTGGATAAGATTGGTCTGACTCCATGGAAGTAGAGGAACTGAGTAATATAATCCTTTCTCACTATGAGACCAAGGTTACATAATATAAGGATGGAACCAGGAGCCACCTGGTTATCACAGACTCAGGGCCCAATTAGTACAGGGACAAAGAAGGAAGGACAGGAACTTAGGGAAGAGGGCATGCAAGAGGCAGTGGTTGATCCCTAGTTCAGCAGGATTGGTAGGACTTTATTCTTAGAAGGCTTAAGGAAATATTTAATTCAGTGGGGACACTGGAGCCAGTATGGGCTTTAGAGGCTTTGCTGAGCCCCATAGTTAGACATGATCTTCATGAGGTAGGGGAGGGTGGATCTAAATGTTTCAGAGCATCATGGAAATCAGATTTGTGAAGTGCTAAAGCAATCAGGATATGACAAGAAAAAGAGAAAGATTATAAAGGGGTATCTGGGCATCTGTGGGATGCTAAACACAAGCACAGCAAGATTTGCATTGACCTGGAGTTCTTGAAAAATATATCAGAAAGCCAAATTCTAAGCAAAGTTTTCCCGAAGATGTGAGAATAAAGGGCAAAAGGCAGAGTGATACAGAAAATAAAGGGGTTATTCCTATTCAAAGGGTTCAGCTGTCAGTCCCCAGAATATGACTGTGAGCATTAGCATTTCTCTTTGAAGGTGTGCTGAGGAGAGAGACTGCCTATCCTGGACTTTTTAGAAGGCATATGTGATTACTAAGGAAAGTGAAACAACCACTGAGGCCTAGAGCGCACTAGAACAACGAAAAGCCAGCTACAGCAGCTAGAGCAGCAGGATAGAACACGGTCCTGTTGTCCCCGGTCTCTGAACTGGGACAGCCACATTAGCTGGCTCTGCCAAGCGTTTCAAGGACAGAAGCCGACTTCTAGCATAAAGAAGTCAGATGGCTCGGAGGGAATGACCATCTATGTGGTTACACCAAGCATTTCTCTTTTAATAGGAAAACTGGCACAAGTAATGGGAAAATTTTCATTCTAGATTAGAGCTTGCTAAAATTTTTAGTACCCTCTTAGATGCTAAATTTCAAACCTGGATATTGGTCTTCCTTCTCAGATATAACCTCCTCACATAAATAATTTCCATTTTATAATGCTAGCCCTTAAATGTCTTCAAGATTTGGAAAGTATTTGGAAGGCCAGGAAAAACAGTAAGCGTTAGAAAGAAGGTTTGCTATAGGTAACCAAAAAACATTTTCAGGAGTTTGGCTGAAAATTTCAGTGTTAGGGGTGGTGTGTTCTCCCTAGAATTCTTGACCAGGATGTTCCATGAGATCCTCCAACAATATACATTACTGCAACTGCTCTTTCTCCCATTCCAGAAATAGATGCAAAATTCCCAGTACTAAATACAATATAGACTGTTGTCCCTGAACATGAAGAGATCAAGCTACAACTGAGATGGAAACATCCTCCCTGCTACCAGGCTTTCAGAATGTTTGGTGACATTGTGTAGGCAACTTGGGGAAAAGTGTCTATGAAGTACACCTGCTCAGTTTTGGAACCCACTTGTCACACTATCAATTTTCCAGACGAGTTATGATGACTGGATCAATAATGACACCACTATGCTACATGAAGCTGACCACTTTCTAAAGGAATTTAAGGTCCACTCCTCAGAAAGGAACCTAATTTTGGTATTGTAAGCCAGAACAAAAATCTATGCTTGGAGATGCTATTGTTACTGTTTGCTGTGCTTACCAAATTGCCTTCCAAATATTTGTGTTTATGGCTATAGACTGTTGTAATTCTTGTTTAAGGAGGGAAACATTTTGCATGTGACGGTGGTTATTGTGGAGACTCATATTCAGTCAAACTGCTAGGAATAACTATTGCTAAGGCAAAATACCTCAATGTCATCCATATATGAAGGAAAATAATAAACCATCTCTATCTCCTCCTTCAAGGCTCAGAGACCATGCAGGAAAAAAAAACTGAAATAGTGCAAAAGGCAGAGGAAGAGGTGAAGCGTTCTATAGGTAAAACCTGTTTCTTGTAGAATGGAACGTTCCCTTGTGGAGGAAATGGGAAAGGTCCAAGGCACTCAAGTAAATTCATAGCACTTACAAGAAAAAGAAAGAAAACCCCTACCCAAGGTTATATCAGCAGGGAAAAATAGCTGGGGGAAAGCAGGCTTATTGGGGAGGTACCTGAAGTTATTCAGGGAACTCTGACAATGCGGCTTCCGTAACAATCACTTATGTTAGGGTGGACTTTTCAGCAAGCACCTGACACTCAGCAATGCTACTGTAAGGCACCCTTTACCCACAAAGTTCAATGTTTTATGGGCCTGAGATTGGGCTGAATAGCCTCTTTCATGAGTTATTGGCAACCTCTCGAGAGTAAATAAATATTTGTTCACGTCTCCTCAGAAAAAATGTTATTCAACAAATACACAAAAGGGCATACAAATATATAGAAAAGTTCATGTACGGTAAAATATAAATTTCTCATGAAACTGCAAATATGAAATGAATTATTATTAAAATGCAGGTGACACATTTTTCCAAACCCAGTAAACTGGTTCTAATATTCATATTGTTGTAATGGCTCACCTATAGATAAGTTACTTTTGTTTTACTTTTGCTTCTGATTTGAGACAACATCTGGAACTCATAATCTTCCTGCTTTGGACACTTGGCTGCTGAGATTACATGTGTGTACCATGTCAGTCTTCAATAATTCAGAATCAGTAATAAAGAAGAAAAATATGTGATTCACTCAACCAGTTTGCAAAGCACAGGTATATTTGTTGAGAGACAGAGAAATAAGTAAATGAATTCAAAATAAAATGTGTAAACAGATTTTGATGTAGAATAAGGTAGTACTGTAAAACCATTGAGAAAGATAGATGGTTTTAATGATATTAAATGAGAAAATAGCTTGCTTTGCAGAGAAAACAAAATCTGTTTCTTTTACAGAAATATCAGTGTCCTCCAGATTAAAGACACCATTAAAAATAAACAAAATACAAAATAATAAAAAGTAAATAAACTATTAGAGACATTTATGATTTACATATACAATAATAATTAAGATATTAAAATCACAAATTTAAACATGGTAGATTTAGCAGACATTGAAGGCATTTAAATTCCAAGAGAATATTTGCCACATTTAAAATTGATAAATATTGACAAAGAGAATATCGAGATCATTGGAAATCCCAATTATTGAAAGGATATGAATGGTCAGGAGCTTTCCTGCATAGTTGGCAGTGTTTACTGGAGTCCCCATCCTGGAAAGCCATCTGGAAACATTTAGCAAAATAACATATGCATATTTCTTATGACAGAGAAATCCCAATCTTCATGACAGTCTAGAAAATACTGCCACATATCAGTGTTTAGAAATACCTTCATTTGCAATTTTGAAGATAATAAAAATATGATGGAATCTTAGATGCTCATCATTAAGGTATGGGCTCTAAAGCATGGCAGAGATGGAATCAAAAGTAAGGAGCAGTAGTATTCAACAAGTCACAGGTACACACAACAACAAAGAAATTTGAAAATACACAGCATTGCGAAGTGCAAAGAGCTGGTTAAGAGTCATATTAGACTACCATTTAATTAACTGTATACCATGGGTAACATATACACATGTGCACACCCAAAAATACAGAAAACATTACTTTACCCTATTTGAATGAGTTGGAATAATACATTACATCATGTATGACTAACAAAATAGATACATAAGCCTAATAGTTATATGACTACATTAGTTTTGTATAGATGGAGATATGTGTATATGTGGTTATGAAATGCATATATAATAAAGTATTTATTATAACATGTAGTGACTTAAAAGTTATATTTATCTTCATTACTTGAGTAGAAGATTTTAAGATTCAAGTTTTGCAAGATTCTAAATTTGTAGAAAGGAAGCTTGAATGATTTTCTTTATCAGAGCGATGGTGATTCTATTTTTCTGATATTTGTTTTACAAGGATTAATGAACACAGAAAGCTGCTTCTCAGCCAAGAGTTGAGATCAATTATCTTTCATATGAGCAAAATTCTTTCTATGAATATGTGTATTAAAGCAGGAAGTATTTCTACCCTTGTGAAATCAGTTAAGGAATGGAAGAATAAATTTTACCCTTAAATTTTTGATGGAAAGGAAAGAAAGTTCAACCAGCGACTTTATATTTACATTATTGATTGTTTGCAGGACCTTGATTATTATGGATAAGTGTCAGGAACACTAATTGGCTTATTTTACAATTTGTGTGGAAATTAACAGTGGGCATCACAGAATATGAAATGATAACCCAGAAGAAAGGCATTCCATTCTGTTTATTTTCTCATAGGCTGCTTTCTTTTATATCCACAGGATGATGGGATCAAACTGTGCACTGCTCAGAATATAGATTGGTGTTGGGAGGTTCTCTATGTTTAAGTATGCAGACAGTGTGATTTTTAGTCCTGATATACCTAGTATATGCATAGACACGTGGAAAGATTAATTATTCTCACATCAATTTTGGCCTCTAGATGTCATGTAAAGAGCATAACATCTGAAAGGAAGCTGCAGAAGTTTGATTATGGCCATTTGAAAAACTGCATAGCTGGGCATAGGGAAGAACAGGAGCCAAAGCATTCCTTTACAGGGTGTGCAGTAAGAAAGAAAGGCAACAATTGCATCTTGGAAGTGCTGCATGGCTTGTTCACTCCTTTCTGTTAGTCAGCTCTTTGGGTTAAAAGAGAGATGTGGATGTGCACAAGCTGTGCTGTTCATGGCCAGTCTCTAAGATGCAGAAGCATTCAGAGTAAATGCAGTCATTATCACTATTGCATATGTGACGGAAAATCAAACACAGAAAGTAATAAGAACTGATATTTCAGGAGACTTTCATGCTCCTCTAAAAAAGAGAATGAATAGAACAGTAGAATATATGAATGAATCTTAATCAAATAAGTATAAACATTTAATTCCAGTAGTTTTGAGACTTCGAAAATGATGTTAGGATTCAGTTTTTGAGCAAGCTGCCTCACAGCAGGAAAATAAAAGTGCCTTGGTCTTTTTGCTTAACTGAGAAAAAAGGATGAACCCAATGAATCACATAAAAGAATCTATCACTATTTATATATTGGATTGTATTACATTATTAGAGAAGGAGACCATATCTGTTTGTCCCTATGTTTCTTACAATCTGCAGTTAATTCATCATCGTGTAGCTTCCTTGATGTTTAAGGACAATGAGAAATGTCCACAAGCCTTCTTCTTTCCATTTGCAGCCCTAGAGTGCAGTGGGCTGAAAACAACAAGCCATTTAAATGCCTCCCAAGGAGAATAGCTATGCTGCAAGGATGCAAGCTTGCTTTACGATGAGCAAGGAAACACAAAGCAGACCGATAGTGAGGATAGGGAAATCATGCAGAAGAACCAAAAGAAAGGAAGAGCAGAATATAAGAAAATGAGAGTCTGCTTAAACCGGCGTATGGTAATAAGCTCAGACACTGGAAAATCTTCACAGTTGAAACTGAAACTGTACAACTGATTTGAGAAGCAGAACAGTGGAATAATGAATAGCGTAGAAGCTTTTGGTCCTTAAAACTAAGTTTGGATTCAACCCCAGGAAAAAGCTAGTGATTCAAAAAAAAAAATCCCCTTGAGTAACTAAAGTTGAATTTCTTCTTTTCCTCTGGAGCTGCAAAATTAGGGGACTATATTCAAAATTATTGCTGGACTTGCTCTCATAATTACAGGTCATGTGTGTGTGTGTGTGTGTGTGTGTGTGTGTGTGAAAATTGATCAACATTTTAACCAAAGTTTTTTATTGAACATTATTATTATTTATAACAATAAGCTATGTTTTACTCTATGAGAAAAATCAGTCCTTTGAAGTCATCGTATTAACCTCTACCATTTTGTAAACCATAGGCTAGTCATTCTTAATTATGTTATTACTACTGATCATATTTGAAAGGATTCTTTTGCCCTGAAAAATGAAAATGAAATTCTCAGGTCAATTTCACCCCAAGTATTCTGTTCCACATATTACAAAACACTGAGGATAAAAAGCAATGCAGGACACACAGAGAGAAAAAAAGAGGAGGAGGAGGAGGAGGAGGAGGAGGAGGAGGAGGAGGAGGAGGAGGAGGAGGAGGAAGAAGAAGGAAGGAGAAGAAGAAGATCTACTAAAAAGAAAGCACATAGTTAAGCTATATAACTGAAGTCCTCGGTGTGAAGAAAAGAGGGAGAAAGGAAATGTTTGAGGAAAGGCAAAAAAAAAATGAGTCTTAGGATCAATAAATCAAAATAGACTCTATTTCCCCCATCTTTATATTCTATTTCAATCTGCACTTGCTTGAGGATAAATAAGCCATTTTCTGTTCTCTGTAGTTAATTTTGTGTTCAGTGGAGGATGTAAGTACGCTTCTTAACTCCTGGAAATATAGTACATGGACAGAATGCAAGGAGTGAAGCGATTTAAAAGGGGAAAAGGTCTGTAGCCTCATTTTTATCAATAATTCTGTTTATCCAAGGATTTTAAAGCTATAAGCCAAGACTTGGAGAAAAAAATGTACAGTCCATTGTAGTAAAGTATAAACACCCTTAAGTCAGTACCATTGTGGGCAGTTTGTTGGGAACTCACTAATTCTCTCTGCATCATTGTCTGTGACCATAAATATACAGAGAGGGGGGAAGAGGAAAAGAGAGAGACAGTGTGGACAGTGTAGTCTGCTGGGCATTCACTAATTCTCTCTGTGTCACTGTCTATCACCATAAATGCATTAAGAGAAGAGAAGAAGAAAGAATGGGAGGAGGGTGAAGGGGGCTTAACAACTCTATCCTACCAGGAGGATTTTATCTCACTTTTGAAAGTAGAGTAATACACATAATGAACTTAAATAAAGCATATAAGTTAGTTATCGTATAACCATTTCCTCCAAATCCTTCCTGTCTTGAAGAGGGAGAGTAAGGAATCTTAAAAGGTAAATGAAAATTAAATTGCCCAGGAATTGTAATGGATAAACGTGTTAACTCAATATACCTGGAAGATGAAAGCTCAGCTGAGGAAATTCTTCCAGTAGGTTTGCCAGGGGGAGTGTCTGTGGGTCATTTTCTTAATTGCTAATTACTGCAAGAGGACCCAGCCCACTGTAAGTAGTGTCATGCCTGGGCAGATGGGAGTAGGCGGTAAGAAGCAAGCCTGTAAGAATCATTTCTCTACAGTCTTTGCTTCAGTTTCTGCCTCCAGGTTCCTAACTGGAGTTCCTGCCTTGGCTTTCTTTAATGGTGGCCGGTAAGCTAAATAAACATTTTCCTGCCTCAAGTTGCTTTTGGTTGTGGTTTTTATCACAAGAGCAGAAAGCAAACTAGTACAGAGACCAAATGAAACAACGTTTTCTGTAGTTTTCAACAGAAGGTATTTACAAATAGAGAAAGACTGGCCAGATCGGTTCTTTATCTCTCTGTTCTACTTTCCCCTGTGATGTGACACAATGCACAACACAACTGAGACTAGATCAACAACCAGGACCTTGCACTACCAGATTTGAATTAGCTATCTCAGTTATTTCATTGTAGTAATGTAAAACTAATACCACAGCACCACTAAACTAATATTAATATCGGCAGTGTTGCTTTAAAATGTGCCTCCATGGTGAAGTTCCCTGAATTCTAGCTGGCTTAGGAACTAATAAACTATGCAACTCTATGGAATATATTTTGTTCTTAAAGTTGCTACTTTTTAACTCTTAAGATTCAGGTTAGTCCCATTCACATAAAGCTACATTAACGCAACATATGCAATGAAATGAACTTTAATATTCATAAAACTCTGTATTCAGAGTGTATATATGGTGACACAGAGTGACTTAGTTTATTTGACACTGACATTTATTAACACCTTCTGTTTCCTTCACATTTGTAGTGATTTTTAAAGACTATAACAACAAAAAGCTACTCTAGGTTTTCCCGTAGATGAATGCAGTCAGTAAAAGGAAAAAAAAATACTATTCTGATGGTTCCTACTAAATAATAAAGGAAAGAAAGGAGAGGAGAAAGAGAGTTAATAGAGGAAGAGAGGGAGAAAAGGCAGGGAGAAGGTGTGGGAACATAGAGGATGTGTTATTTGTACAAAAGGATTTTCACACGTAGACTCATAGACAGCCCCCAATTTTTTTCTATTTAGTGGATCCATCTTCTACAGAGTAGTAATGATAAAAGAACCTGAAAATTTCTCTAAGACCAATTCATTAGTTATATGAGGTAACATGACTTTTGTGATGATAGTAAAGTAGTATGTGTCAGTTTTTACTCTCTAGGTAAACAGATACATTTATGAGAATGGCATGATACATCAGAGCAGTTTGGGGACTACTTGAAATATAAAGAGATTTCTAAATGTGAAATGGTAGCACATTGTACAAATATATAGTTCAAAATAATTCATTTATTATTATATTCAAATTAATGCTTGAAAACCTTCTAAACTATTATTCCTAATACTTTATGTACTGATGGCTAGAGCCCATAAATGTAAAAGGTTTTCAGAGCTTCAAATTTAGTTAAGAGTATAATCTGATCCTGAAATCAGAAATTTTGAGCATTACTATAGGAAATTATTATAGATTTTCCTTTCAGGTAATAAGAAGGGAAACAGAGTAGAGAAGACACTGTCATATCCAAACCTCCGTGGCACAGAAGTGGCATACAAGAATAGCGCTGTTATCCATTATTGGTAACTAGCACCTGTCCCCTGGATCAGCAGAGAACAGGCTTGAGGAAACAGAATCCCTTTCTAGTGACCAGGAGAACTATAATACAGTGTTCTAGAGAGAAAAGCACAAAACTTTATTGGAAAAATGAATGCTTCGTCCACAATTCCCAACAGTAACAACAGTTATCCTCTTGAAAAGATTTTTAAATTATGTGTATAAACACATCTTAATTGAGGTTTTTCCATATTCATAGAATTACTTAAAGGTTGATATGATGGCAATCTTGCTTGTCAACCTGACTGGATTTGGAATCAACTAAAACTCAGGTTCCAATATAGGCTAAAGCCAGGCAGCTTTCCAGGAATCCTCCAGGCCCTCACCATCATCTTAGTCCTGCTGAGAGATATAGACTTGTAAACTGAACCAACTACTGGTACAGTCATTGCGGAACTACCTAGGCCATATCCTGTAGCCTAGGTTCGAATAAGTCCCCTTTTACTATGTGTATTCACTCAATCAGTTTTGTCACTCCAGTAAACCTTGACTAATTAACAGATTGACTTCTGTTTTAATTTGCTTTTCTGTTGCTATAAGAAGAAACACTGACCAAAACTAACTTGTGTAAGAAAGTGTTTATTTCTTCTTATTCTTTCAAGTGACAGACTATGTTTGAAGAAAACTGGGGTAAGAATTCCAGGCCTGTGTTCAGCCTATCTTTTTATGCAACCCAAGGCCACCTGCTGAGGGGTAACAACAATAACAGTGGGCTGGGCTCTCCCACATCACTCATCAACCTAGAAAATGCCCCAGAGATATGCTCACAGGCCAATCTGATAAACATATTTTCCCAAAAGTGGTTCGTTCTTCCTAGATCTGTCAGATTGACAGCAAAAACCAAGCAAGACAGTAGATTAGACATTCTTTAAATATTGTAAGACTCTTTCAAGGCACAATAATCATGTTAACGAATGTAGATTGTGAAATGAATAAAATTATTAAGATTTTTGAACTGAAGACCCTGGAGTTGTACAGAAGAAGATGAAAAAGGGAAGGACATTTTGCCTCCTCATCTAGGAGGAAATTTTCAGTTATAAGCATGTACTTTAAACTCAGCATTAAGAGAATGAATGCAGAGTTTAACTCTACCAATACTTCTATCTACAGGCCTGTTGCCATTTTTGTCTTCTGTGAAACTTTTGTCACTAAGAAAAAGAGAATTACAAATTTGTCTTGGCCTGCATGGAGATGGTCTGGTATATTCTTAGTTATCAAACTATTCATAGAGTGGATTTAAGTTGGTGAATATTTTCAATGTGTGGGACAGCATGATACATACTCTACAGTCTCAGTGACCTAAATGTGTACACACAAGAATCTTAAAGGATGTGTCCATCTGAGCTGCATGTGACTGAATGACTTTGTTCTTGGCTTCTTCTGCTTGGTTTCCTGTACTGCGTATATTTTAAAAAGTAAGGATTCTTTTAAACATTTTTAAAAAATTAGGAGATCATAATGGAATGCACATGTGAAACACTGCAGGGTCTGTCATACAAAGTTTTGAATATTGAATATTGCTAAAGTTCAGACAGACACTCATTGGAAACTGTTCACCTTGTCACTCTTCCATTTCACACAGTTACTTTTTATTTAGGAAAATTCTTGAATTTGTCTTCTAGTGCACTTTTTATTGTATTTGCATAGTGGTACGATATAGACCATCAAGAACTTTGCTTCTCTATGCTATGGACATACTTGTAAATGTTTTATTGTTTTTTAAGGCACTTAAATTAGTCTGTATTGCATTGTAAAATCTCAATATACATTTGTTGAATTAATGCACAAAAGCAGAAACCCACATTCTGATATGTAAACAGAAATATACAGTCAGGATTTTATTAATGCCTCAGATATATAAAGAAAACCACGATGATTAAAATTTCATATGATCTAAAACTGAGGATTAGCTTGTATAATTGATAACACTATCAAAGTTCAACAACAACAAAAAAGATGGCAGTGTAAATCATGGCTTCAAACAGATCCAAATTCAATAGAACTACAGAGTCCAAGAATCAATTTTGCAGCTTAAAAAAAATACAATTTTTATGAAAAGTATCTAAATGATTTTGTTGATTAAATATATCTACACATAACAGTAGACTGATTAAATGCTCTATTTGTCAATCTTCATTTTTTGTATTGTGTTGTATTTTTAACATATTTATTATTTTTATTTTATATACTGGAGTGTAATGCCTGCATGTATGTAAGTACACCTGTGTCATGCAATGACCTCAAAGGTCAGAAAAGGGCATCAGATCCCCCGGAACTGGAGTTCCAAGTGGTTGTTATGTACCATGTGGACTGAATGTACACTCTTTTTTAAGTTACAGAATTAATATGTACTCTTCTACTCTGCTAAAGCATGTGCATTGTCTAGTATCTCACCACATCCAATGCTATTATTTTCTCAGTATGCAAAGAATATGATTTTTTTTGGCCTGCAGTTCAAGAAAGGTGTAAACAAACAAGACATCTCTATATGTTTGCTATGACATCAAGATTGGCTGGCTATTCCAGAAGGGCTGATGCCTACAGACAGGGTATCCTGTCAACAAGACAATACAAAAATACACCAATTTCTTCTTGGTCCAGCTGCAATATTGAAGTGATTATGTGCAGAAAACCTCTGGAGCAAAGATCTTTTATTTCAGCCAATTTTAACTATTACTCTATTCCAGAGAAAAATTTAAACGTTAGTAAATGGTACTTGATATCAGCTTGCCTTATTTATTAGATATGCCAAAAAGCCCCCACCTCCGAGTGCACACAGTAGATTTTTCCCAAAGGTGAAACAGAGAATGAAATTGTGGAGAGAGGAGAGGAATGAAACTTTTCAGTGCTAAATATATTAATTCATATCCTATTCTAACTTGTTGAATCAAAGCAGTAGTACAAGGGATTGTTTTTCTCTCTCCAAACTTTGAAAGAGCACAATGGAAACCACAACTATCTTACAACTCCAAATTCATAGAAACGTTACTATCACTTACAGCATTACTGCAGAACAGAACTAATCTCAAGTTCCAAATACGAACACTGATGAAGTCCTAGTTGTACAGTACTTCACGTAGCCAGGGGTAGGGCAGTCATACCAAGCAACAAATTTATCTGATGATAAAGTATAATCTGAGCCTAGAGATTCTTCCAAATATGAATCCTTTTGGAGCAAAATATGAATCACAAAATCAATCCCACACTGAAATATGGCAACCAGGTGAAATTCCTACTGTTGCTCGTAACACAGCTACAAGTGGAATTTGAAGTAAAAAATTGTAAGAAGCAGATGGAAAAGGAGTTCCACACTGCAGTAGGTTGATAGTCCTTACATTCAGAGATGTTTCATTCTGAAAAAAAAAATAGATAAAATGGCACTAGTCAGATGGAAATAAAGAGAAATTAGTGTTTCCAATATTACTATAGGAAAGAATTAGTGTTCTTTATAAGGTAAAAATATTTCAAGACAAAAGAATTTTGTTATGTGTGTCACTACTTCCCTAATGTGAATTAAACCAGAACTGCCAAGTATGGTCTTAAAAATTCCTAAAGTGATTTTGATAATCATATTTTATTTCTGTTGTGGTTTAAAATTTTTGTATGTTTTGTGAGATAAAGAAAATGATCAAATGCAGAACAATCCTCATTCCAACATTCCTGGTATTCACCATGTGGCAGAAAATAAATTAAAACTAGACTTTGTCAAATTTTTTAAAATTTGTAGTTTTGAATTGTAATTGGAGGAATCAGTAGAATTCATGGTATATTTAATCACCAGAAAGTCCAAACACTAAGTATCCACATTTTATGCAACTGAGAAGGAACCAGGGCACCTTGAAAAAACGGCCATTCTGGTTTCAGAGATGAATACACACAAGATGAAACTGAAAGTTGAAGACTCTTCAGTCATATCCTAAGGAGCCATCATTCCAATAGAGTGTGTTTCTAGTGGCCAAGAAGGCATAAGAAGTTTGGCCACTACCACAGAAGAAGCATACCAAGTCTACTTGTACTGAAAAATGTATTATTGTAATGCAGAACATCCACATCCACACAAACTCTGTTTATTACACATGAAATATACTAAATGAGAGCCCAGGCCTGATAAAAGGCAGCCAGTACTTGTGACCTCATTGCCATCTCTCCAGCCACTCCCCTACATCTTCTTCATGCATTTTAGCAATGTGGTACTTATTTGTCTAAAAATCTCAAGCAATAAAGAAGTAAAATAAACTACATTTTGTAGCTAAAGTGGCCTATAAAAAAGAAAAGTTGTAAAACTGAATGGCTTCAAATAACAAAACACAACTAAATAGAGGTGAAATGATGTAATGGCAGAGGTGACACAGTGTTATCTTAGTATATAACAGTGTTAAGTCAGATTCCCCAGAACCAGACTTTAAGACAAGAATTCATAAACATATTTTGTGACATTATTATACCCAGTGCCACCCAGGGGGAACAGAACCATTGTAGGGAAGTAGGTGGGACTTCATAGGACAGCTTTGCAGGATCCGTGATCTCACCATGGGAGATACGAGTACAAATCAAACTTTTGAGACATCAATGCACAGTATGTAGTTGTTATAGTCCCATATTCTACTCTGTCCCTCATCATTCAGGACAGATGCTGGGAGCAGTCAATTTCCAGTCACTGCTATGTTGGTGATAAGTCATATAAATATGTGCCAAACCTCTGACATGCAGAATTGCGTGAAACACAAATGATCAAATATTGATGATTGGTGAGACTCTACTGCTCTGAATTTTTTCAAAGTTGCATCATCTCACCCCCTTCAGAAATGGTTTGGATATAAAAGTGTTCCAAAAGTAACAAAAGGACTGAAAGATTGAATCAAAGTATTTTCAAAGACTAGCAGTATTTTCCAAACTAGGAAGCTGGATTATCAGTTTGTTTTTCTCATTCATATCATATAGCTTTGGGAATGTTGTGTGATGTCCTGTGGAGACATAAACAAATGCTTATTTATTCCACATAAGCCCCCAAGGACAGACCAAATAATTATATCAGCAAAATCTTACTTAGCTAATCAGTGAATTTTGTAGGGTCTACTTACAGAAGCAGAAATGACTCAAAGACAATTGCATCACCAAAGTCCACTCCAGCAAGGGGACAGCTCAGAGAAGCAAGAAACCAAGAGTGTACTGTCCAACCTATTGGCAACTCATCAGGTTGGAAAGTGTTTTCTTCAAGTAAATCAGTTTGTCTGAACCTCTTCCAGGCAGCTAGACTGGTCTCACTCTTCTAGGCAGCTAGGGTTGTCAGAGTGTCTGGCAGCAGAGCCTGGTGCTTATAAACGCTTGAGGGGAAAGGGTCTAGTAAATCAAATCTGTTTAAGAGACTTCCAGAAGCTTTTGAATTGTTTATTTCCAGAGCTGAAGGAGTTTCTTTGTGCGGGACAGAATGGTTCACAACCCTTTAGATCATCCTGTTTCTTAACAAGCTTCCCTCCAAGATGGAATGTTTTATCTCTTAGGAAGTTGCTGCATAACAGGAGATATCACTTTATTTTATTATCTATAAAAGGAAAATTTTACATATTTTACAAATCAACATATTTCTCAAAAAATGTTTGAAGCAGCAAACGTGTAAGATAAACGATAAAGTATAACTCATTTATATACATATACTCCGAGTAAGTTCAACATTTTAACAAAATTCAGTGGACATAGCTGTACCTTAGATGTATCACCAAGGTAACTCTACCACTTCCTTTCCCATGTTTAAATAACATGAATCATGGAATTCTGTAAATGAAGCCTGCACAGAGCTATCATTTTACTTGATTTTCTTCTTCTCCCACCAACTAATAGGATATCTCCTCATCCACGTATTTTTTTCAAATGTTCCCCAGTAATACAAAGAATGTGCCAAGGTTAAAGTCATTCTTCTTTTCATTTTTCTGATTAACTAGGCTGTTCTTTTTGATATGGTTTATTTTATGATCAAGAAAACTATCAGTAGGTTAACTTCACTGAATACTTCTGATATTTAGTAGTTCTTTCACTCAAAATCTGAGTAACCAGACCATTGAAACTTGACAGGCCACTCAGATTTTCAGTCCTCCATCTTTTTCTCAGCTCCCCACAAGCCCACATTCCCCAAAAGCCCTGATGGTTTTTTAGTTGCCTACAACTGTCTTAACTACAGTTCTGATGCCTTCAAAAGCAGAAATTCATTCTCTTACAAGAATAGTAGTCAAAAGCCTAAATTCTTGAAATGTTTGGTTCCCTTGAGGTTCTGAAAGAATTCTGTTTCTCTTACACTCTCCATTGGTTACTGGTGTCCCTTGACTTAGGGTAGCATAACTCCAACCTCTGCCTCCATTTTCCCATCACCTTCTTCCCTTAGGTCACTGTATTGTGTCCCTAGAATCAGTGGATCTGAGGCTAATAGTGCAGCCAGGGTGACCTTATTTCAAGGTTTCAACTCATTACCTCTGCAAAATCCTTATTTCCAAATAAATTCACACTTACAGGTATGGTGATATTAGGATTTTGGCACACCTTTTGGTAGAGGGAACAGCATTCTTCCTTTTTCAGGGTCATGATTTACATTAGTATATTGCAGTATAATGTATATGAAATCAAGAACTTCCTCCACTGCTGTTTCTCTGTCTTCCTACCTGGACAAAGTCACCTGGTTACCTGCTGACTGATGACCCCACTATCACCTGTTGCTTAGGCTGTTTTGTGTAAACTGTTTAAGAAAGCTGACTCATAGTCTGGAAAAAGTCATACTGCAAATCTTCACCTTCTAGAATCCAAACAAAGCAGCCAGAGAAGAAGGCTGCACACTTATTTAATGGAGCATTTCTCTTATTAGGGTACACACCAAAGAGGAGAAAATGAGATCATTTTTTGTAGCCTCTTCACTCTTTGTCTCCCTTCCCTCTCTCTTCTTTGCAATGGCCATTGTTAGGGGTATGAAGATTGAAGCTATATAATTTGTTTCTCCTATGTCTTTTTCTCTTAACAAAAATAAATAAATAAATAAGATGTACACACAAAATGTGTATTCTCTATTCACCAAGAGAACTCTGGATTTCTAGCAGCCCCAAAAAGTTATACATCGATAAGAAATATTTGAAATTCCTTTTCAAACTAATTTGCCTAGCTTAAAAGCCTAGTATATCTTACTGCCAGATCCTTTTAGGGAATAATGTTAAAAGATTTCCTGAGGACCTCCCTTTGCACCTGTGACATTACTCATGTCTTCTGATCCACTTCTCTCCACCAAGACTCAGTCCACTCCTTGCAGGGGGAGATGAATGCTTGGGTTAATTATGCTAAAAATGAAAATTATGCTAGTTGTGGTGGTGCAAGCCTTTAATGCCAGCACTTGGGAGGCAGAGGTAAGTGGATTTCTGTGAGTTCAAGGTGATCCTGGTCTAAATAGTGAGTTCCAGGCCAGCTGGGGCTACAGGGAAACCCTGTCTCAAAATAATAATAATGATGAAAATCTTCTTCAATGTGTTACTCTTTTAAATAGTAAAGTAAGAAACATGAAATAAGAAAAACAGAAGATAATAAGAATGAAAAAAATGAAAATGATATGGAACAAATCCGTCCTGTTTCTCTGACTTTCTTTTCTTTTCCTCCTATTTTTCTGGGTGTCTTGGTTCCTTTCCTGTTGGTCTCAGAAAATACCTTCACTAGACAATCTTAAAGGAGAACAAGTTTATTTGAGCTCATAGTTTAACCTTAGAATCTGTCACAGCATGGAAGTCAAGGTAACATGGGCTTAATCACCTGGTCACATCACATTTAGAGTCAGAAAGCAGAGAACACTGAATTCACCCATCCTCACGTTCAGCTTCTTTCTCACTCTCACAGTCCTGGATCCTTGGCCTAAGGCCTGATGTCATCTACAGTGGGTTGCTCTTCCCTCATCAATTAACATAGTCAAGATAAATCTTCACAGACAAGCCCAAAAACCTTCTGTGAGATGTTTAAGATTTGGTCAAGTTGATAATTACTGTCCATTGTACTTGGGCTCACCAGCAATCTTCCTACAATCAGTACAGTCATTCCCTCCAGAAGTCTTCCCTGAAAGACGAAACAAGCCTGCCTCTCACTATCTCCAATGGCTCAGCACTGATGCTGATATCTCATATTTAGGGCCTGCTTTTCCAACATATTCAGCAAGAAGTTGATTTTCTATAGTTTAATGGCATTCTCTCAAAGTCCCAATGTGACCACAGAGTATCCCTTGTGGCTCCCTTTGCCTATAGCATCTAGAGAGAAATCTGAGAAATGCAGAGGGAATATCTTCTCAACAAGGTTTTCCTCAGCTAAAGAAAGAAAGTCTTCTATCCTAGATTGAGTAGAGGAGGGGCAGGGGGAGACTCTGCATACATGCCCAAGCAGCTTCATGATGTCTGCTCAGCTTTAATCAGAAGATTTCTGCACAGCCTCAAGACCTAACTTCAGCCTCCAGCACACAGCGCTCACTGTGCCTTATCCTGTAAAATCAGTGAATGCTTGGATGCACATATGCACAGCAGCTGACTTTCCAAAATGACTAACAATGGCACTCCTGGGCCAGAGCATGCCCTTTGTTTAAGGCTAGATCAGAGTCACATTGCAGTTTATTTTCTTTTTCTATAGAATTATAAAAATGTGATGTTAGCTCCCTTGACTATAATATATCAGCTCTATTTTCAAAGCTTAATGTCAGAAAGTAGCTTGGGGCTTGAGAGTGTTCTTGTTCAGTGAGAGTACATGTCCTTCAATAGCTCATTAATTGCTGCTTTTAGACACTGTATACGATTGTTACATGAATTTCATATAGAAAATGAGATGAGAAATCCACTTGTCATACAAAATGGATGTTCTTTTGAACAGAAAATAGAAGACATGATGAGAAATAGAAAAGGAACCCTGCCATTAATAAAGTAATATTCTGTTCTTTCACTCTATTGTCTACCAAAATATTCAGGGGCAGGCAAATGAATTCTTTTGTTTGTAGTTATGGGAGACAACCTTTGCCTTTGGTCAAATTCAGCCTACTTCCCCTTTTTTGCCCAGTTTATTTTTTATTTATCTCTCACGTGGGAAGATGCAACTTCTACAGAAGCTGAGCTTTTACAGGCTCTATCTTGATATTAATTTTAATCATAATCAGTGCATTTTAGCTCAGAAAAGCAACAAAATTCTGATTTAAATCTCTTAAAAATATCCCTTTACTGCTATTCAAATTAAATTATTGTAAGAACAGTAGCACTATATTAAAATATAATCACCTTACTCCTTTTGGCTTTATGACAATGTTCATAAAGTGCTTAATATTCATGTAACATGCTACCTCACCCTGTAATATCGCTATATTTATGGAAAGAAATTGTAATCCTCTTTACTGGCTCAGGTTAATTCCAATAAAATATTAAATCCATTTTCTAATCTAAATGAGTTCATTAGGAGAGGCATGGTACTGAGAATACCAAACTCTCTGCAGAGTTTAGCTTCATTACGTTCCCGCACTGTGTGTTTCCAGAGCTGTTGTACTACATTTATGAGGATTTATCTGTACTGTTCCAAAAACATTCATCCTAATTCTACTCCTTCTGTGCATGCTAATCATGAATATGTTAAGTGGAAATACGAAGCTTGTAGCCAACCTCATCCCCAGATGGGTTCAAGTTATGATTACAGAAGCAAATTCGCCATAAGCACTCTTACAGCAGTGCCAGCCAGCAGGAAATGAAGGTTTGGAGCTATGTTTTAAAAAAATTGACAGTTTGAGACACTGGAAGAATGTCATAGATGTTAGAAGGAAGAACCGAGTGGGAGAATTTCAGACTGCTTTATCTCAGACAGAACTTTGAGGAATTGTAAGTAGATTTTTCTGAAGAAATTTAAAATAAATATAAAGATTAAATCATTAATTTTATATGTTAACAGTTTCTAAAACTCCATAATCCTGAAGTGAAACACACAGTATTCGGGTCATTAAATCCAGCAGATTTACCTCATTAAACCTTCCATTTGAAAAAAAATAATGAATGTTTTTAGGAAACAGACAAGAGCGCTCTGGGATGTTCAGGTAGTGACTAATCACACATTCCCTAATTGTTTGCCCATGGAACTTTCTAACAGTCTTTTTGTTTTGGTTTGTGTTTTTACATACTCTTTGTCCATCTTTCTTTGTCATGCAGGTAAAAGAAGAAAGAAGAGGAATATCTATTTCATATTTCACTTAGAATGAAGCCCATCTCGATTCTTCTAGTCACCTACTCTTTTAGTAGCATCTCCAGTGGTCACTTAACAAAACCATTTCCATCTACATTTTAGATATTTGGTTAACAAAAGATTTCTCATTCAGATGGTAGATATTCACCTATTTTCAGCACAAGAAAAGGTGTGGGGAGGGGATGAAGACGGACATGAAGCAAGCTATAACTGAGCTGATTATTTTGAGTAAGTACAGTGCCTTATTCATCTGTATAAAGTCTGTAACCAATTGTTAGCCTAAAATGAAATCCAGCAGCCACTGGTTGTCACTGTTGTACCACAAAACAGCAAGTGCAGTTACATTCTTTTCAAAAGTCTGTCTTTTGAGAAATGAGTTTAAAATGATACATTTGACTATTTTGATTATCATTAAGACAGAGCATGGAAGCCTCTGCCAGCGCCCTATGGATTTCAGAAGAGTATTAGACATTTTGATGTGGGAGTCTGCCCCAAATCAGTGCCATATGATCAAACAGAGATGTTAAGTAAAGAACTGACTATATAGTGTAAGAAACTTTCTGCATTTAAATGATCATGTCAGCTATATATGTTCATTAAAGTATACATTTTTTAAACTGGTACTTCAATATTATTATGAGGATGCCCAATGTGTATATTTGATCATTTCCAAGTTTAGATATATTATTCAAATGAAGTGTTTCTAATGATTGAGCTCATAATATTTTAAACCAGTAGATGAGTAGACAGCCCTGACATAATCTTCCCTTTTCCCCAGATCTGATTAAAACTAGGAAGACAAGAAATCAATGAGATCTTGAATATAAATTCCCAAAATATTCTGCTGTGTTTGAAATTAATTAAGTACTGTGATGCAGGAGCCTCAGATCAATAAACATCAATGATGTCAGTGTTAAAGGTGGAAAGAGTTGGCAAGAAATCAGACTGATATTTGTGGTTATCAGATGATTATCTACTCAATGAAATTAAAGGTTAAAATTAGAAAAACCCCGTTTTAGGAAATTTCAGATAGAAGCATTGAAAGTCAAGAACAGTGAATGTGCTTTCAAACAAAAATCTTTCAAATTTGAAAATTTAAACTTCTTAAGTAAAAAAAAGGAAGTACTTCATCTATAATTTCATATACTTTCAATAATATAAAATACTTTCTAAGTGGTCAGTTTCCAGAGTTTTTTTTTTTTGAAGGTCATTAATGTTTTCCAATGATATCAATTAGAGTTAGAAGAAGCAGAAGTCAAAAACACTCACTGAAAAACTAAAAGAAATTTTAAATACCATTATAGAGAGACAGCCAACTCTGAGGCCAACCATCACCTGATTGCTCAAGACAAAGTATTGTTGTTTTTCAAGGTCATTGTTTTGATTTGCTTCTCGCTTTATTCATGAATTCTTCTTCCTTTCATCTTTTCTTTTCTTTCTTTCTCTCCTATTTTTTCCTGTTAACCTCAATCATAGTTATACTCTGGAAGCAATAAAAGTAAAACATAGGAAAGAGAAGATAGTATGTCTTATAGAATTAAATAATAAATACCTGTCACATTTTTGAGATTTTACCCATGAAAATAATTGTGATGAGAAGAGACTACTTGAATCACACTTCTTGTGAGGGACTAAATTTTCATTATGATGTAAACATCTTAAATACATTTATTTATATATGAATGTGGCAAATGAGAATGGAGCAGGAGACAGCTCTTTATAGGTAGTGAGGAAAAAGCACCCAAATCAAAAACTGCAAGTTCTTCAAATACACTGCAATGAGGACAGAAGCCGGGGACAAAAGGAAGATTAAGGTTTAATAAAGCAGGGTCTTGAGCATTGAGGAAGATGAATGAGAGAACTTGTCACTGAATGTGAGATAACTAAGCAGGATAAGAAGGACAGGCCACCCACCTACCAGGTCCTCAAGGAATATGTATAAGGCACTATTGATCTTTCATAGATTCTTACTTCTAATGCAAATAATGATAAAAAGACTTAATTGTAAGTAAAAATTGATGCTAATAACTGCAGCTATATCTTGATCACAGGGATACAGTTAACTCTGTGCAAACTGGTCATAGAAAAGGGAAAACTGAGAAGAACATTGTGTAATTAACAAAAAGCAAGATACCTGCAATGTCAGATCTAGTAACACCAACCAGTGACGAACAGCTGGCAGACAGTCAAGGTCAACAACTAACAGAGCACAAGTCAGCAATGGACAGATGGGAACTTCTGCCACTGTTAACTGTGTGGGTAGCACATGAACAATACATGCTGGAGGGGAACATGCATAAAAGGTGTGAGTCCTCGATCAACTGTGCCCATGTTATCCTGAAGAATTAAAGATTCTCAATAGCGCTTATTTCAGGTTTTGCCTGGTTTCTGCTATGGCCCACTGAAACTCTAAGACAAGGAAAACACAAGATTTTTCTTCTCTTGGAAATCCCTCCTATTCTTGAGAGTGTCTCTCATTTTTCCTTGAGTTCTCACTTTTCTTTAATTCCTTACTTTTCTGGGATAAGTCTAAGTAAAGCCTGCCTCTGTGTGTCGAATATTCTCACCACTGTTCACATACTTAATTTTCTTTGGCATGAGACAAGGAACATGAAGACACTGTCCCAGGTCAATCTTTGATGCCCATGAGTATCTGGATTTTACATCCTTAGGTCATAAGTAACTGTGTCATAAAACATCTGAGTGATCTCAAAATAGGCCTTCATTAAAAATAATTGCTTTCTCTTCAAAGAGAAAATAACAGTGTCAAAAATCATAAGAAATATATTATATCCGAAAAATTAAACTATGTAAGGAAAGCCAAACTTGTATGTCATTTATTCATATAAGCTTTCACAGTGCACTCTTTCAGGACATTCTTTCTAAAAGTAGAAAGAAGAGTAACTACATGATCATAAGGGCACTTGAAGAAAATGACAATTCCTACACTTAAGTTTATACCAGATTCTCATTTTGGAGCCTTTTCAGTACACGTTTTCAACCAACTTGAAATTATTAGGAACATTAAACTCCAAGAAAGCCTCTATGTTTCCATTTAAAGAAAAGAAAAATGATATGATGTAATTATGCTATTTTCATTAGCACCAACATGAAAGAACAGAAAGGACAGAATAGACAGTAGTGTTAGTTATACTTATGACATAATTGTATAATGAAAATGTGATACTTTATAAAAGGCACGTAATACAAACATTAATTAAAGGAAGAATTTCTAAAAATATGCACAAGAAGGCCAAACCAAAATTAAACAAAATAAGAATTTAACCTTATTTTCTCTGTCCTGTGGCCCATCCTACATCATTGCCTTGAATGGTAGTTTTTCAGGACTCTGTGTCCTTTCATGGATAGTGAATGACTTGAGGAATGTTTCTCTGTGTTCAAATTATTTTCATTCTTAGAATACACAACCGAACTCTATTCATATATAATAGGTCCTAATTTCATTTGCTGAGTTAGGAAGCTAATCACTTAAACATACAGTGCCTACTTCCCTAAGTCTGTATAGGTATTCGTTAACCAATTAGAGCACATTTTGTAAATTAAGTAACTTTCAGTAGTGCTTAAAATAGTATTTGAAATCTGACTGCATTGTGGTGTGTCATGTTATGCATATTCTCAGAGATGGTGCAAAGAATGGCTCAGTCACTTTAACCAAAACAGAGAGAAAACAGAACTGGAAGTAGAGAGGCAGATATCAAACAGGACTATAGATGTTACCCTAAGAGTCAAAGCCATGACAGTTCAAGTTTCCCCTTCTCGTTAGAAGTAAAAGTCACCTCCAGTTTGTAGCAGGACATAAGCAGGCTGACTTACCTGACAACAACATATGGTCATGTACCTGAGGTCTCAGAGACAAAAGAAACTTTCATAAAAAGAAAGCACTTTCCCTTCAATTTCTCACTGCATTTTCTGACAGGTGGTGAGTCACAGTGTTGATGATGGCAGTACCCAAGACTAACATAGAACAATGAAATAGGAGTTTGGGATCTCACTCTAGGAAGTTTACAAGAAAAGTTCTACTCTGATCAAATTGTCCCATTTTATCCCTATCTTCCTTTATAGCAAAACTAGTTCAGACATACAGAATACTGCATTGTGACCGTGTTCAAATGCATTGGCTATGATTCCTTCATAATTAGCACTGGACATAGTGCTGACCTCCAGATATAAGGTGGAGTTTAACTGACACAGAGCACACACTCCAAGATAAGGAATCATGGGAAAGCAGTTAGAGTTCAGGAAAGAAATCGATATGAATGTCTTTCCTGTTAATTAAGAGTTCTTGCAGGTACACAGTGTGATTTACTCTAAAAAGGTGAAATATTTCAAATTATAAAATAAAAAAAATCTGATTTTTGCCTTGTTTTGTGATAAATGACATACTCAAAATATATCTAGAAATAAGAAATAACATTTCATTCAATTATTGCTTGATAAAACTGGATAGAAATCGTGAATGAAATAAAAAATAACATTCCAGTTTAAAGTAATTCAAAAGAGATTTGACAACTCATTGTAATTTATCTAATAATCTATGTTTGGGTGTTTGTGTGTGTGTGTGAGGGAGGGAGAGAGAGAGAGAGAGAGAGAGAGAGAGAGAGAACAAGTTGAAAGAGTCAGATCTCTCTTTCCATTATGTGGGCTTAGAGGACCAAGTTCAGGTTGTTAGCTTGATGGCAAGTGTCTTTACCCACTAAGTCATTTTGCCATCCCTGCTATAATGTTTTAGTATAGGTATATTTTCTTTTCTTACAAAGAATGACACATGGCTAATTCTAATATGTGAAGCATTAATATCTTAAACCAAGTCTTATTAATATCGAGTTTCAGTTAATCTACATACAACTGAAGCTATTTATGTTCAATTTCTGATTTATATGTGTCATTTCTTTCTTCCTATGAGCTAGCACATGCGTGATTTCAAAGAAGAAAGAAGCCACCATCATTTAACATCTGCAAAATACAAAGGAATCAAAACTGAGTGCATAACTATGCAAAAAAATGGAATTTTGTAAAGAAGCTACAGTTAGCTAAAAAAATGAACTAAGTCACAATTCCATCCACATTTTTGCCATGGGATCACCTTCTACTTGCCTCAGGATCATCCTCTCTAGCAAAGCCAGTTTACCAGATTTTGATGTCCCCAAAGTAGTTGCCAGTCATTCAGAGAGCTACCAACATCCTCAAAGAATTTTCATCAAACTCAGCTTATAGATTAAGTTATCTTCATCAGGGATGTTGAGGGAGGGGCTATGCCATATTGCACCAACACATTGGTTCTGTTCATATTTATTGCCTGATTCCCATAGTATACACACCTCAGACTAACATCTCAAGAAATTCTCTCTAGGTAGTAAAAAAATGCCCCAGTCGTATGTCACAAGAAACTGTCTATGTGCACTAAAAATGCCAATTATTTCATTAAGAAAATATTTCTCTCAGAGTATGGTGACACACATCTTTAATCTCACCACGTGCCAATCAGTGACACGTAGATCTCTGTGAATTCAAGGCCATCCTGTTCTACAGAGAGTGTTCCAGGCAAGCCAGAGCTATATAATGAGGCATTGTCTCAAAAAAAACTAAAAACATACAAAAAAATATGTTTCTCTGTTATATAAGATGACCTTTTGCCAAATAACTGTTATAAAGAGAAAAAACAATGTTCACTCTTTTATTCTTCATCTATAATATTTGTATGTATATATGTGTATGAGTGTTTTGCCTGCATACATGTAGTAAGTACACTGTGTGTACAATGCCCTTGGAGGCCAGAAGAGGGTGTCAGATACACTTGAACTGGAGTCATGGAAAGTTGCTAACTTACATGATAATGCTTGGAACCCAACTTGGTCCTTTGTAAGAGCTTCAAGTGCTCTTAATTTCTGAGCCATCTCTTCAGTCCCTGACATACATATAGTTTTAAAATAAACTTATTGATTACTATGGTTATTAGAACAGTTTCTAATGATGAAATTATGACATGGTTTGACAACTATGTGTAAAAACTTTTAGAAGGCTCCCTTTTAGAAGTTTATTAGAAACCCATGTGATTTGGTCTCACCCATCAAGCAAAAGTGTTTTTTAAATCATGTCATACATAAAATTATTAAATAAAATGAGAATATGTCTCTAACTTTAATTGAAATATTGAATTCACAATATATACATTTTAACTAAAATAAAGTGAACTTTATACCTTCCCCCACTAACATTCTGTCTCCTTCATGGAAAGAGAGCCATGAGAACTGTTGTCTATTTGAACTCTCTCTCTCTCTCTCTCTCTCTCTCTCTCTCTCTGTCATCTATCTCTCTCTCATTACTGTTAAACAGAAAAAGAGAAAAGAGAAGAAACAGACTCAAGACTTAGTCATTGCTCTTATCTCAACATTTCCACATAGACAGACCTGAAATATTTGAGATTTTCATCCTTCCTAGAAACAGTTTTCAGCTTAGAGGCATTTGACCTGGAGTGAGGTTATATTTCAGTCAGTCTGCAGAACGGCATCTAGAAAGGCCCCATCAGCAGAAGCTTAGCAGAAAAATGTGAGTGAAAGTTCAAGTGCCTGATAGCTGACAAAGCAGGAGGAGGGCAAATCGGCTTGAATATCAAAGCTAAGTTCTGTCAAAATGGCAAAAAGTCATTTCCAAACAAGGCCTCCTAGGAAGCCATTAATTGAGGGAGCTCAAAGAAGAGTTGACCTATGTGACTGGAGGTCATCTTACAAAGATTTGGAACAGTTCCTTGGGACATAAGACCCAGACATTTTATTAGGAGTAAAGGGATAAGATGCATGGCCAGAAGGTGTTGGTATAATGTGACATATAACTTCTTCCAACACCCTTGATGAAAGTAACTTCGTTCAGGAACCAAGAAACTGACAAAGCAGAGTACTGGTATCAATGAACAAAATGTCTCTGACTTTATTCTAGGACATCTATCTAGGATAGTTAAAAAAAGAAATCAAATATAAATTAATAGAGGAGCAGATAACGCCAGCCTACATATTGTGGTGATATTTTCTGATATGTGTAGAACTGATTAAGATTTAAAACAATGTTTATAACTTATAGATTGGTGGCGAGAGGCTAACCAGGGCAAGTGGGTCATGCCTGGAACATCTCTGCATTCAAAGGCTGGCCCAGGAACCATTACTGCCGAATGGCATACAACTTTTTTCCTCAAATTGAGCAACCTGATCTGTGATAGCCGTACATAAGCATTGTCTGCTGGGCCACTTGGCAGCAATTTCCAGTCTATTTCTGTAAATTGAGCTTCACAGTGCCCTTTGAATGTTTCCCCCTCTAGATTACAGGGGCTCCAATGCTGTTCAGGATATAGGACTAACTCTCACCTTAGCTGCCTTCCAACGTAATCAGGCCTAGATAAATGGAGCAGCACACTTCATTTTTATTAGTTGGGTAAAACTCCCACCAGCATAGCAAGTGGGAGTACTTTTCAGGTTTAGTGGAAGATAGAGGAAAATAGTCAGAAGAGGTGTGAGCTATCTGCTTCTGGGTTTGAACAGCTGGAGATTCAAACTGCCCCACTTTTAAGGCCCAGAGTTTCTTTCATGATTCTGTGAGATTGTTTTAGGAGACTCTTCAGGCACAAGTGAGCAGGTGTTCTTAATCTTCTGCGAGCTTGAGCTTAAACTGACTGAGCAGTAGCAATCAGATATTGCCTTCCAAATAATAGTGAGTGTGGATAGCAGGAAAATTCTATTTAGATGGTATGTATGCTGCACTATCCCAGAGTTCAATGCTTAATTAGCATCTCTGACATAAACACACATGCATGGAATTACTCATTACAGATTCAAAATAATAGTACAAATCAACTATGTTTGGTCATGGGGGAGAGCAAATCGCCACTGTGCTTCATCAGTACCTACTAAATCTTTCTTACAAACAGGGACTTATCTGTTCTTTGGCAAAATACTTTATACATTGTGATGGGGAAGATCTCAATGAAGAGCAGAGTGAGGGAAGTAAGAGCATTTTTGTTTGTTTTGGTTTTGGTTTTTACACAAAACTTGCATTAATTGGCAGTTTTTCTGGAAAAGCTCTTTACTGCTCCCTAATCTGAGAGGTTTCATTGCTATCTGTGAGTATAAAATCAGAGTAGTTGGTGACAATCAATTCTTGTAATCTTGAGATTGAATGTACGTACCATCAAGGAAGAGAGGTCATCAACTGAGTACTGTTGTAGCAATGATCCTAAAACTGATAAGCAGATATATTTAGCCTGCTGACATTTACTTACAATCATCAACAGGCAGAATATAGAGTAACCAACCCAGACCAACGATTCTCCAGCATGCATAGTTGGATTTATACTTACTAGAGAGATCAGGCTTCCCCTGGTCTTTGTGCTCTTCACTCTATCCAAGAATGCACTGGGTGCTTCCCTCAGAGAAGTCCTATGTTGTTACATAGTTCATGCCCAAGCTTGGCACACATTTCAGCTCTTGTGAGTGGTCTGGTATCAATCTTTAGCCCATGTGACCCCTATCACATGTACTAATATGAAGCCAATTGGTTTTCCTTCTAAACATACATAGAATGTGTACTGTTGCTGTGCTCAAAACTGTGTTTTATTTTATGACTATTTGAGAATTTTTTTCTTACCAGCTTTGTATTTACTTCCATTATATCTTTCCTACAGTTTGTGTTATAATCATTATATCTGTGCATTTAAAGAGTTATTTGTACCTGGTTTTATTAATAGTTAACAATGTGTACTTTACTGTTCATTATTTTCCTTTCAAAGTCTTTTGTTTCCAAAGCTGCAGGACTCCCTGTAATAGCTATGAACCCAATGGTATCCTTTAATTATACTAAGATAAAAATGTAAAAGCGTCAAAACAAGAATTCTGTGCTTTTAACTAGAAGGTCCTGTCCCCTCCCTACCAAGTAACAGTCCTCCCCAGTGCAACTTTGTAGTTATGTCTCAGTGCCCCAACATTTGCTTCTAAAGATCCTCTACCTATTTTTGAGCTCCTGAAATCCTACATATCTGTGTACTTTAGTCTTACACCACATGGCTTCAATATTATTAAACAATGCTCCTTGAACTTAGAGAGAGTTTTCTGAGAGTGTGATGCAGTCATTGAGATTTAAAGAAACATAACAAACTATTTCACACAGTTAAAAGGGACAAGTTTTATCTGACGTTAAAAATTTTTCAGTACTTTAAAAATCTGAACTTCTCGCTGTGGATAGGCCCCTTGTAGCACAAATTCTCTTCTACTTTTAGCAGTTTGTCTTAGACATCAGTCTACTCACAACCCCAGCTCTCCTTTCTACGCTACCGTCCCTTTCTAAGCCAACTGCAGAAAGACACTATCATCTGATTGTCACTGCTGAAACTAAATATAGAGTGCATACACCTTTTGTTTCTCATTGTTCTATGTGTGTGTGTAATTGCATGTTTAAGCTTGGGAGCTCCTAAATATGTGCATGAGTGCACATGCATGTATGTGTAAATGTGTATGGAGGCCAGAGCTCTAATTCAGGTATTGTTCTTCAGGAGTCTTCTATGTTGTTTTTTGAGACTGACACTTTCATTGCCCTGGAGCTTCTCAGTTGTTTAGATAGAATGACCCGTAAGCCCCAGTAAGCTCCTATCTACCTCCCCAGGATTGGGATTGCACATGTTTTGTACCCGTCAGCATTTTTATTCTTTTATGTGTGTAGGTATGGGTGCATGAGTGTGTATGAGTTTGAGTATGGCATGTGTTTGTGATGTATTTGCACATATGTGTGCAGATGCTCCACCTGTACACACACATGAAAGTACCAAGTGGGAAATTCTATGTTCTGTTCTACCACTCTGCCTTCTTCTCTGAGAGAGTATCTTTCCCTGAACCTTGAGCTATGATGGTCACCAGGAAACTGCTGCAATCCCTCTCTCTTTCCCATTCACAGCACCAAGTTGTGCCTTTTAATTTGGTTTGGGAGATTTGAACTCAGGTTCTAAGACTTGCACACCAAATGTTTCACCTACTGAGCCATTTCAAACCCACTGTATGTCCAGCTGGTTTTTCATGGGTTCTGGGGATCAAACTTGGGTCCTATTGCTTCACAGCAAGTACTGCATTGGCTCAGACATCTACATGAGCCCATTACTTTTATTTTTGATAACAATAGTAGTTTTTAATGTAAATATTTGTTCAAGCACATTATTCCCTAGTTTTCATTGTCCTTTAAGGACTTTTCACAGAATTGCTGGACTGAAACAAATCAAGATTTCCATATTTCTTTGTCCTGTCCCCAGGATTGGAAAGGGTAAAGAAGAATCATATTATGTTTCACATTTGTCCTTTCCCCATGACATTTGTCCTTTCCCCACGAGTGCACATATTTGGTTCAAAACACAGTTCAGGCATATATCAAAGGAAAAATCCAAACTCTGGATTCCCTACACTGCTTGAGAAAGAGCTACTTGATTTCTAAGGAAATATTGAAGTAGCAAGTGAATTAACTTTATCTATGTTAGTCCTATGTTAAAATAGAAAAGTGTTTAATAGCAACGTGAAAATGAAAACAGAAGGTATCATTCATTTAGCAAAATAAAATGCTTTAAGTTACCAAGAAAAGAGGAAAACATAGCTAAATAATCATCTGTAAAAACTAGGAATGCCCCTGGACATGGTGTCATGTGTCTTTAATCCCAGCACTTTGGAAGCAGAGGCATGCAGATCTGTGTACGATTGAGGTCAGATTGGTCTATACAGCAAGTTCCGGGCCATCTGGTGCTACGCGAGATCCTGACTCAAAAATAATGTCCACTCATACTCAGAGTTAAAATTATCCTTCCTGCATTAAGAGAATCAACTGACTTTTTATAGACAAAGTTTCAGTTCCTTTCGTTTTCAAAGTTTATGTCATACAATTGTTTAGTAGGAGGAGAGACAATAGGGTTCTAAGACTCAGGCATTGGTATATGTAAAAACTAAACCAGTAGAAAAATATTTATATATAAAGATCAACTGCAACCTTGAGGAGGCTCTCTAGCCTGCTGATTTTAAATCAAGATAAATCAAGTGCTACCTTTGAGGAAAATTCTTGATTTTATATCATTGGTGTCCCCAAGGACAGGGGGAGAAGCTCAATAAATACTTGTTGAATTGACTTTCAGCACTTTCAGGAAAGCAGCTCCTTTAGGGATTGATGTTTCACCACTCTCAATTTTTCACAGCCCTTCCTGCAAAGGGAGGGAGGGAGAGAAAGAAGCATTTTTTAATATGTCATACATTTTCCAAGGTTTTCATTAACTTAGCAGTTCACTAAATGATTAGTTCTAATTTTAATTTGTATTAATTTCAGTAAGAGAAAAAGTGATGAGAAGGAAACGCCCAATTTTAAGAAGAAACATGAATGAAGAGAAATACTTAAAGGAATAGAATTTGGATAGAACTCAGAAATCCCAGGTACAGTAGTGCAGAACTGTAACCCTAGAACTCACGAAGGTAAAAGAGAAAGATGCTGAGTTCAAGTCTACCCTGCATTTCTTAGTGAGTTTTGAGCTAATCTGGGCTACACAGTGAGACTCTCACACAAAAAAAATGTGACAAGAACTTGCCCTTGTATGTCATAATAATGTAGGTGTGTATGAATATAAAGACTACATCCCTATACCTAGAAGTCATGTTTTGGTACAAATGAAAGATGTTATATTTAGGGTTATTAAGTAAACTGGCTTCATATATTTAAGTTATATAAATAATTGTTTGGAAACTTTAAAGTTCCATCACTGGGGGCTGGAAAGATGGCTCAGCAGTTAAGAACTCTCAACAGTTGTTCTTGCTGAAGACCCTGGCTTGAATCCCACCACCCACGTAACAGTTAACAACGGTCTGTAACTCCAGTTCAGACATCCAGTACCCTTTTCTGTCCTCTGTGGGCATGGCGCAACCAAGGTGTATTATACACATGCAGACATAACACTCATACACATAAAAATATAAATAAATAAAAATTTAAAATACCAGGATTGTTTTTATTTGTTTTCATTATTTCAACCTTGTCAACTTACTGCATCTCACTGTTTAAAGTGACTGAATCTCCCCTTACCAGCAGTCATTGGTTGCCAATAGTTCCTCAGATAGGGTTGAGGTTTCTTATCCATATGCTGGGATTTTTGTCTGGCTTGAGCTTATATGGGACTTGTCAGTGTAGTCACCATGCTGTGAGTTCATATGAGGAACTGACCACCTGTGTGGAAATCTGCTTCCCTCTGTTGCCACACCTCTTTTGGCTGTTAATATGTTTCTGCCCGCGCCTCTGAAATGAACCCTGAGCCTTGGGAGGCAGAAATTAGATAAAGGTGTCCTCGCCAGGGATAAGCAGTCTACAGCCAACTTTTCTCTGAAAGTTGGTCGGTCATGGTTTTCTGTGTTAATCACCATCTGCTGCATAAGGGAGCTTCTCTGCTAAGAGCTGGGAGATGCGTTAATCTATGGGTATAACAATAAATCATTAGAAATCAGTTTAAAACTATATCAATTTAACAGAATAGTTGTATTAGGCTTTCTCCTATGGCCTGTGGGCTGTCTAGCCTCAGGTACCTAGGTCGGATATCTGTGAAGAATGGGCTCAAGTCTACTTTGCAGACTTAAATCCAATTAGAAAGTTGTTGATTACCCTCACAGTGTTTGTGCCAGTATTGTACTGGTGGGCCTCTCTTGCCAGGCTGGTTGCCGTAGCTTGAAGAATTTACAGGTAGGTGAGGTTCCTGCCTCATTTCCTCTTCAGGTAGCTTGCACAGCACCTTCCAGCACTATGAACACTAGCAAGTAGAGGCTCTGAAGTCAGTTCCAGCTTTACTTCTCCTTGATTGTTTTACAGCTCATGCATTTTGAATCTTCAGCATCAGTATCTTACTGGGATGCTATGGTGAGTAGCCAAGAGCAGGTGCAACAAACAGTATTGTTTGAGGGTCTGTAAGAATCTTGGTCAACAGCTTCAAAAGAGGGAGTCCATGTCTGGCACTGGGTTTTTATTTCAAAAGCCTATGGTGTGTTATCGGGACAATGTCTCCCTGTTATAAGGTAAGTCCTTTTAAACTTGTTAATAACACACATACGTGTGTGTGTGTGTGTGTGTGTGTGTGTGTGTGTACTTTAAATAGCTTCTATAGTGGTAGCTTCCTATATGGATTTTTCTAGAGGCCCTTAGCATTTGTTATGCTTTGACATACTCCCTCTAGCCTATCCTCCCATTCCCTATGCCCTTTAAACCTTCCTACTTTATTATTCCCCCTTTCCACTTTTATATTATTGCATTCTTCCTTTCCTTCCAGGAAGCCTCCCCCACCCATGGCCATTTAGTATTTTCTTGACCTCTCAAATGCCAAGACTGTTTAATGCATATTTTAAAAATTGTTTTCTAGAAAAATTTTACTTCTCAAGATTACAAGTCATTTGAAATATGCCTCATCATTTTATTTAAAATTCCAGGAAATCTTCTGTCTTTGTGGAAAATACATAAACTGAAGTTGAGTAAGATATTATTATCACAATGTACTAGGACTGTATTCCCAGAAATCTGATTCCTTCAGTTTTATAATAACAATAACAGGATATATGGCAGATGAACCATGAACTGTGGGAGAGTTTTTGCCATATTGTCAGATTTATAGTTTTCACAGCTGACCATTGTACTGGCAGGTTTTTATCACAGTATTTAAAACTATGGTCCCTAGATTGTTTTAGTTTTGCTTTGTTAAATCAAAAAAATAATGATAGTCTCAATGATTTATAAAAATCCTTCTGTCAAGAATGGTACTTCTTAATATTTCTGTCTTAATATTGAGTTAATCACCTTGGACTCAGAACTTTTTTCAAAAAATCTTCAAACTTATCCTGTATTTTTTTTCTTCTGAAAGAGTTTATTCTAAAAGCAGTGGAGTCTTGCTTCTGGGAAGTAAACACAGCATAGATTATATATAACTGAATTCACACTTTCTGGACATCAGAAAATGAACTGGTGTTCACCATGTTTAACTAAGAGTAAGAAACATGAGAAAGTAATTTTTAGTCAGCCATTTTATTCTGAGAAATATGGCCTCCTTTTCATCCTTCACTGTACTAAACAAATGTATGGTTTTCTTCAGTAACTAGATACAGTAAAATTTTCATCAGAGGAAAAAAATGAATTAAATGAAAATTAAACTTAAATATAAAATATTTTACATATTTAAAGCTATAGTGATTATGAGATTATTTCCAGTAGCACATACCCCAGTTGTATGCTTGTTTTTTATTTTAGAGAATAAGAGACTGTGGAGTGTGTGTCCCTGGATAGAACTCCTAAGCTAAAAACTCACTTTCCAGTGGCTCAGGGACCACTGTGGGAAAAGGGATGGAAAGACTGTAAGAGCCAGAGTTGGTGCCTGACATAAGGAAACAGAGGCTTGCAGGCCTTGGGGAACTTCCTCATGAACGTGCAACAATGGTGACAGCGTGCACAAGACCTACGCGGATTCAATTAGACAAATCCCCAGGATAGGAGGGCGGGGAATGGGCAGCAGGTCCCAACCTTAGCCAAGGAACTATTGCAGATAATTACTGTAGAGGGAGGGAGATTAGATCTTCTTCGAGGGAGTTCCTCTAGATAGGCTGACTAGACTCCAGTGGATGAACTTGCACCAAGGGACATCTGGGAACAAATGTTTGACAATGTAGGATTTAATATATATAACAAAATACGTGAATTTTGGTGATGGGCTGTGGGAAAGGGTATCTAAATTAGATTAAGATTCACTAAATGTAATGCACAGAAACTGAACTAAAAATATGGGGGAAAATGACTAAGTAACTTCATTTTTGCTGTGAGAACAATTTCTCCATTTATTAGTCAAACCAAAAGGTTAGTCCACTATCACTGTAGTTCCAGTAGTTGAAGTAAGTAAAGAACCATATTCCACCTTAGGTGTTTACCAACACTTAAATTATTTATGAGATCTAAGCAGTTTTGTTCTCTTTACACTACTCAATTAGGGGAATCATAATTTACATATAAGTGTACTGCCTTTCTTTCAATGAATAATAAATTATATTTTCTTTTCATCTCATTGCCTTGCTTTTCTCCAGTGAAAACTTACAGGACAGAGTTGCCAATAATTAGTTACTAATGTACTAGTCACAGCAGGAGTTACTAGACAATCAGCACCCAGAGAAAAGAAACTTCCTTGGTCATCTCTGGTGACAGGAAACTGTTAAAATCCATGCCTACATAAGGCCTCATTTGGTATGCACAATTTATTTTCAATCAGGTAGAAACATGTCAGAGTTCATAATCAGGAGTCAAGTCTTCATCTGTAAGAACAAAGCACACCTATCTATATAGACCCAGGATGCAAGCAAATGCTGCTTTAATTTAGAAGGAGGCATTTGATATTTATCAAGTCTGCACTATGCAGAATCCTCGCATGATCTCTGCCCTATATGAGACAGTGTTTCCTCATAATGTTAATATGTAAATATCAATTTGCAAATTTCCAAATCACATGTTAGGTGATGTACAACCCTAAGCTGCTGTAACAGCTGACTCTTTACAAAGTCAATAGTTATCATTTTTACAAGTTCCAGGGTATTTATAACAGAAACATAGCTTGAGAAATAACTGTTAATTTATGTGGGAAGCCACACCCATAATGTGAATAATACTAGGCCATAGGCTATATTCTTGGACTGAATAACTGGTTACCAGAGTTGGATCTCCAGATCCTACATAAAGGCGAAGGAGGGAATCAACTCTATAAAGTTGTCCCTGATATCCACAGAGACAATGCCATTTCGTGCTTCCCCACATAGACTAACAATAGGTAAATAGAAATTATTTTAATAGAAAAACTACAGTGCATTTGTTGCTGCTATTCTTGGGGGTAAAGCTGTTATATAAATATTTCTCTGTTAAACATTCAAGATTCTCTTTAGCTTCTTCTAGGACTCCAGCAGCCCTGAGGGGCTTACATGGCCGTTGTCCATGTCCTCAGCACGTGGAGATTCTGAGCCCATAGTCATCACATGTTTTTCTAGCCAAAACTATAGCAGCTATAGATTTATAGTATAAGACTGAGTAAAAGAGACCAAGGTATGGACCATGTTGGGTCAAATATTCAAATATATGTATATTCTCATTATATAACAGTATTTCCAGCTTCTCTCGAAGTCATGATTATCTCTTCCAGTATGGTGATTCTATTTCTTGACCACAGGTATCATATTACAATGAGTTTGCATTGGCCTGTTGACATCAATAGCTTAGAACTTCTCTGTCCCCTGACATTTCACTCTGTGCATCAAGATTTCTAAAATCAGAGTCTAATATTGTAGAGATGGAAAGCTGGTTTCAATGTCTCTCAGGAGGTGGAGAGAATTGCATTTCTAAGTATAGACTTTGCTACTCTAAACCCAGACACCTACAAGATAGTTTTTCTTCATCATGGCTGGAAGTGTACGAAATATAGTCATCTGCCCTTCATGTTGCAGGAAATGCCCCTAGCATATGACAGAATGTGAATCTGATCAAATCCTAAATCTTTCCATATTTCTTATGTAAGATTATAAACTGCTTATGACTTAGAAATGTTTTCAATGTACTTGAATTTTTTTGTCTGGATTGAATACATGATTTAATTGATATAGTAAAATGATGTGATATTTTGTAAAAATGTCCTGATGATACAGACTAGTCAATGACAGTGTGAGAGAGCATGAACACAGGTTTGGTTCATGACTGATCATGAAATATAAACTATTTCCCGTCCTATGGAATGATAGGGATAGAGAAGAATTTATTGTATATGCACCAAATAACATACTAGTGAACATACAGCTGCTCAAAAAAATTATATGATTTGCTTATTCCTCATTATATGTGTGTATATATATATATAGAGAGAGAGAGAGATAGAGAGAGAGAATTGTCATGCTATATTCCAAAAATATGTATGCTCAACACCTAGCTATTTACAAATTGAAAATGAAAAAGAATTAATTTGCTTTAGCAATAGTCACATATTAAAATTTGAGACCATATTAATCTGCTCATAGCAAATGGCATATGTCAGACAACAGCTGCATTTGGAGTAAATAGCTATTAAATTTTCAGCATTATCATCTCCATCAGAATCTGTCTGTTTGGGATAGTAACCAAGTTAGTAGAGAAAATGGAAGTAAATCAGGAACCCCATGTTCACATTATTTCGTACTTTCAATATATGACTAATAAAGAAGATTTGTCACATGTTAGCAGGGGTTTCATTTGAATGACTTCTATTTGACTTATCTTACTGTCAGATTTTATGCTACAACAAAACTGATGTTGAAGTTTTATCAACTGCTAAACTTGTCCATTCTGATTGTACATACACTTACCCATGAACAATGATCCCTGAAGAAGACAGTGAATAAAACGGAATCCTATACTCCAGTAATGATCTGATCCCCATATATCTTGAAGAAAAAACTTTTAATACAGCTCTGTTCTAGTTAGCTTCTCTATTGCTGTACCAAATCACTATGAGCAATATCAAGTTGGGGATAAAAGTGTTTATTTGGCTTATGGAATAGTTCATCAAGGGAAGCCAAGGCAGGAACCTGGAGAATAGCTACTTACTGGCCTGTTCTCATGGCCTATGCTCAGCCTGCTTTCTTAAACAATACAGAATGACCTGCCCAGGGGTGGCATAAAAAATGCCTCCCAGACATGGCCACAGGCCAGTACAATGGAGGCAATTCTCAAACAGAGGCTCCCTCTACTCAGGTGTGTCAAGTTGACAATTAAAGCTAATCAGCACTAGCTCATACTGAGAAAAATTACTGAAAGTCATTCAAGAGGAACTTTGAACAAAATACATATATATAAGTGTAGTCATATTTGCCAATATAATAGCATTGTCCCTCCCAGAAATAATTTCCCATCACTTTATTTCATGTAATCACATAAATATTTGATTCCATCAATAAACTAACTTATTGTAAAACACATACACACACACACACATACATTCCTAGGTAGCTTTAACTTCAATTTGACACAGTCTAGAATAATCTGTGAAGAATCTCAAATGAGATATTGCCAAGAGCAGAGTGCCAGAGTGCTCTATGGACATGCCCTTGGGAGATTGTCTTAGATGGTAATTGGTGTAAGAGGGTCCAGCCCACTATGACCAACACCATTCCTTGGGCAGTTGGTGTTGGGCTGTATAAGAAAGTTAACAACACATAAGCCTACCAGTGAGTCAGCAAGCTGTGGTCCTCCATGCTTTTTTATTTTTCAAGTTCCTGCCTTTACTTCTCTTACTGATGGACCTGAACTGGAAATATTAGTCAAAATAAACCCTTTCCATATGTATAGATTCATGAAAATTTTCCTAATTCTGAATTTCAAAACCATAGAGTAGGATTTACCTAAAATCATAAGCCTAAAATAAATTTTATATTCAGTGGCTATTCAGTTTATTTGATGTTATAGAAAGAGAAATTTCCAAGAAATACATTTTTAAAAATGTTCAACAATGGCCTAAAGAACAAATTGGGTGACAGAGAGGCAAAGAGATTGTGGGGTATTTGTATCATTGGTCCTTACTTATTCCTGATCCATTGCTATCCATTTGTCAATAGCTTCGCCAACCTAAATTTGCCACTGTATATAATCACTTTATATTACAGGTTGAGTTTTCAACTCTCACTACAGAATCTGAACCTGGGCTTTTCCTTTTTGCATTAACTCATCTCAACCGTTATCTGTCTGTGCCGTATTTATATCTCCACATTCCCAACTTGTGCAGAACATGTAAGCCTTCAGTAAATAAATGTTGACCAAATTAATGAATTTGCCAAGATCTGATAGTACAATAGAAAAATGAGGATTGTTCCTTTCCTTTGTAGAAAAAAATTACTTAATATGGAACATGATCTTGTTGCCAGTTCATCACAGTACTAAAATTCCAGGCAGGAACTACATAATTAGAGAAAATTGAGGAAACTTCTATGTCAGGAATGGCAAACCAGGGTCTCTAAGGAAACATCGCTTATTTAATCTAAGGAGCATGATTTTAAGATGGTATGTCTGTGTTGTCACTCGGATCAGAGGGGGAAAAAGAAGAATTGCAGGGGCTGGCAAGATGGCTTAGTGGGTGAGAGTGAAAATCTCTAGCACCTGTGTAAAAATACAGGTGTGTCAACACAGTCCTGCAAAGTCAGTTCTGTTGTGGGTTGGAGGATGGAGAAAGGAATATCACTGGGTTATATGATGACAACCTAAGGAAAAACAACAATCTCCAGATTCAGTGAAAAACCTATCGCAAGAAGTACGACAAAGTTGATAGAGGAAGATGCATGAAAATTTCCTCTAGCCTCTACATACATGTTACATATATACATGTATACCACACACACAGACATACAGGTACGCACATACACACATACACATATTTATATACATGCATACATACATACATATTTAGGCCCCAACTTCTAATGCTTCAGATCACAGGAAAGTCATAGATACTGAAAATAAGGGACAGACATTGTTTATATTTGATCATATATATAGTAGAAATGTTCATCTCCACAAGTCAAAATTAAGCCTATGGAAAAGTTTTTGATTCCATAAAGTATAACATTTCATTTTATCTTTCTTTTCCTCTAGCATTTATAATGAAAAATAGGTTATCCTCCTAATTCATCAGACAGACATTTTATAAAACCACGTGAAGACTGATAGTACTATGATAATATGTGTCTATTGCATGCTACCTTGAGGAGGGAATCCAAAAGGTGTAATTTTGTGTTATGAAGGCACTTCATAATATAAAAAATGGTAGACACTGAAAGTTCAAACATTTATAAGTTTTACAGACAAGTTGAATAAGTTCCTGATGTAGTTTATTTCTACAATCTATTGGATTAAAAATAAAAGACATTTTAATAGTATCCAATGTTATCTAAATTAGTGACAATTGGAACACATTTTTTAATCTTTTTAAATTAGTATTTGGTAATTGTGTGCAAGTATGTGTATGTGTGTGCATGTGTATAAAATATATCTAGTGACTTATTAGTGACATATCTCCTGATCTGTACTGATTTTAGGAGACAATGAAGGTAATCTGAAAACCCACAACTTAGCTATATAGATAGAGTCTTTACAACCTTCTTGGCTTCCTGATTTTGCATACTGGACATGAGTGCCCCTATCCACAGAAGAAAATTCCATTTCTATTCTCATTGGGTCTAGGTCATTAGCAAGCCTCTAAGAAAAAATATTCTGTGGATAAAATATGGAAAGAATATAATGCCCTTTAAGCATTCTTTCGTGTTGGCATTTGGATCCTAAAAGCAGTGGAAAGAATGCTGCAGTCGTGTTGGTGTGAGCAGCGTTGAACAATGTTGTTTTATATGCAATGATGATGCATTACAGCAGAAGCCAAAATGAGTCAGACGAGAGTATATCAAGTCCATTTTACTCATTTTGATTCAGAGGTTTTTGCTAAAAATCACAAGCCAGTCTTTGTGGCAAGCTTCAGAAAACTTGCACAGCTCTGATAAGAAAGGACATCGCTCATAAATATTCATTAAAAATTACCTTTTCTGGATCATGAATTTTTCAAACCGACACTGATTTGACCTCTACAAGGAACAAAATCCAGCCTATAGTGGAGTGTCTTCTATTTCTGACAAAAAAGGTGAAAAATTGGTTTCCCCAGCTAAGCAGCTACTTTGTACACTGTGTGAGGTCCAAGGTCAGGTACCTCCGCCCTCCCCACACTTGAGCATTAATATTCATTTGAATTACAATCTTTAAATTCTAAAGTCCTGTTCATAGTTCTTTGAAAAATTGATTGCAAAGCAGGCCAGGTTTTGCATTTTAACTAATTTTAGAGTAACTTCGTCTAACTTCTATGTTCTTAAAAAATGTATGAATTCAGCAGTTTTCTTTTAAAATAAGTCAATCCACCTGTTTTGAATTTATATGCCCTCTCACTAAGAACAAAAGCCACATTTTTCCCAATAATCATCTGCAGAGTGGGTGAATGGACTGAAAGTCATACATTTATGTTTCCAAGAGTGCTGTAATTGGTATTTGATCATCACAGAGCTCTTCATAGTAGGTCACACAGAAAAAGCATCTGCCTTCTTTGGGGCATGTGTTTCTTCCATTGTTATTTCTACAATATCCCAGTAGAGCATTCACCATTGCCACCTGCATTGTTAAAATAAAGCCACTGATAAGTAGAATATGAATTATGATAGCTGATAGTGCTTAAGCATCTAGATCACCTTGTTTTCTCACAACTTGTGATAGGGTCTTCAAATACTAGGAATATTGCATTTCATCTTTAGGATTTAAATTTGGGTTACTTTTAGGTATAACATAAATTGTAGCCAAAATAATATTTTAAACACTATAGTTCCAACTGTTATAATTTGTTTTTTTTTTCTTATGCAGTCCAGCAATAGGAAGAAAGTTCTCCTTGGACTGGTTTCCAGTCCCGCATCATTTTCTTGATTTGCAAACTTGTATGTATTTCAACCCTTATGTCTCTTGTCTTCTAGTATGAACATTGGAGGTGCCTGGTTTAGAGGCTTTACAGAGTACCTAGACTTAAGACTGGTAGTTAAAAATAGTTAGGTTTTATTATCAAATTAACTTGATGTGAAGTCTGTGTAATTTGGCTCAAAGGCTTGCATGCCATTTCCAGAAGAAATTGTAGCATGTCACATTGGAAGTTTCCTCCTGAAAATAAAATGTCTTCAAATGAGGATCAGGAGAAAATAGAAGTATTGCCAAGAAAGTGGTTGGAATAAAGGCCCTGATCCTTCTTGTTCCATCATGTACTCTTCATAACTCAATGTACACTAACTCCTTGGGTACTATTCTGATTACCATAGAATTCAATTATTGCAATGCACTTTGTGATTTACTATCACGTGCTGATAATGCACATTAGTGACTCTTTCCTAATTCTCACCATTTCTTAAATATTCCTAGATAGAAACTTTCTTTGACCATCTAACTAGGGTACAATAGCTAGCGAATGTATGCATTGATCAGAGCATGGAATGAGTTAAAAGAATGATGTAAGAGAAACCCAGGATCAGCCTGGATCTCATCCCCTCCTCCTTCTCCCAGCTCGAGGATCTCTACATACTAGGGTTCTCAAGATTTGGCAAAAGGAAAAAAATATATTGTGTCCCAATATTTGCAAACACCATGACACTTTAAAAATAAGTTTGCTTTATGTAATACTGCTAAAATCATCTCAGGTTTTTGCTATATATTGCTGAAATTTAAATTTAACTTGGTGTTGTGTATTTTATTTGGTAACTCCCTCATAAACTCCAAATTCATCAAAAGATTCTCTTGTATGAGAAATGTAAATGATAAAACTTCTGTTATTTATCCTCTTCATTCATTTAAGAGTGAGAAAATAAGTGTCTAGTAGGCTAATACTTTTTTTTGGTATACTTCTGAATAATGTCATCCACTGAAATAACTATATACATATGTCATGCTTTTATGCATGTCGAGTCACATGGTACCAGAGGAGTCAGGCTCTACATTCACCAATTTTTACAAACGTCCATAATGGCTAAATATAGCTTAACGATTAATTAGAATGTCACATAAAAGCCATGACAGAATTTCTCAGCAAATTCATTAAGGTCTGTTTGTCTTCCAAAATTGGGAAACATTGCTATTATACTCTCAGGATTGTTATCACTGTTTTGTACAGATACATAGATTTAGTGGCTTGATCTTGGAACCATGGTCTATAAGAAATGTCTTACTCTGCTCCAGAGGGCTGTCTAAAATGTTTCTGTTGAGCTGGAGAGATGGCTCAGTGGCTGAGGGATCCTGCTGCTCCCAGAGAGGACTGAAATTCAGTCTCCAGCAATCATGTCTGGCAGCTGACAGCCATCTATAACTCCAGCTCCCAGGGATCTTAGACAGCTTTTTCTCCCCCTATGGACCCTGTACACATGGGACTTGCACTGATAGATACAGGCACATACACACAAACAAAAATGGGCATTTTAGATATTTATGAAATATCTTTATTATCCTATATATTTTGTTACCTGAAATAGTTAAGCTCATATTTTAGGAAAAACATTATAGACATAAAAAACACAAAGAAGGGAAAAATAAAAATGAGAATGATGAAATGAAAACAGGAGGAACAATAATAAAAAAGAAAGAAGGAAGGAAAGGAGAAAAGATGGATGAGAAACAGGAAAATAAGAGATTTAAGAACTACAGTGTACCCAGAGCCGTCATTTCCTCCCATATAATAATTGCCAAATATATCTACTAATTATATTGCAGTCATTGTAGAAATATTTAACTAAGAATTAATATATCACCAAAATGTATAATGGTTACATAGTGAATTATTACATATGGAATCTTGAATATGAGAAGACAAAAATGTAATGTACAGTTTGGATGGCTAAATTTCTTATGATGGCAAGCCTAAAATCACTCAGCATAATGTTTCTAAGAGAAATTATATAATCTTTTGAACAAAGTGACATGTTTGTTGTTTAAGTACTTCATAAACTTCTTTTCCTGACCAAGCAAAAATAATGGATCATGAGAATCTAAATGGGCTTTGGACAAATTGTATAACAATACAGCCCTTGCTGAGAGATGGGTTCCCTGCTCTGCCATGATCTCTCAATATGGGGAAATTGTTTTCAACCCTGAAAATACCATCATAGCTATGCTTTCACAAATGCTACAAAGTCCATTTTTAATATTAAAGGCAATATTTTACCCTGTTAAACTTCTGTTATTCTTTTGTTTTTACATGACACTTAAAATTAGTTTCTGACAGATACAACTGCCTGTACACAGAGTAGTGTATCAAGCTGATGTATTTGGTGTGAGAAGTGCAGTCAGCAGAGGAGACTTTATTGTGTTTTACATTTGATTGTTTATGCACGACAGTACATTTAAACTGAATTTCAGCAAGCCAGTTGCCAGAGTTTCAAAGCCTGGGAAGTAGAACATTCTTTCACAAAATAAAGAATAGACAGGCACCCACACCAGCTTACAAGTTATTCTTTATGAACAACAGAATTGCTTTTTGCCCATTTCAAACAGAACCCTAAATGTGCCCAGCACAGCAAGAGAGAGCAAAAGAAGCAGAGAGCTTAATATTCTAGCCCAGCTCAGTGGAAACAACCACCACAAAACACACTAAAATGACAGAGCAGTGTGCTGTACAGCAACATGATTTGTCTGTCTTAAATCGAGAATAATGGTTTTAAGTTTAGAGTAGAACTAAAGGGCTCAATTACTATTCATGGATTCTGAATTGTTCTACTTTGGAAACTCTTTTAGCATGAAATGTTCATCAAAATCAATGCATGAAAGTATAGGGAAAAATAAACACTCAATTTCCTGTATTTATAAAGGACTTCTCCAATTTAGATCACTAAAAAAAATGTGTCACCAATTTACGCAAATCCTCCTTAGGCAGCAGAACTAAACAATTTTAGATAATAACTTTCGGGTAGATAATAACTTTCTATAATGTGTTTCTATGTGATTGTGTTTAGTTGTGTGTGTGTGTGTGTGTGTGTGTGTGTGTGTGTACACCTTTCTGTTTTTAATCCTTAAAACTCACATTAATAAATTAAGGGACTAATGCTCACATAGAATATCTTACAAATAAGCCATCATCTATTTTCTTCAGTCTTTAAAAACTATATAATTGTTTTCTAACTTTAGTTTACCAAAACTAAGTATTTTTATTGAAGTAACAGGTTTTCTGAGGAAAATAATGTAAACATAAATTGACCAATACATCACTTCTTTAACTATCCCTATTTCTAAAACTAAGATCTAATTAGTAGCTTCCTCATTCTAGAACTATAGAGCTGTAAAGATCTACTCAGTAGTGGAAGACTAGATAATTGTTTAGTAATTAAAGATACATGATGCTTTTCTTATTTTTAAGGTTTTTTTTCCTATGTGCTCCTCTTAATATTTTCATGTTTTCCCAAAGTTTCAAAAACAATAGTGGATGACCTCATTCATCTTTTATTCAGAGGGAAAAAATCCTATTTATGTAAATTATATAAATTTTGATTATTCTCCAACTACTTATCTTTTCATGGGCATGGCATAACCCAGGAAACATTGGTATGTAACTAAGGTAAAAATGCATTCCTTTGGTACTGACCAATTAAGAAAACATTTTCTTTTATAGTGACAGTGGCAAAATTTTATATAGACTGTTACATATTATAATTGCATTTCATTTGCCATATTAAAATATGTCAAATCCTAAAACCAAGAAAAAAACATTATCTGCATTTTTCATTATGTAGGAGAATGGTAAAGTCCTGAAGGCAATTTGAAAGCCTTAGTTAACCAGCTCCTTCTGTTTGCATATTCAATCCCTCAATGTAACATATGCATAATTTTATCATCATTGTGTGCCATCTGGAGTATACTGATTGAACTGCAGTTTGAAAATGAGGGTTAAGAGATAATTCGGTTGCATACATTTAGAACTGAAGTGTCTCTCATGGAGCAGAACAGAGTTATTTAAAAACAGAACTATGACTAAAAGATGAAAATATATTCCATAAACTCAAGAAAACCAAGGAAGACAATTATAAGTTTTCAAGCTTTTTCACTTGAAGCTTTCTTAAAATTTTAACAACGGTATTCTAAGGGAATTGTTCCAAAAACCAGTTGTACCTATCACTTAAGAGAACAATTATTAATACAAATTTTGAAGCTATCTTATACATTTTCTTTATCATGGATGTTTTAACAAACTATCAATTAATAGTATCAGATAAGAACTAGCTAAGTGAGCAGCTAATTTTTCACTATAATCCACTTAGGTGTAATTTAAAACTTGTTCCTTGAATTTGAGCAGTTTAGCTGAGTGCAATTGCTCTGAAAGCCAAGAAGGGCCATACTGAAGAATGACAATATTTCTACTCCAGAATTTAGCTTTCAGTTACTCACTGTGATGTCAAATGAAACACCTTATAGCACTAATTTTAAAACAAGCTTTATTCTTTTTTAATTATTTAAAAATCTTTATCATAGCCTCCCCTTTTCAAAATATTTTCCCAAAAATTTTAACACCTTTAAAATAGTCTAATGCTCATATTACGATGTTCAACTATAGTTCAGCTCAAAGATAAAACCATTACAAAGGAAATTCTATTAGCTAGACTTGATAAATCAGAAATATTCAAAAAGCTTAGGTAATCTAAACTATGTTCAACTATGCTATGTAACACACTGTTCTTTCTTACCTGTGTTGGGGTAAAGTTCTTTTCTAAAAAATAACTTTACTCAAATTATAGTCTGCCAAATTTTTAAGAAGAAAACCATATTACCAAATGACCATCTATTACCCTATTTTCCAGAAGCTCTTCCTGGATGCTACTTTTCTTCTCAACCTAAAGGACCTTAAAGCTGTCTTCTTCAAAATTGGAGCCTCATCTCTCTTTTCAGTTTGTTCTATGCACAAGGTTTTCTGACATTTTCTGATAGCATTATGACTCATTTCTTCAGCTCACAGAACAGATACCAAAACTTGAACTGTGAGTTAGAAAAGAGCACATATTATCAGACAATCAGAGTAGTCTTAGCCACCGAGAGAGGCCATTCACACTGCATTCCCCTCCTCCTTTTTTTTTTTTTTATCCAGAAGAGGAGAGGAGAGCAAGCAGCTAATCTATTACTGTCCTGTCACAGAACATGACATTCTAATTCAGTCAGTAGGGACTCACAATAAACTCAAAATCACATTGAGTGCCTCCCTGGTATGACAATTGATTGCATCTTTTAACCTTTCTGCATCTGTGTTACCATCTGGAGCATTCAGTGCTTACATTTCTGTACATAAAGAACAGGTAACAGCCTATAGGCCCAAATGCAGCCTCACTCCTTCTATTGCAAAGCTGTGGCAAGAAGACCATGAGAGAAGAAAACAGCAACAAGAATCATCTTGACTTAATAAAAGATGTCATTACAAAGGAAATAGAACATATGCCCAATAAATACTATTTTGTAAAATATTCAATGTAGGATTATCAGTTTAAAAAGTTATCTATCTATTCACTCTTGAGAAATTTGTCCAGACAGAGAAGACAAAGAAAATAAATCTTATAAGGAACTATTTTTCCAAAGTTTTATGAACTTGATTCTTCATTGAATTTTAAGTAGTGAGAACAAATGTCCTATGCTAATATAAAACTATTTTAGCTAAATAACTTGAAATGCTAAGTAACTTGATCAAGCCACCACAATCAATTATGGACCTAAGATACTAATCCAGTTTGCTTTGAAAGTGATTATTCTTCCTACTGCATCATTAAATTTAATCCAGCTTAATATTTATTAATCATTTTGACACATTTATTAAATATTATACAGTGTGTTCGGAACTCTGTCACTCACCAAATCCAGAGCAGATACTTCTATAATAAGAAAAAAATAATTTCCTTTCATAACAATCATTTTAAGAATTTAGGACAGGATTTCTTATATGAGACCAGACAACATTCTCTTATAGTTTGTGTAAATTTCTACTGCTTATTGTGGGATACTGAGTCCTGCCCCCTATCCATGAAATATTAGGAACACTATATCTCACAGCCATTACAAATATTTCTGGACATTGCCAGTGTCTCCTAGTGGCAACCTTCCCATTTCCTCATCCTCACCATTAAGACCCATTGGCATAGAATGGAATGGACAAAGTTTCTTTAAAATACATCACAATTGTCAACTCTTGGGGAATATGACTTATTCTCATATTTGAAGCATTTCACACAGAAATCTTCACAAAATCAAAGCTTTGGTTGATAAATGGATGAACTAAAAGATGAATGAAAATTGAGAATAAACTGAAACAGTGATTTTGTTAAGGCAAAAGATGAGCACAAGCAAACACTGCAGCCTGAAAGTCAGTGCAGGGCGTTACTGTTGGGCTTCCTCTTCTTAGCTTCCTGCGCTAAGTCAAAGGAAAGCAGGTTCTGTCGCACAGCATCACCCAAGCTGGCATATACTTCTGCCGCCACTGGCGGGAGCTCTGGGAGCTCTCCTTTCTCACGTCCATTTGGGTTCTCCAAGACTAGGAATCAGTTCTCATGTCCCCATTGCTACCTGCAAAGCATAGGAAAGACCAAATAATTACATCTCTAAATTAATAAAGTCATAATGCCAGTCTTTTTTTTTATTTAAGCAGTATTTTTCCTTTTTTTTTTTTAGCAATTCTTAGTAACTTCTTAGAAGGAAAGAAAAGCAGATTTATGGTAATGCAAGGAACCAATACCTAAAAAAATAGCCTCAACAAACTGGATGAGCACTGTACTGTCGCACATTGATCTGCTGTGTCAACTACAAACTAATCAGTTATTGGGCATGCGGTTACACTGACTTCTATGCCCTCTCTAAATTCACTCATGAAATTTTAATAAAGATTGAGGCGATGACAGATAGATAAAATGAACAAATAAAAACATGCTTCAATTATAGGACAAAACCCAGAAAAATCAGTACTTCTTGTGTTCAGAAATCAACAATACACACTACGTAATAACAGGTGCTATTAAATTCAAACAAAGTATCAGGAATTCTGTATCATATTGTTTCTTACATTACCAAGCTTTTAGAGATAAGGAAATGGAGAATGAGAAAGTTTAATTCATGATGGCTATATGAAATGATACAGAGTATTTTGAGCAAGAGGAACCCTCTCAATCTTCCGTGACATCTGTTCTCCTTCCCAGTTCTAGAATTCACCCTGTTATGGTAGAGAGTATCTCAGAAATAGCAGATCAATGAGACAACAGGACACTTTACTCCAGTACTAAAGCCACTTCTTCAGGAGTGATCGCCAACTATTGTCTGTCAGCAGGATTCTGAGACTTTACCAATGGCTCAAATGGCACACAAGCTGTCGGAAAACTGATCATAACCTTTCAAACAAGACATTTGGAAAAGTCTTCTGGCAATGGAGGGATCATGACTGTAGACTGAGAACAACTGCCCATATACCTGTTGCTTAACTATTGAAAACCAACCTATTTGGTGTCCCCAAATGACACAGAAGTACATACACATAAACTCTATATTCAAGCTATTTCTCTCTTGTCAAGCATATTTCCGAGTCACTTATTCAGTTGTCATCTTTATTCATGGCAAGATGTCTGTTTTTGATAATTCATTGCTTTTCAGATTCAAAAAAGAACCCACTGCTTAAATGAGGACAAAGTTCCATTTTCAACAGTGAAGTAAACGACAGCATTTTTAAACTCATCAGAAAGGAAAGAGACGTTCTTGCTCCTTCTACAAAGTGTGTTTCCTAAAGATTGTGAAATTTCAATATTGTAGGCTCCATGAGACCTTTTCACAGGACAAAGAAAGAACCACCACTTTCAGAAACTGTGTTTAGGAGCCTCAACAAAATGACCAATGAATATCAGTCATTTTTAAAGTCCCCTGTTGCAGCCTTTGGATGATAGACCAAGGCAGACTCCTAAGTACAACTAACTATTTCAAGGACATAGCACCTGTGTGCTTGGGTGAGTGACCGCTTTGTCCTTCCCTACACCCATCTCTGTAATTGCTTTACTGACTGGCATAGGAAAGAATCGGGCTTATTTGGCCCCTGTCTCTTCTAGTCAAATAGAGGGCTTCTTTTCAAAGAAGTGACAAGTTTGTTGGGTGTTTAATATGGACTGCACATTTTATATTACTGTTGCAAGAATACGACTCCCGCAAAGGAAACAAGATATCATTTCCTAGGCAAAATGCTGTGATTTTCGTATCTGTCTGGGGAAAAGGCTATATGGACTAAATAAAAGCCAAATAGTGGTGGATAAAGAACTGTGGAAGCAAAACAGAATGTGTGATTGATCCACCCCTGCAGAACACACAGTCAGCTGAGACAATGACGGGACTGCGGATCTCAGGGGGCCTTTCAATTCCTCCTTCATTTTTTCCCCCTTAGGTAGGTTAGAACTCTTCCAGAATGATCTTTGTTATTTTCTCTACCAACAATTTTCTTTCCTTAAATTCTGTTGAGTGGCAGAGGAGGGAGAGAGAGAGGATAGGGGAGAGAGGACAGGGGGAGGAGATGGGAAAGGAGGAGAGAATGAAAAGCGTCTCCCTCGTTCTCTGCTGCCACTAAGCTTATTTAGTAAAGAGGAAAGACAAAGATAAACACAAGTATGAATAAACATAAACTTACACATATGTACTTCCATTCTTTTTTGATTCTGTAGGGGTTTTGTTTATTTAGTTGCTGGAGTTACTTTGGGGGACCATGGCTTTTTGTAGCCCCAGCTGGCCTAGAACTTGTTAGGTAGACCAGGCTTGGTTTGATCTCCCAAAATAGGTGTGCCCCTGCCTCCATGGATGGCAAGTCTACACGTTTTAACATAATTCCTTTGTCCTCTCTTTGTCCCTTACTTTAAATGCTTGTATCCATTTTTCATGTAGCACTTATCCTGTGGGCAATTTTTCCATGCACAAAAATTTAACAGCTATCAGTCTATACCAGTATTCTTCAATATGGGAGTGATGGCTTAGCATTTAAGAGTACTGTTGTTCTTGGAGAGGAACTAGGTTTAGCACCCATGTGAAATCTAACAGCCAACTGTATTTCCTGTTCTAGGGGATCTGATGTCTGTTTCTGGCCTCTACCATCATTGCACACACAGGTTCACCTCCATGCAAACAGAGCGCTTATATAATATATATATATATATATATATATATATATATATATATATATATAGACAAGGTGAGGAGGTTTTGGAGGAATTATGTCTATTGTTTGCTGTCTTTTGTTTTATGGAAAAGGTTATGTAAGCACTTTGGTTGTGTGAGCAATGGAAGCTCTATTACATCAGAGATATGGGTAGTTGGATTCTGTTGTTTCAACAGAAAATTGTCACAGATGATATGTAAACAAATGATTACACTTATGTTCTAATAAACTGTATTCCTAAAGAACACTTGAATGATTAATCCTGATTAATGCCAAATACTCAAAACCTTTTGTCTTTAGCCAAGAATCTTCTATTCCAATATTTTTTTTCAACTACCTGAAAGCCTTATTTTCCCTGTTGTCACACTGACTTGTCAATTATTTTCTCTATATTCCCCTCCAAATCATACTTCTATGCTCTATATTTCAAGGTCTGTTGTCACTATGTCATTCACTTCACAGGCCAGTGACTTTGAAATTATCACTAAGGAATCTGTCTCCTCCTTATCCCAGTATAATGTGTGTAATAACATTTGCTGCTAAATATATCCTGAAATTCCTCCCTCATAATATCTTCACACCTGCTACTTTAATTCAGATCATACCTCTTCAATCTTCCTTTATGCTGTTACAAGTGTTCTCTCAAAATGCATAAATATGATCATGCCCCAAATCTGTGGGAAACATCGGGCTTCCCTAGACATGAACCATTAACTTAAACCGCATTATAGTGCTTATTCTTGGGTCTCCTCAGTTAGAGAGTCCAAGAATAATACACAAGCATTTCAAATAATAATTCCTCTACCAGGATAGCCCCAGAAAACATTGGCACTCCTTTACCTTTATATGAAATTAGCATTCTTTGATGTGTCCCCAGTACCTTCAGGATAGAGCAACAGACTATGCTCTTTTTACCAAAGCCCTGTTGCACTCACAAGTCGCAAATTCTGTTGGGATTTAAACACACTGCACCCAAGCGAAGGACAGGCACCGAGTGTGTTATCTTTCCCAGCAATAATACATGTTCTTTGTTAGAAAAATATGCTCAGGCCGCGATCTTGCTTTATCTGCTCACAGAAGTCCCTGAGAATTGTGTCCTTTCAGGCCTAATCTTACTCAATAATTGTAAGAAAGGGAGAATAGATATATTTATAAGCTCTTCACCCTTTGATTGTGACAGCTCTTAAAATGTGTCCTAGTCTGTGTGCAGAAACATCAGTGAGATAGAGACAAAGTTGACTATTCCCTCACTTGGATCTGTGATGATTGATTTTCATGTGGTAGTTTGACTGGATCATAGCTCCAAGGAAATTAAGTTATTAGTCTGAATGCTGCTTTGAAAGCAATTTTAAGTGAGATTGGAAGACTGAGGTACATTATGAGACATAGAGTTGGGCCACTAGATTTTCTTAAGGCTCAAGGCTCAGACTTAAATCTATTCTGAATTTCAAACTTCTTTGCCTCACCTGAAACTTGTTAATATTCAGCCTCCAAAAGTATTTGATCCAGTTTCTTAAAATAAATCTTTCTCTGTGCTTATATAAGTGGTATAGGTACAGATAGACAAGATTGTGTTTCTCTGAAAAGCTGTCTAATACAGTAACTTTTCATTTTCTGTCCCATGCCATCTCAAACCTGTCAAGTTATTTGAGATCAGTTTTGAAATTTTTCCATGGAGTAGATAATGCACTACAGACTAAGTAGTGGAGTAGGGAGAATAAACCTGTTCATGTATGACAAGGATTACTTGGTGATGAATCCTTACTCAGGATCATTGGCAGGAAGGCCTGAATGCAAGATTGCATTTCATTCTGATCCCTGCACAGTTCCTGGGCACACACTTAAATTTCTTTGTCTCTCAATGCCCTGTTCCCAACTTTTTTGCTTCCTTCTTCACTCCATAGAACCTCAGAGACATTGTTCATTACTTACCTGTACGTTATATCTCATCCTCTGTGAAACATATGAAGAATCCTCAAGTATACTTGGTTTACTTTCTTTTTAAAAATTATATTCACTATGTGTGATGTGGGTGCATGTGTGTGTGCATGAATGTGCCTGACTTGGTGAATGTATGAAAGTCAGGGGACAGCTTGCTAGGGTTAGTCCTCTCCTCCTAAACATATGGGTCCTAGGGATTGAACTTAGGTTTCAAGCTTGGCAGCAAGTACATTTTTCAGCTAAGCTATCTCACTGGCCCATTTTTTTTCTTATTCTAGTTTTTGTTGTTGAGGTAATATTTAGTTTTGTTTCTTTTGTTTTTGTTGCTGTTGAGAGAGTATCTTGAATAGACTGTACTAGCCCTTAACTACATACATAGTAAAGAATGTCCCATTCTCCTGTCTTACCTCCAGAATACTGCTAGTAGAGGCATATGTCACCACACTGCTTCTGACTATGACTACTCTTAGGAATCATTAACATAGGGATTATTTTAAGTCCAATGCTGTAATATTTTTATATAGTAAAGTGTCTGATATAGAATAGGTAGTCAATACCTTTGTAATATAAATATGTGTATATGTATTTATACATGAATATAAGCATGTGGATTACATATCATATAACACCTGTTATGCATTCAAAGATAAAGCTGTGTTATGCTCAACAAAATTCAGAGTCTAAAGATACTTTGTTCAATTTGTGTTTCTTGAGGCATGCTCTTGTTATGCAGGTGAGACAGGCTTTGAACTCACAATATTCCTGCTTAAGCCAATTACAAGAAAGTATCACCATTTTAAAATGAAAATAAATATAGGTTTTGCGTTCAGAAAGATGAGATATCAATAGCTCATGCAATTTGGGGGAATTAAATAAAACATATCCAAAGTCCTTCTTATATAAGTCTTGATGAATGTTACTAATTAATCATAAATATAGATTTATGAAAAGTAGTCTCATATCTAATTTCACATGAATATACATTTAATTTACAATCATCAGATATTTCAATTTTTTCTCTAATTTTAGATTCTGTCACTTGCGTTTCCTATTATGTAAAGAAGTATTTCTTTTAAAGATTAGGTCTTCTTTCTTGTATCTGCACATTTTTTCAGTTATCACATTTGCTAAGAAACATAGTTGATTTAAGCAGTCTCAAATCCATTCATTTCATAGCTGTCTCTGAATGAACAGCTTCGACTGTATAAGCTCACGCATAACTCACACTATCTTGCATACTTGATTCCATTAAGGGTTTTGCTGTGTTAATAGCTCTATACTCCATGAGTATCTGAAAAACCTCTTATACTGAAATGGCTAAACAAACTCTATTTTGCTTAACCATGTGTTTTTGTCCAGCCATTCCCACTGCAGCCAGCCAGGCAAAACCTCTCATTCAGGAAGTTTCAGGGAGTGCATTTTTCTATAATACTGGGTAACCTACAAGTAGCCCAGTAGCATGTGTAGATAACACATCCTCCCTCCCAGCTATACCTGCATCTCCCATTGTTTCTACAAGTCTAAGAAACTTGTTTGTTTTTTAATAATTGAAAATTTTTGTTAATTAAAAACCTCTTTGTTAACTGATTTTCCCCTGGTTTGGTATAACTATAGAGAACTGATGTAACTGTGGTTATTGGCTTTGCCCCTGGCATGATGAAATTGTGGTTTTAAGCTTTATAAACCCTGCCCTGCTTCTCAGATTTGAGAGTTCTTTTGGGCCTCAGCCCCATCTCTAACTGCCAGTTGTTAATAGAGGACTCTTAATCCAACCATCACTATGTGGCATTCCTCTGTGCTTTTCCCTTGGTTATTATAACATCACCTATCCTTAAGGAAACCTGTTTCCTCAGCAGCTAAACATAGTAGTAAGTAAGTTATAAGCTAAGAACAAAGTTAAAGACCCCAGATAAAAGGAACATCTATTGCTAAAGGCTAGAGATTATCTCAAAATTATCTCAAAATCTTTAGACTTTTCCTACCTAAATCTCTTATCTGGGACATTAGTTTTGACACGAGTATGAAACAAAAGTAAATGGCTAAGACCTACGATACTATTTTAAATGAATCAAATAAAACACATAGGATGTTATATACTTTAAGATTACACTGCTATTTCATGAGTTATAAGAAAGTAAATATGCTGTTTTGCAGTGTAATTAAATGATGAAAACTATAATTTCATAAATATCTTAATTTGTTGATATTGATGAGGTTAAAATAATATTCCATTACCAAAATAGGACAGTAAACATACAGAGTGGCCATGAGGAAATATGCCGGATATTCTGGTCTTGGTCTTCAGTTAATCTCTGAAATTCAGTGGTTGAATTTAATTCTTTCTTTCTGTTCTTTGTTTTCCTATTCATTACATTTGATTTTTACTCTTAAGTTAGATGCTCTGAAATATTAATATCACTTTTTTAACCTTATCATACCAAAAAAATTAAGCAACAAAATGTCAGGGTTTTTTTGTTATTATTTTTGTTGTTGTTCTAGATCATAAGCATGCTTCATCTAATGGGGAGAAGCCGCAAGACAGCAATGCTGAATAAAGAAAGTCTGATTTTGCATCCATGAAAACTGAAAGTGAGCCCAAAAAGCAACCCTCAAATTACAGATATTTATGGAAGACTTGAATAAGTGCTTACTGAAAATACTGCACTTCTAAATAACTGAGGAAATTTTGTGATAATTTTTAAATGTTTAGAATTCATACAATTCATATATTTTTCTTGGTGAAGTAGACATTTTAATATTTTCTCAAGATACTATTCTATTGAATCAAAACACAGTCCTACAGTCAAATATCAGATTCTAGTTTTTGATGCTGTTGTTGATTGGTTGGTTGTTGTTTTTTTAGTGTTATTATAGGGGTTCCATTATAGCTCTAGGAAAACTCAGAACTCTCTATGAGGACAAGGCTGTCCTTGATCTCACAGAGATCTGTCTGCCTCTTCCTCCCTAGTGCCATCATACCTGGTTTACTTTGGTAATTCTTAAATTGTGAATTGTGGAGAAAAACATCAGTTTTTAGTGGTATAGCAAGATCTTTATATGTTTAAAATAAATATAAATACCACATTTTCAATGTGTATCACTGAAGAGTTCTTTTAAGACTGAAATGAGATTAAGTTCACAACTTTCAGGTGAATTTAGAAACCATTTCCACATAAGTCATAGTCAAAACTCAGTTTAATGTTTCAAATTAAATGTTGGGGACAAATAATTCTAAGTCAAGCACTTGGCTTTATTTGACTCCGAACTGTCACATTAAGAAATATGCCATATGTCACTAACTTACTTTTGTTAGTAGTGAAAACTATGACAGAGGCTTGTGAAAAAAAAATAGCAAATAACTATTTACTTTTAAAAACTTTTGTATTACTTTATTTGTGTGTCTGCACTGTGGGGATGGGGCACATGACAAGGTGAGTATGTTTAGGGGAGTCCAGTCCAATTCATTATCTTCTTCTACCATGAGATGCTGGGTGTAGAAGTCAGATCCTCAGACCTGTTGTCAAGCACCTAATGAGCCATGTCAGAAGACTAACAAAAAGAATATTTCTAGCAGTTAGACTATCCAGTTTTGCAACAGCCAATGTTAACACTGTAGTTTTAAAAGTAATAAACATATCAAACTATCTGAGACAATGAATGTGTCTTTGAACTTTACAGGCATAAGTGAGTCATCCATGTCTTAAAAGCTCACCTCTTTTCTCTGTTACCATTCTTGTTTCCAAAAATGCAGAACAAAAATTTCTTTGTCTAACTGCAGCTTCCTAAGACTTAATGTCTTCACAAATCCTTCACACAGGTTTACAAAGGCCATATCTAATATCACCCATGAACCACAGGCATCCTGTACATAGAAGGATTTCTTGTACTTCTGAATACATATAAGTGAAGATGCAAACATCCGGAATGATGGCGAAATCTCTGGCATGTCTTGAGCAAAAAGTTAGGAGACAGTGCCTAGGAAAGATGAGGGTGGATATGAATTAAATAACAGAGGACATGCATGAAAACAATCACAGAAAATATTCTACTGGTGAGGTAGCACCCTGCATTTCATACCCTGAGGGAGTAGAATTGCTACATATGCCAGGGCAGCTTGGTCTATTACTGATTCCCAGTAGTTCAAACTTTTCTACCACTACCACCACACCCCTCCGTAAACATGAAACAAGGAGAAAGAAAAGTTCTAAGGAAGGAAAAATAGTTGGAAAAATGATTTATGCATAACACTTAGCATGTCCACTCTAGACTGGGAAACAATTGTGTAGCAAATATTAATGGAACAAACTTATGAATAAAGTGGAAAGAAATGGAGAGTTGATATTAACTTGCATTCTCAAACACTACGAATTAGGGCTAGGCATAGTGGCATATGCCTTTAATCACAGCACTCTAGAGGCAGAGGCAAGCAGATCTCTGTGAGATGGAGGCCAGCCTGGTCTACATAATGAGTTCCAGGTCAGCTGGGACTACAGGAAGATTCTGTCTCAAAAAACAAAAGTAATAATAATAATATTTATCAATAGTCTTTTTGAGAGAGGCAGAGTCTATGATCACTCTTTTCATTCATGATGAAGCACTGATGGGTCCAGTCTTGTGCAAGTCTTATGCAGGCAACTAAGGCTGCAAAGTGTTCATAAGTGTAGTGGCTAGGTAATGACCAGAAGATACGTTTTTGTTGCACAGATAAATTAACCTTGCTCTATTGGATAATTTCCCAACTATTCGAGGTCAAGTAATTCTAATTAAATTCAGTAGACCACACATAAGAATACAGGAAAGTTGGAGGGGGGCATACTGAGAGGAAGGCTGTCTGTAGGAGAGGGAGAAGATCAGCGGTTGAAATCAGGAAACAAAGTGGCTAAACTTCATACATGTTTGAAACTGTCAAACAAAGAAATGGATAAAATAGTTTAAAATATCAGAGAAAATATTGTTTTGTAATTCAAACATAGTTCACTAGTAATGTTAGATATATTTATTTATTAAGAAACCGTGGTTGAACCACAAGAAAAGGAAGCCAGGGTTAGTGTCACATGACTTTAATCCTAGCACTCACTCAGGAGGCAGATGCAGACTGATCTCTGTGAAATCAAGTCTAGCCTGGTCTACATAGCAAGCACCAGGCCAGTTAGGACTACAGGAATGCCTTGTCTCCAAAAAAGCAAGAAACAAATAAACAAACCAAAAACATGGTTGGAGGGATCATCAAACCTAGCGGTTAACTTACCATTGCCCCTATCCTAAACCAAGGTAATTTCTTCCTATATTTTAAATATGTATCCTTATATTCACAGCTAAGTGAAGCTCTCACCATTCATCAGAGAAGCTTCTTTTTCTGCAAGAGATAGAGAGGATTCAAGGTTCCACAATGACCCTAATGCAGAGAGTAAGTGTCCTAGTCCTATTTACAGTGTAACACCTATGTCTAAGGTTAAGAAAACACCAAAGAAGAGGGAAAAACAGAGAATCCATGCTGCATTCTGGACATGTCAGAGAAGCTGCACCACTAAATCTCTATAGTGTTGTTGTCTTAACAAGACCTGTGTAGTGACCACACAAGTTAACAGGTTCAAGTTCTCTCATAGGTTATTTAATCCCATTGATCAGCCCTAACCATATGTACATTGGAACACCACTACATGGGCTCATGTTTACGTGTGTTAAAATACATGTATATATTTAGCAATAATCAAATTGGAGAAATTGAGAGGAAGTAGGAGACTTGGGAGGAACAGGAAAGGGAGAAAGAGAGATGAGATAAGTAAAAGTTTAAATCATTGAAAAACTAAAGATTAAGATCATATTCAATCTTATCAATGGTGGTTTTGTAAATTTTACCATAAATTATAAGGCAGAATGTATTAAATGAGTTTAAATATTCATTTTTTTGCAATTAGATAATTTTACTTCTTGGAAATGCATTCTATGGTTAGAAAATCAGGGATTAGTTTCCAGATCTCTGTTGGAAGTTAGTATAATTGGATGGTATACATGTTATGTAAAGATTATATAAGAAAGAAATTATTAAATTCTCATGATAAGCTGGGTATATTTAAAGGATGGATTAAGAACTTCAAAAAAAGCTTTGTGAGTAAATGCTAGGTCTGGGGCTGTAGCTGAGGTGAGTGCTTGCCTAGCATGCATAAGGCTCTGGGTTCAAGTGTAGTGTCACAGAAAAGACAAAACATTGTGAATGCAAACAGTCTGCCACTGGAGCATGCAGCATGCAAACAGTGATAAGTTAGTGATCATCCTTGACCACTTAGTTTCTCTTGAGAAAAGTTAATTTTTGGATTTTGAGACCTATTAGGAAGCAGTGAAAGACTTACAGAGAGTCAGACAGCCCTGGCTGCACAGCCATTTGCAGATTCATTTACATAGTTTGTCACTTCAGATCAAATTGCATTGATTGCACTGTGATGAAAATAAATGCTTTGTTGAAATGACTGAAGATGAGTTTTTAATAAATATGAGAATTTAGATACAACATATTTACAGTTTTAAAGCTTTGAAAATTAATTTCTCTTTGGAGTTTTCTGAGATAAGCTTAATTCTCCTAACTTTGATAAATGTAAAAAGGTTTGAAGAATTTGTCAGAAAAGGCCAAGATTAAAATAATTAGAACTTAACTGCTCACTAATTAAAACTAAGATAGTCAGAAATTTCATGAATACCTTTACCAAGACATTATATTATAGAAGTATTTTAGGAAAACCTCTTTAACAACACATTTTAAGAGTCTTTTCTTTAGAACTGACATTATTAGAAACTATTATAATAATTACTTAGTCATTTAAGACAATTTGCACATGTTAGAGTTGATTGCATCATGACAGACACTGTAGTTTGATGCCAAAGAGAACTCCCTCTTTATTGTTTCATAAGGAATATCATTTCACAGACATTTTGGGTGACCATCATCCCAAAACATGACCAGTAACACGACTTTACCATCTGCCATTTGCTGGACTACTGTATACAATACCTGACTGGTAGAATTGTTAGATCACAGTCAGTCTTCTACAACTGAGTATCTCCTTAAACTGAAATAATTCAAAGAAACTGAGTGTCCCATGGCTCATGTTGTTCACCCAACAAAGCAGCCTCTCTTTTGTTACAAAAGAATAAAAATTTTTAATTAGGCTTTATATAAGTGTAGAGTTGATGGTAAAAGGAAATGATTTCATTTTATTTCAAAGAAAGTTACTGTTATGTGAGTATCTGAGAAAAATTTACAAGGATAAAAATAACTGCTTCAATGGTTCTTCTTCAAATGTTAAAAAACCTGTAGCAGCAAAAATATTCAAAATAAAATTTAAGTCTTTGTTCTATTCACTGTCAATGATTGCTGGTTGAACAAGGGGCTAAAGGTGTCTAGAAATTATGAAAACAGAGAGTGATGAGGATGTCATGAAATGTTTTGATCTTTACTAGGATAATGCCAAATTTAGTAGACAATGAAATTAATCACACAATAACATGTGTAAAATGATACATTTTTATGTTCATAAGAAAAAAAAAAGATTTTAAGAGCTGTGTATCTCCGTGTTGCTATCAAATAACAGCATATACAATCTCTGATTGTTTTTGTATTTTTAAACATTTTGTACCTATATTTGCAGGTTTTGTAAACTTATAAAGGTTAAAAATAATGAATATTTCATTTTTCAATAATAAAAGAGAAGGCTTCCTCTTTCCTTGTCATCTTTGTATTCCTAGAAGCTACAGCAGGTCTGATAAGGGGTCAAAGCCTACAGTTTTTATAGTGTAAGATCAAGGGCATTCTGGCCCTTGAAATGTGGAACACATACCTCCAAAAATTAACACAAGAATCTTTCCCTAAGGAATTTAAGACTCTACAAGCAGCATCCAACTGTCTCACAAAGAAATAAGAGAAGTTCTGCATGTTGATTATTGCTTTTACTCCATAAATTTGCATGGAATTCTGTCCAGACTTTATCTTGAGAAAATTACCTGATTTAAGTATTTAGATTTTCTTATTCAAAAATGAATTTTGCCTTTTCTTACATATTGATGAGGACATTAAGTCTTCAGAATTTTTAATAGACAATAATTTGCACAATATTATTGTTTTTTTTCATTTTTTATTAATTACCTAGACTTTGACAATTTCATTCAAGGATATACAGAATTATAATTTCTCTCACCACCCACTCTCTATGATCTCTCTTACCCATGTTATGCCAGCCCTCCTTATAAATACTTTCCATATTCAAGATTTTTGTTTTGTTTTGTGAGACAGAGATTAAATCATGGCCATGATTGTGACAAGTTTTGATCTATCCATTGAACACTGGCTCACCAGTGGGTACACAACTAAAAACAATTATTTTCCTAATTTTTGCATTTCTACTAAAGCAATATTTTGTCTGTGGTAAAACTTTTAAAATAACTCTCAAGCAAAATAGTTAACAGCTTTGTATCCTGGGATCATTTATTGGTATATTTGTGTGTCTGAGTAAACATATTCATGCATGCATGTATGTATTGGTACACATCCTGTGGATGTCAAATGTCAACTCCTGGTGTCTACCTCATTCACTATATTATTATTATTACTATTATTATTATTATTACTATTAATTTGTCTGGGGGCAGGTGCATGTGGAAAAAGAAGAGGGTGATGCATCCAGAGCTGTAGTTACAGGTCGTTGTGAGTCACCTGACTTGGTTACTATCAACCATAGTCCCATCCTCTAGAAACACAGCAAGAAATTTTAACCACTGAAGCATCTCTGCAGTCCTTCCATCTTATTTTTTAAGATAGGGTATCTCTCTGAACCTGGTCCTCACTGATTAGCTAGTCTTAACTAGTTCATGAGTCTCAGGGATCGCCCTGTTCCATACCCCACCCCTGCACCCACACCTGCTCCCCAGTGCTGGGATAACTTACACAAACCAACACACCCACCTGTTTACGTGGGGTATGCAGATCAAAATTTGTCCTCATAAATGACTGAAAAACTTTTTATCAAATGAGTGAACTACTTAGCCTTGATTTCAAAAATTTTATGCATAAATATGCCTGATTTCTGCATATTTATTGGACACAATTGCAATATCTGCCTTTAATATATAATATTCAATTAATAATGAATTAAATAATATTTTACCACAGATTTATCTTATACCTGTGAAATAGTAATTTTATCTGTTAATGATATCTTTAATTTTTTTTTAAGTTTCATATGTATGAGTGTTGTGCCTGTGTGTATGTAAGTGCACCCACGTCATGCAATGCCTGGAAAGATCAGAAAAGAACATTGGTTTCCCCTGAAACTGGAGTTAAGGGTGGTTGCTAGCACTCTGTGAGTGCTGGGATTTGAACTTGGGTCTTCTGAAAGAACAGCCAGTATTCTTAACCACTGAGTCATCCCTCTAGTCCAATAATAACCTTTTAATGATGAGGAAGAATGAAAGAAAACATAATGGGAAAGAAAGAGTGAAGGGATAAGAAGGGAACATTAAGGGGAGGGAGACAGCAAGGGACAGGGATGGAAGCCTGAAAGGAAACAGAATGAAAGGGAAAGGAAGGGAGGGAAGGGAAGAAGAGAGAGAGGTAGCAAGAGAAACGAAGGAAGAAGAGAAAGGGGAGGAAGGAAGCTAGGGAAGGAAGACAAGGGGACAGGAGAAAGGAAAGGAGGAAGGGAGAAAAAGGGAAGGGGAGAAAAGATAGAAGAGAAAAAAGAAAGGAACAGAAGGAGAAAGGAATGGGAAGTGAAAGAGGAAATGAAAAGGGAAGAGAAGAAAGGGAGAGAGTGAGGGGAAGAAGAAGAAAGGAAAGGAGAAGGGAGGGGAGGAAGGAAGAAAGACGGGAGGAGAGAGGAAAAAGAGAAGAAAGCAGGCTGTAGATATAATTATAGTTATGAGTACAGGTAGATGAATGATTGAGTGGTTGTTAAGTATTTCCTCATTAGTCTGAACATTTAAATTAACAACAGAAACTTTAAGTAAATATACACAAAATCCTGGAGTGGTAAGTACCTATTATTCAAAAACTCAGAATGCTGAGGGAGGAACTATAGCCTGAGGGCAGCCAGGGTTACATAATGAGAACCTGTTTCGAATAAAACAGAGCTCATAACGAAGGGCCCACGAGAGTTGATAATATTATTGTTAGCTAAAATACTTTACTTAAAGTGTGAGGACCAGGACTGAAATCCGACAACCCAGACCACACATGAATCTCAGGTGGCACGGAAGAATACCTGTAATTCCAGCCTGGTTAGGCAGAGACAAGGGATTTTCAGGGAGACCAGTCACATTGTTAGGCTCTGGGTTTGATTAAAAGACTTTCCTCCAGTAGACATGATAGACGAGTGATCAAGGATAATTCCCAGCATAATCTACAGGCCTCCACATGTACACATGCCCACAAAATACAAACATGCACCTATACACATGCACATCACACATACACGGATGAAAGTGGAGAAAAAAGAGACACTAACAATTCCCAGTCCTGGAAAACATGTAGAACTATAATTCTCGTAGATTAATGATGGAAGCACAAATCAGTTAAGCCATATAGAAAAAGAAATCTAGAATTTTCTTTTAAAACAACATAAATTGAACCTCTGAATCTTAAATCCAGTAAAGTTACAATCCTACAATAAGGTGTTTATAAAAGAGAACACCCATAATGGCTGTATATGTATATGTAAATGTCTACATTAGTGAGTGTCTGTTTATTCAACAAAACGACTGTACAAGAATGTTTTTTATTTACAAAGGTGGTTTTATTTATAACAGGCAAAACTGAAGACCATTTTGAAGTCTATAATAGAGGGTATTGATAAATATTCATGAAAACAAACCTCATATATACACTATAACAAAGATGAAATTTTAAAAATTAGGTAGAAGAAATGTTCACAAAAAATACATATGATATCATGTACATGAAACCTGAGGACAGTCAAAATTATTTGTAGTGACAAGAATATGGATACTGGATACTGAGTAAAAGGAACTAAGTGCATGACAGAAATTTCTGGAGTGACTAGAATTTCTACAGCCTAGTACCCATTGAGAATACAAAAATTTGAAGATATTTAATAGCACCATCAAGATTAGTATATCTTATTCTGCATGGATTTTGTGTAAAAAACATTTAAAACAAATTTTTAAGAAATCTTTAACTCTAATGATATTTATAAAGACATACTCAATATCTATTGATGTTTACAATTTACTTTAAAGGCATTTAAAAGAACAGGTACTTAATGGACAGAAACTGTATAGACGTACAATATGACCAGATTCATAGATATAGATATTATACCATCTAAGTAATATATATTAAATATTTATAATTCTTTCAAGTTTTAATGCACACGAATGTGCTCATTTGAATATTATTCATGAGAATGGCATTATGTAAAGACTTCTAAAGCACTACTAGTCATGTATTCAGTTGTGTTATCAATAATTTAGAAATATTATAGTTAATCAATCAAGGTCATATTTTTATATGTGTCCCTGTTAGTTGCTTTCAACCACACAGACATACTCAATCACCTATGGGAGAGACTTACCATCCAGGGATCAGTGTCTGTTATATAAAGTATTACTGGAACATAAGTAGTCCCATTCTTTCATTCATCTATGGTAAAGGGCACGCTACAAAAGCAGAACTATATGTGTGACTCATATATAGCATGGCCTTAAAGCTTTAAAAATTCTCTTTACCAAAAGAAGGAAAGAGAAAAGAAAAGCACTGACCTTTATTACTCTTCAAGGAGATGCATGAATTTAATGTCTAGAAAAGGACTTGGAAAATAGGTATTGCCCCAGGTTAGACTGATCAGAGCAGTTTAAAAAACAAAACAAAACAAAACAAACAAAAAAAAAAGATAACTTTTGCCTGTTTAGCTATAATCCTTTGTTTATAATACTTTTACTCCTATTTGATTGCTGTTTTGTTTTCTATGCAGAATTATTTTCACAGCTTTTTTACTGTTTGATCGTATTATGTTGTTTCAGCATCATTTGTTCTTTTGTCTTTGTGCAAGATTATGTTAACAGTTTCTCAAAAATCAACTCCTTGCTCCCAGAAGGTAAACTTTTCTAGTATTTGGCATTTGAAGCTGAAGAAAAATGACTGATTATCCAGATCATTTCCCTCCTTCACTGCAGCTCATTGGCTTTTGGCATTTCAAAGAAAACAGCCTCAGATCTCTTTTTTACTGTCTTCAAAGAGGTCGTTCCAATTCGATTTTTAGGATAGTTTTCCTCGGTGACAGAAAATGTCAACGCCTGTCTGTTATGGGCCACCAGGTACTATCTCTGAAGAGCTGACTCAGAAAGTGATTTTTCTCTCTTACACAGCAGTTCTACCTAGAGAAAAAAATGTTCCATGGATCCCAATCATTGCTTTAGCAAACACCAACACCACTAATTGAAACAATGTTCTACCAGGGAAGTTCTTCACTTAGATTTTGAACTCCTGAAGTGAAGTTCAGGTCCAGTGTTTACATACATTAAATGTCTCAGTTCACTGCTTTCTGGCTTCAAATTTCTGATGTGATTGAGAAATCCTGTCCCCAGATGATTTCCAAGGGCCATTCCAGGTTAAAAAATCTCCATTACTTAGATTCATTAAGTAAAGACCACAGGATGCATGATATCATTTCCATAAAACTGCTGCCTGTTAATCTATTTTACTGTTTTATGCTTTATCTCATAAGAAACACAACAAACATTCCATTTAAAGAATAAGACTCATTTTGTCGTCCCTATTCTATTTTATTCTACCTCACATCATCTTCTTTTCTGATCCATGCTAGTCATCAGTGAGCAGAGAAAGCATTATAAGATTTCAGTATCCTAATCTTATACACTAAAGTGTATCATGAATTCATTAATATGTCTTTAAAAACGTAAAAATAAGAGCAGAACATTTCTCTACTTGAAGTGTACATAGACAATCCATTTAAAAGAATACCCAGTATGCTTTCTACAAGAGTTTTGCAGAGGGGATTCAGAGATGGCTCAGTGATAATGAGCACTTGCTGTTCTCACAGAGGATCGGAGTTTGGCTCTCAACACCCAAATAATAGTTCACAACCTCCTATAAGTCCAGCACCAGGGAATCTCATTCCTCCTCTGACTTCCATGGCCCTCCTCACATGTGGTTCACAAAACTTCACACAAGCAAGTACTCATACAATAAAATAAATGAATAAATCTTCAAGAAAAAAAAGAATGTAGTAAAGTGTACAAGGCCATAAAATAAATCTGCTGTTGGCTGGGCCTGCTCCTCGCACTCATCTGTCCAGTTCAGTTCGCATTGTTGTCTTGAGGGCAATGTGTTGCATGTTCCCCTGGAAATCCTGATAGTTAACTGCTTCACATCCTTCAAACATTTGTTCCATCTTCACTTATAAATAACCAGGGAATTTTAAGTTTAACTTGCTCTGACCAATCTGCTACATTCTCCATCCTCAATTCCTTTTCCTGTTCTTTCCTTCATAAAATTCACTGCTGTAAATCATTCCGTACAACATGTGTATTTGTCTGTTCCTTAATCCACTTCTCCCGACTTAATTATAAGCATCACAACACAAGGGAATCAGTCTGTTTGCTTTCCTTTCTCTGTGCTACACCTTGACCAAAAACAACTTGAGGAGGAGAAATTTATTTCATCTTGTAAGTGATATTGGTAAGGGAAGCCAAGATGGGAACTCAAAGCAGGAACCTGGAGGTTGGAGTTGAAACAGAGATTAAGGAGGAGCACCGCTTACTGGATTGCTCAGTTATCTTTCTTACAGAGACCTGACCCACCTTCTCAGGGCTGGCACACCCCACTAGGGCTGGCCCCTCTTATATTAATTAACAATTAAGAAAATGCCCTGTGGAAATGCCCACAGGTTAATCTGGAGTTCGTTTCTTGCAGGTATGTCTAGGTTTGTATCAAGGTAACAAACTAACTATGAGGCTATTTTAATTCAGTGGCCAATCTGTGAATCTCTTCACTCATTTTCTCTCATAAATATGTGTGCATGGAGTTTTGCTTCAAAGGCCAGTGCTATGAGCTGTATCTCTTAAAATCCTCCAACAATAAATACTATAGTTCTAACAAATCTTAGAATCAGAAGAGAGGATAGAGAAATGTTTGGATTCATAATATTCCTGAGAAGTTTTTCTACTTGTAAGATTAGCCTGTGTTCGGAACTGAAATCTGCACTTTATTGTAATAAGCATTTATCTATGTAACATCATACTTCTCTGATATAAAATACTCCCCTTCACCTTCTACATGAGCAGTTAATGTGTGCCTCTAGCTACTTCCTACATTTGCCATTTCACCATAAATGACTTTATGAAGGTCCTGTTATTACTGTATAAAATTTTTATTTCCACATTACTCTTTGTTCTCCCAAATCATTTGTGGTTAACTGTCTAAAAGCTTTTATCAAAGGAAAATATTTTCATTGAGCTATTCCATGGGTTTCAATCAGTAATCCATGATTATTTTTAAAGTATCTGTGCTGCTTTCTTTATATTAATGCATGCTGTTACAGTGTCTCGATTATGGTAATATAGGAGCTCTCCAAAACTCCCTCCCCCATGAAAGCACAGCACTGTTCAGTCCACCACCACCCATGGGTTTACCCATGGCAATAAATTCAATCACTTACTTCAGTTACGGCAGATTTATACTCAACTGCTATCAGTCAGTACAATGACTAAAATTTGGCTCACGTTTTCATTACTTCTGTGGAACTTCCCTTTCGTTCCTATCAGAATTGGCCTCCATTTACACATACCCTCAATCCTTACTTTCTAATAATAAATCTCAAATCCATCAACCCCCTTGTCAGGCCTCTCCTCTACGGGCAGCAGAGCATTCACCTGCTATGCCCCCAAGCTGTGGCGTTCCCTCAACTGAACATTCCTCCTCAAATCTCCTGAGCTTTATAAATCATTTTTTGAGTCTCACTTATTAAAATTTGCTTTTAATATTTGATCTGCCACTGACACATGCTGTAGGCTTGGCAGTGATTAGAAAAAAAAGTGATTTTATTTTACTTACCATTTATGAAAAGGACTGAAAATTCTTTTTTCTTTTTAAGTATTTTATATTTCTCATCATTCCTGGCTTTCTCCCTTTTACTTCTAGCAAAACAATCTCCCAATACAGTCTAGTCACTAACCAGTGTTTAAAGATTTATTGGATGTTATTGGATTGTAAATAAGCCAGTAACAATATCATTAATTACCCTGCAACCTTGGATACTGTTATGTATTATTTTTAGGTGGCCAACATGGTCCTAGGAAAAAGCCAGCTCCTTTTTCAAAACCATTGCCTTTTTACCTGTCCTGAATTCCACCTTTATCTTCTAGTTGTCTACTTAATTAGTAAATATGCTGGTTTAACTCCACTCATCCGTCAGAAAAGAACAGAAAATTGCACTTAGTGGCAAAAAAGAAAGTGCTACTTTGTACTTTCACGGTGCTACAAACAATAGCATCAAGCGCTTACACATTAATAGTCTTTCTGAAATGTTACCTGTTCCCAGGATTTGTCACTGATGAAAGAACTTATTTCATTTTCATTTTCTTTGACTCGAAACCTAGTGCTATGCACACAGCAGGTAATTCATAAATATTTCTAAAACATTAAGTCAATAACTTTTATCTCAGCTCTTGAATTTTTATTTCTATCCTCTTTGAAACGACCTGGTTTCCGGTTCCCTTCTCATTACACAGTTTTCTTGTCATCCCGTGTCTCTCCTACAGCTGTTGATCAGCCTATTGATTAGGGCCCCGAAGGCTAGCTGACAGCCTGGAAAGGGCACTCTATCCCAGCACAATTTCCCTCTAAGTGCTTAATGTTCTTTAAACCCCTCATTCAATTAGATGGCACAAGCTATTACCCACGAGTGCCCCACCACGGAAAATTACAAGCTCATATCTGAGAAATACGGAGAAAGGAAGGCAGAGAGCAAGTTAATAGGACATTGTCTGTATGTTTGGTAAATCCTGTGGTGTTTGGGGCTCAGGGTTAATATCAGAGTGCCAGGCTATGGAATTTAAACAGCAGGTAGATTTGAAAAGCACGGAACATGAGAGGGAACAGAGCACAGAGAGACACATTATTCTGTTATTTGAAATGTCTACTGTGCAAAATTCAGCATTTCCTGTAACACATTTTGTGGAACACTGAAAATGAAGGCAAACCTCAAATCTTTTACAGATTAATGCAGCATTACTGAAAAAGTATTCTATGACAGAATTTCACTGACAAAGTTCTGAGTGGTCTCATATATTTTTCATTATAAGTAGGAAGATATAATTAATCTTATATAAACTTAACATATGAAAATTATTACCTTAGTGTTTTAGAAAGATGCTGGGGTTTACCAAAAGTGAAAATCACAGTGCTCTGCTATCTATTGGGCACCCTTGCACTGACAAAACACGTGGCTGAGGAAATGTAATAAAATCTTTACTCACTGAAGGACTCTGTATGACTGTTCAGTGTACAAAGGTATAACTGTGTCCAATCATCTGAATGTGTTCATATAGTAAATACAAAAGTACAAGCAGATTTGAGAATCTATTTCACCATCTAGTCTTGGCCATGTTTTGAGGTTTATAACAATGAAAGAAATCTTTGTTTGGATAAGGATCAATAGTATTTATCTCAAATAAGTGTCAGGCATCATCTTACAAGCTGAACCTAATATTAATGTACAAACTAAGGGAGGTAAATTTATTTTCTGTCCATTTTACAAAGAGAAAATTCAAACTAAGATTAAAAGAGTATCACAATCAGTTAAAAAGTGGCAGACTTAAAATTGTAATCCAGGAAATTTAAGATTATCAAAGGCTTAAACATGGCACAAACTACCAGACTGAGATATATGATGTTGTTAACAATTGTTTAATTCTTAAATATTCATTCATTAATTAAAAATTAAGGATAAAATAAACTTACAGAGAAAATTAAAATAGTTTATAATCTCATTACAAAGAAATCTATTATAAATATTTTATAAGGTATCTTTCACTGCTCATTAATCTCGTAAATTTTTGAAATTATGTCTTGTTTTTCGTTTGCTATAATTAAAAAAACTGCAAAGGCAACTTGAAGAAGTGCTTAGTTTGGCTCACAATTCAGTACTGCAGCCATCCTGGTGGGGCAATCATGATGGCTGAAACTTGAGGCAGCTGTTCACAGTCAAGAGGCAGAGAGTGATGGATGCTCGGGCTCAGCTCAGGTTCTTCTACTCTTCAGTCCAAGACCCAGGCCCAGTGATGTATGCCTTCCACATTAGGGTGGATCTTCCCAGCTCAATTAATCTTGGGAGGAAAATTTTGTCTCCTTGGTAAATCTTGTCAAGGTGACAACATTTAACCACAGATTAACATATTGTTGTTGTTTTTGTCACCAAGATATATCCTCATTCTTACCTCCCATTGAATGATTTCTATAAAATAAAATGTTGTTTGTTACCAACATCTTTAATTAGGAATGTGTCCACAGAAATGACTTTTTATAACAATCTACCTACATGTAGATAAGTATCATCTAGGTACTATATATTACACAATAAATCACACATATTTACAAAGTTTTCACTTTCCTTTATGCACTAGCATTAAAATATTTCTATGAATTTCTTTATATTTGGAATGATATCTGTTTACTTAATATTTTGAATATTTTTTACAATCTGATTTGTGTTGTTTATTAGACCACTCTTTACTGAATTTATGGACACTTCATACAAAATATCCTAATCCTCCTTATAGCCGCTTCTCTATTTGAACGCTCCTTCTAACCTGCCCAACTATTTTTTATTAACTGTCTTGGCATTGTTAATTTTTGTTCTATGGTTTCTTTGCTGTATACTTCTCTTCAGGTTGAAATATGTTTCCCAGTGTTCTCTATAAAGCTGGTTGTGTTAGTTACTTTTCTTTTGCTTTGTTAAAACACCATGTGTAAGAAAACTTATAGAAAAAGTTAATCTATGCTACTACATCTAGTAAGAATCTATTTTTAATAAATTGATGCACTATGTTTGGCATGTATATGTTAAAAATACTAATATCATCTGTACTGATTGTTCTCTTAATGAGTATGAAGTGATTTCATATATTATTATTAGTTTGGGTCTGAAGTCTATTTGATCAGATATTAGACATGCTATGCCTATGTATTTATTAGTCCTATTTTCTTGGAATATCTTTTCATATCAATTTATCCTAAGGTGGTTTATAACTTTTATCGTGAGATATGTATCATAGAGGCAGAATAGTGATGGATTCTGTTTTTGAATTCAGTATGATAGGCTATACATTTTCATCAGGAACTTGAGTCCATTTATATTCAGAATCAATTCTTAAAGATGTGTATTAATTCTGCCCAGGACCTGTTGAATTTACTGAAGAATTCTATCAGAACATCAAAGAACAAACACCAGTAATACTTAAATCATTCCAATAAAACAGGAAAAGAAGGAATGCTTCCAAACTTCTTTTACAAACCCTGTATTACCCAGATACTCTAAAAACATACACTCACTCTAAAAGAGAAAATTGCAGACACTCTCTCTGATGAAGAGATGCAAAACTTCTCAATATAATCCTTGAAAATCAAATTCTAGATGACATCAAAAAGATCATTTACCATGACCAAAAGGTAGAATGATTGATTCAAGATATATAGATAAGTAAAGTTAATTATTCACATAGATTCCAAGCAGAATCACATGTTCATATCAACAGATGCAGAAAAAGCTTTTCAAAAGACCCAATATCCATTCATGATAAAAGTCATGAAGAAGACAGGGATGGAAGAAGCATACTCAGCATAGTAAATGACATATAAAACAAGCACAGCCAAAATTGTTCCAAGTGGAGAAAAACTCAAAGCAGCCCCACTGAGAGAACAAGCAAGATAAATGTCTGCTGTATCTACTCCCATTTCAATGTAGCACTCAAAGTCTCATCTAGAGCAATAGGACAAGAGAAGAACAAAAAAGAGACACAAATAGGAAAAGAAGTCACAATACTCCGCTCTTCAGGTTATATAGTACTATACGTGGGAGCGTGAATACTGCACTATAAAATTCTTAAACTGATAAACACTTTCATCAAAGTGACAAGATACAAATGTAACAGAAAAAAGTCTATTACTCTTTCTTTATACCAAAACAAAGGGTTAGAAAAAGAAATCAGGAAAACAATATCCACAAAAATAATAAAATATCTGGAAAACTCCTAACAAAGGAAATGAATGACTTCTGAACTGCAATTTAATTAAAGAAAGAAATAAAGGAACCCAAGATATAAAGACCTATCATGCTCATGATCAGAAGGATTCATTTTGTGATAATGTTCATCTTACATAAAGCAATCTACAGAGTTAATAAAATTTCAATGAGAATTCTGGAGCCATTCTTCACAGATATAGAGAAACAATCTCAAAACTTATGTGGAAGCACAGAAGACTTAGAGTGGCCAAAAGAATCTTGAACAAAAAGAATATTGCGCTCACATCACCAAACCTAATTTCAAATTATACTCTAAAGCCATAGCAATATAAATAGCATGATACTGGCCAAAAAGACACATAAATCATATGTAAGTCCATGCAACTATAACCACCTGATTTGTTACAAAGACCTCAAAACCATACCTTGGAGAAAATATAGCCTCTTCACCAAAGGGTGCTAGGAAAACTAGATTTCAGTGCAGAAAAAGGGTTGAAGAGATGGCTCACTGGAAAAGAATACTGACTTCTCTTACAAGAGACCCGGGTTGAATCCCAGCACACACATGGCAGCTAACAATCATGTGAAACTCAAATTGCAGGAAATACTACTTTTTTCTGACCTCTGTGGGCCCTGCATGACATGGGTGCAGAAACGTACATGCAAGCAACACACTCATTCCTCATAAAATAAAAATAAAATAGTAAAATATTAGAAAAAGTAGAGAGTATGTTTCAATTTATAAACATAGCTATGGGCTTTGTGAAAAGGACTTTGGTAGTACAAGAAATAAGAACAATTGACAAATGGGGATCTCATGAAACTAAAAAACTTCTGTTCAGCAAAGCAAATAGTTAATACACAGCACACAGAGTGGGAGAAAATCCTTGCCAACAATGCCTCTGAGACTAGTGTCTAGAATATATACAAAACTCAACAATGTAAGCATAAGGGAAAAGTCAACCCAATTGAAAAATGGTCTTTGAAACACAACAGAAAGCTTTCCAAACAAGAAATACAATTTGCTAGTAAATACACTTTTTAAGTGTTTAGCATACTTAACCAAAAGGAAGATGTTATTAAGGAAAATAAAATCATGACATTTTCAAGTAAATGGTGGGAACCGAAAAGAAATTAGAGTGAGCTAATCCTAGCCCAGAGAGATCTACACATTCTCTCATACATGGATGGTAGCTATGAATGTTTTATTTTATATCTTTAGCTTACAGCACATTTATTGAGGAAATTAGAATAGGACCGTTGGAGGGTAGATACATGAATGGTGGGAAGATGGTAGAATGCAGGTAAAAAGAGAAGTAGTAGAGGAGAACATTGGGTATTAATCAGAGAAGGGGTTGGAGGCAGGGGAAACTAGGGGTGCTAGAGGAAGTTAACCAAAACGAAGTGTGAATGAAAAGGCAACATTGAAACCTCCTATCGTACAATCCAATTAAAACATATAATCAAAGGATATAGTAGAACACATGACACGAAGGAAGAGGTGTTAACTAGGCGTTACATGTTTAGGTTGGGATGGGGGATGCGGGTAGGAGAAAAGAGTGAGTTGGGGGTGGGTTAAGCAAAATGAAGAATGTGTGGAAAAGCTTTATGAATTCTACTAGTTCATAAGCTAATTAAGAAATAGCTAAAAAATAAAAAAATAAAAGGGGTTTGAATGGAGATACCCTACATGGGTGGATAGTGTTGACTCAGGAAGACATGACCTAGCCAATGAAAATCTCAGTCTCAGACAAGTTTTACCTACCAGTGAGTTGTGCATCAGTGAAACCTCAGAGTCACCCAAACACACAGGCTACTGCCAATGTTCTTGGTTGCACACCAAACACTAAATGGTGAAGACACCACATACTTAAGTTGTAGGACACTAAAAAATAAGTTTTGACCTGACTAAGAAAATTCTTCCCTGCTGTCTAGCTTTCGTAGTGTTGAAAACTGTTATGTAGGCTGCAGAGCAAGAAAAATATAGCAATGCACTTACACAGTGATGACTCTACATGCTACAACACCAAACTGCCAGACAAGATGTGCCCATTTTTTTTTAATAATGTCATGACTGTTATGGGGTTAACAAACTGTTCTCTGACTTATATGAATTGTGTTCCTGTTGCATGGGACTAACCTCCCACTGGCAAGCTATAGACAGATGCCTTCTTCCCAAGCTTGATTGCACATTACCTAGGATAACAAAAGTTGTTAACTATTGACCCTCCACAGGAAAGGAGAAGAAGGGAGAGTCAGTCATGCCTTCTAACCAAACCATTGTCCCCTCATTCTACAAGAGGGAGGAACTAATCATACCTAAGCTGAGGAAGCCTGTAGGGAAGCTCTCTCACCATTTTGTTTGCCTGCTGGGAAGCCATGATCCATGCCTGAATGAAGACGTTCCAGTGAGGGCTAGTAAGGGAGCACCCTCACCCACTGCTCTGTACATAAGCCCAATAAACCCACTGGTTTTACAAATTGCAGTTTGGCAAAATTATACCTCACTTTGTCAGGGGGTAGAGGGAGTAGACACTGTGCCTCCCAGAAAGAATTTTAGCTATAGGTCCACAGAAGGAAATTCATGCCTGGCATTATAAGCCCAGTTTAATGTTCATGACCAAAAAGATCATAGGCCCTTGGGAAACCTACTATTATTATTTTGTTAAACGGTCACGTTATCTGCCCAGTATCTGATCTTACACCCATAGATATATGCTGCTTTCAGTCTTGATCCAAGAAGCTTCTTTTCCAGTGAGCAAATAAAGTAGGCTCATAACGGGTCAAAATGCTGAGTATAAGTCACACACACACACACACACACACACACACACACACACACACACAGAAAGGCAGGAAACATTGTGGAAGTGGGGGGTGAATAAAATGAAAGAGCCAAAGGGTAGAGAGGGATACAGTGAAATGTTGTCTTCTGCTTATGGCGTGGCCATTATACTCATGAAGTAACCACAGTTCTGGTTCCTTGCACAAGTCCTACAAAATTCCAGAAAGGATTTGGGAGGGACTTGCAAGAACCTAACTTTTTGCTGAGGCACTATTGGCAATTGGTGGCTGCTGAGGGAGGGCAAGTCACTTTCCTTTGATGGTGTAGCCACTGATTGATTCAATAACATATGTTATTGAATATGAAGTATCTAGATTTGTATAAGCTATGCCAGCTGATGTGCATATAATTATACAATATTTGAAATATTGAAGATATTCAAAGAAATTATATGAAAATCAATAAAATAGAAACTTTTGAAGTATTTGATTAATATTTTAAAATTTTTAACTCATTATAGAGTCATATTTATTGTATTTTGTTTTAAATTCATAGAGTAAATGCATATGCAAAAGTCATTTGAGGGAGAGGGTTTGAAATTACATCTTGAAGAATTATGAAATGTACAAATTATTTCACTAAATCTAGTGCAGTATGATTGCTGCTGGTAACAGATACAGTATTGACAGCATTAAAGGTGAGCAAGATGAATAAATGCAGTTACTATGACTTGTAATATTTTAACTGAAATCAAGATGACAAAATAAAGATTCACTTAAAATATTTCTTATGTTCTTTTATTTTCCCTCTGGTTTTAATATAAAATTTTCATACCAGAAGCAATTGCCAGGGCAGTGATTGACTTGACAAGTCCAGTCAGCATTCAGTTCCCGAAGTCATACAATTTGTCTACCAGGGAATGTACTTCTAATCTTGTGGAAAGCATAGCTCCATAGTAAGTGGCATTTGTTCATTAGAAACAATGTATTTTCCTTACAACAATTTCAGTAGTCAGAAAGATATTGGAATGTTTTACCAGTGTTCCAAAACAGGCTGTCAAAATTGTTTCAGGAGAATGACACGGCATGCAAGGAGAATGCTCCTTTTTCAAGGGTACTCCCATTTGGCAGTCATTTGAGAAATATAACACATCTGCCTCCTAACTTCTTCCCACCTGCTAAGGTGGTGAGACACACAGATTGGTCAGCCAGTTAGGTTTCTCAGGACAAATAGAGAGTAAATAAACCATTCCACTTAGCTTTGAAAAAGAGTCCATCAGAAGTGACAGAGCGGTTGATTAATAGACATATTTTGAAGTGTGCTGCAGAAATTGGCCTTTGTACAGAACTTTTATAAAAAGGACATTCTTCCTTTTTGTTGTTAGAATGGAGAAAATTGTGTGATTTTTCCCATAACCATTTTACTCTTTCTGTAATGAAGATGGAATGTTTCAAGAAGGGAACCACACTGATACGATTCCAGGAAGGAAGAAAAGTTAGCTGATCCTCAGAGAAAATGCTGCATTCTTCATCCTTCTCCCCAGGGAACAGTAATATGGTTCCAGTCCAGACTTAGGAAGCTGCCACTCACAAATATGTCAAATCTATGCCTCGAGAAGCAGATTCAGCTTACTTTCCTGCACAGGAAGAGATTTTCATTTCACTGAACACTTCAGGGGCAATGGTACCAATTGATCAAGACTCACAAATCTGCCCATTCTACTCTATTCCTTGAAACATAGAAGGATGACCATCAACCTAGCAATAATAATGAAAATAATTTCTTATAATGTTACTATGTTCTGTGTAGCACACATTTAATCCCTAATAAACAAACTGTAAAAATATGTGTACCATTATATTGCACATGTTAAAAAAAATGAAAATGAAAAATAACAGGTGAAACAGGATTCCCAGAGTCACAGAATAAAAAGCGCATGATGTGGGAACTTCTTCACTTACTATGGTATAATATGAAGTTCTTTTGTAGGAAGATATTGGTTCTTTAAAGAGGAGAATCATTGTATACATTATTTGAAGTAGGGAGAAGGTAAGAAAGAAGTAAACTTCCACTCACAGTTCCTTCTGAAGTGATTTACAAAAAGCAAATATTATGACTCCATTTATACAAAATACTCAAAATTTTAAAAGTATATAGAAAGACAGAAAGAACTGTTAACAAGGCTGGAGGTAAGAGGTGGCAGTCATTGCAAACATGTACAATTCCTAAGCTGATATAAATGTACTAAAATTAAATTATAACATTGAATATAAAACTCTGTAGGGAAACTAAAACTTGTCACACTGCATGCTTAAAACATATGCTATGCTATTTTATCTGCATAATGTAAATCTCCACAATTTTTAATTATTATTTTTATTTTATGTGTATGAGTGTATTGACTGCATGTAGGTAGGTCCACCTGTGTCCTGCAATGGCAAAAGAGGACAGAAGATGGCACAGGATCCCCTGGCATTGGAGGTATAGGCAGTTGTTAGCCAACATGTGAGTGCTGGGAACAGAACCCTGGTCCTCTGTAAGAGTCAGTGCTATTAACCACTGCACTATCTCTGTAGCCCCTCCACAGTCTTTTTTTTCTAAAAAACAAAACATAGTCAAACTCTTGCTATCTTCTTTCCAGATAGAGGGCATGGTGATGTGTTTTCTTGTTTGTTATTTGGTTGGTTTGGACTGTGTCCACCAAGATGGCCTTGATCTCACAGAGATCTTCCTGCCTCTGTCTGCAGAGTGCTGGGTTAAAGGAGAGTGCCACCATGCCCAGTATGTACGGTACTTTTTATCCAGTGATAGCTTATGTGTTTGAAAGCTCTCATCGCAGAGAGCGAATATGACTGAGATAAGGCGAATTGCAAGGTCACTGTGACTAAGATTCTAGAATCTCCTTATTAGCACTTTATGTCCCCTAAGTTATAAACAACTGGGAAACTGTCAAGAAGAAAAACTTCATTATGTGTGCATATTTGTAATTTATTTATATATACCATTTACTTTTAGAAATACATTTTCCTATTTTTATATGAAATTTAAAATATGTTTGGTGTAGTTTTAGGCAATATGATACTAAGACTCAATTTTCCTGTGTAGTCCTTACTCTAAATATTCCCAGATCAAGTAGCCTTTGAAGTATTTGTAATCCTACGAGTTTGGTAACTAAGATGCTATAATACTACCCCCATAACACTAAAGGGATAGATACGTGACCAATAACATCATCTAAAAGGTTATAAACATATTAATCCCCTTCTAACAACTCTGTCCCATATTGTACTTCTGACTGTTTTTCTATTTTTTTTCAATCCTAGAACTGTACTTTTAGGGACATGAAGTGTCCTACTCCCTGTCTTCTTTGTTTCAGACAATTCATTATCCTGATTCCATGATTTATTTCATGCCTCCATTGTTTCCTCCATTATTGGAAACTCAACTATTAAAGAATGTAGGTCACTGAGCTACCTCCTCTAGGAAGAGATTTGCTTTAATGTGTGTGTTTGGTTAATGTAGGTATACTTTATCAGAGGGAGAACTTTGTAGTATTGTGTCGCTTCAGAAAATTCAATAGTAAGAAATATTTTGTATATTTTACCAATTTCTATTTCCCATTGGGCTTTTCCTTAATGATGTTCCTTCAGCTAGTTCACAACTATCTTATTTTAAAGTTTTACTTATCAGGATTTGTGCCACATGGTTCAGCTTAAAAAAAATCTCTTGTGCTTCTGTTACAACTAAATTAGCCCTTCCTGAAAGAATTCCAATATCAATAGGGGTGTTCAAAAACACTGAAAGGCTGGAGATAGAAATATTGCAAGCAATCTACAAAAATCCCCAATGTTTGCATAGACACAGAAGCAAGAAACTAGCATCCTAGTGTGAGAGATGAGACTTTGAGCTCAGGAATGTAGGTATGAGAATTATAATGTCACCTTTTGCCTCTTGATTTGCTAGCAGTGATCTTAAATACATTATTTATTTTTTCTCTGTCCCATTTCCTTAAATGGACATAAAAGAGTGCAATATCATCAGATATTTGGAAAATTTAGATGGATAAATATATGTACCCCTATTAAAATACTAATTTAAATGTTAGCTAATATTATCTCATAAGTCAGTGATTTCCAATCTGGGAAGAGATAAATGGTTGGAACAAGAGGTTATACACACATTCCACCTATGCTATCCCATTCAAGAGCTCTGCATTGTGTGATGTGGAATCTCAGAGTTTAAACAAGAAGCAGAACTGTCGTTTATAGAAATCTCTGCAGGGCCACTGAAGACACTTAGTAAGCTGATGGCAGCAATTCAAATAATGTTCTAAAATTAAGCTGGAGTCACCAGAATAGAAAAAGATAAGATAGATATGGCATACAACTATGAAAGCAAAGCAAGAAGATCAAAACTCAATCCCCAAGTGAATATACAACAATATGGAGGACCTGAACGAATGGTGCTGCCATTGTTAACAGAAAAGCAGAGCTAGAGAAAAATGAATAACACCTGTTTTCTTCCTAACTAGTGTGCTAATAAAACTTAGGACGAGCAGCAAAACAGACTCAAAAACAAGAGGTTACGCTCCACTTCCTTTTGGAAACTGGAATCCTCCAGTTACTCTTCTCCAAGATCAGACAGCATAGAGGTATCTGTTCTATGCCTTTGAATAATGTCACAATTCAGTAGCATCAGGGATTCTACCAGGAACATTTCCTAAGGATACTGACATAATGCATATTTCAGTCAGTAATGAGGTTCTGAGTTAATCTTCTCGTCCGCTGCTTAAAATTGGAATTCAGGACACAGCACAGGATGGAGGATGAACATGTGCATTCCTATACCTTCTTTCCCATGACAGCAGGCTTCCATGGAGAAGGTACCTTGCACAAAGCAAACGATCAGTTCTCTCCCAGTGTAGGAATAGTATTTCTGAGATGAGAGAGGAATCACAAATCAGGCCATCAAAGACATAGAAGAAATAGGTCATTCTAGGGCTTGAGATTGAAGAAAAGAATCAAGAAATAATATATTTCCTCAGGCCACATGTCATCCCACAATGCACAAGATCAATTCCTACAGCAGGATAGCAAGATCTGAAATTCCAAATAAATCTGAGGAACACTGGCACCAAGAAATTGTATAAAACTCTTGGAGAAAATTGATGTAATGTGGCACATCGATGGAAGAGCCAACAAGGTTCTTATTTTAATGATAGAACTAAATTCTGAGATGAAACACAGCGGGGAGGAAATGGATCTAGCACAGATGTCAAAAGCTATCATTGGCTTTTGTGATAAAACATTTTTTTCCCCTTAAGCTCAGGCCAGTGGCCTATGTAGGTCAATGATGTTGAACAGGAAAAAACAAACAACACAAGTGCTGGTGTCTTCCTGAGGAAGTTTTGAAATGCTACTGACATCTGAAGATCCTTCTGGCAAATCCTCATTATCAAATAATGACAACCAAGTTGGTGTGTTTTTCAATAATCATATTTCTCTGTATAACAGGCAAAAGTACAAGAAATAAATACTTCAAAACAGCACAGTTAACACACTACAAATTAATAGAAACCGGAATTCTACCCAATATCTAAAATCAGACAAAACTTCAATGGCCAAAAGTATAGCATGGGATGCTATTTGCTGTTGTTTTATTTTGCTAATTCTTTTTTTGTTGTTGTTTATCTTTCATTTGATCTGAAGTTTTTGTGCCCAGAATTTGCTTTTTCCTCTAATAATTTCCAGCTTTCAACAGGATAGGTGGTACAGAAATTGACTGATTTATTATGAATTCCTTGCTTATTCTGGCCACTGAAATCTCAAGCATAGAATGACAAATTATTTTCTTGTCTATCATTCATTGTTTCAGAAAAGAATGAGCACAAAGTTGTAATTCCACTTTTTAATAAAAATAATATCACAGGAAATCCATTTTTTCCTTTCTTCCTTTCTTATCTTCTTTCTTTTTTTTTCTTCCTTTAGTAAAAAAGCAAACACATATAATTGACTATTATTGACATAATAATTTCTATTATTATGAAAAATATATTTACCTACATAGTAAGCTCCCAGAAAGCCCTTTGTCCCCAAACCTTTCATTTTCCAATAAAATCCCAAAATATCATAATTAGATATCATTTTAAGTTCTTGAAGAGTCTTCTTCCCTAAAGTAAGCTGTTAAATATAGATAACTGACAGAGAGGAAATGTTTATTAAATGCTAGTTTTGCAAAATTTTATGAGCCACCAAAATTATTCCTTGGAATAATATATAAATAAGTTGTAACAAACGGGATTAGAACTTTACTGATACTTCATTCTTTCACCTCATCACTGAAATTCATGTTGTCCTGAGTCACCTCCATGAATCTGAATTATCTCTAGGAACAAGTTTGAAAGTCAGTAAATGAGAGGGGCAAACAGGATGATGATCAGAATCTGAGAAGTTTGGTTTCGTCATGTATTTGTATTGACCTATGAACCCATCACTAATGAATTCATTCAACAATAAATGAAGCTTCTGCATATTATATTATGTCAAATAATGACTATGATTTTTTAAATATGCATTTTCTATTCCCTGGCACTTATAGTCTCTTAAATAAAATAAGGATAATTTAGTCAATCCAAATGAGTGGTAACAATTGCCTTACACAGATGTGCAGCTTGATGAAGAAGGAGTTACAGGGATAAGATTTACCCTGCTATGACAAACCAACAAAAAACTAAATAGAGGCAAACACTAAAAGATAGACGATGTGAAATTTATTGGAATTTCTTCTTTTGGACTAAGCCCCATAAGACCATAAGACTAGAATAAACATACTCATGCAAACCACCACACAATCTAAGTCAATACTAAAGAATGCCAGTCTTCTAGGAAATAGGAGATTCACCACAACAAATCAGCAACCTATCAGAAAGGCCCCAGATTATCTCAGTTGATGTGATAAGAAAAACAATTTTAAAACCAAGATGTTTTCACTCTGCATTTCTACCTCCTTTCAAACTTGTTCTGAAACATATACATTTTATTATGTAAGAACTAAATTTTTGATAAAACAAAAAATAGTGAAGAATGCAGGATATCAAACTCTTTGAACTTTCGAGGGTCACAATCACTGATATTCATAATTAATTGAGCACTTGTAAAACTAGAATGACACTGTATTCCGTGAAGAGCGAAATTGCATTGTCCTACTCACTGCTATGCTATTAGGAACCAGCACAGAGGCTGGTACATACGAGCTTATTCTATTTTAGCTAAATAGAAACAATCCAACAGAAAAAACAGGAAAAGGATTGCCATGCAAAACCTGTAACAAATGCTCTCTCATGTCCGTCTGGTTCTGCCATCCTCACCCAGAAGGTGGTGCTGCCCAATGAACTTCATGGGAAAGTCAGAAGCCTGTGGTTCTGGCCTAAGTCTGTTACCATTGGCCAAAACTAAAACAGAGTTTGGTGTTGAGCCAGCAATTACCTTGAAGAGGCTTTTCTCTCCTCAGAGTTCAGCGTCTAAGCTGTCTGTTATTGATGACAACTTATAATCTTGGAGTTTCAGAAAATGCCTTAAGGAAGGAATAAAATCTTATTAGCTTTTCTTTTCACTCTAGAGGATAAAGTAGCATTTTTGAGTAGCCACAATGGACTTTGGTTAGCACTTTTTCTGCATTTGAAAATCCTTCTTACTACACTAGAAATGCCTCAACTGTCCATGCTCCGTATAGGCCATCCTCGATTAGCTTCAAACAACACATGGGGTGATGGAAACAGAATTTCTGTGGAGTGGATTCCATTTTTCACACGAGTTTTTCTCTGTTTTTTTGTTGCTGTTGTTTTGTTTTGTTTTGTCTTTGCTTTTTGTTTTGTGAGTTGTGTTTTTGCATTTTTTAAAAATTTTTCTGATGTGCAGCAAGAACTAGATGTAGCTGCAGTGCTGGATCCCCAAGCTTAACTTCTGCCGGCTTAAATGCTGTAGCATCCCTGGACAGGAGGCTGGCCTTCACCCTCCTGCAGTGTTTTTCTACCTACAACATCAGACATCTTTTTAACTCAGATCACCAAAATAAATGCCCTATATTTTGTAAAGTGAAAATATAAAATATATAAAAATTCATGGTTCAGCAGGTTCTTGCTGCTGAGCCTTATGATCTGACTACGATCCCCAAAACCCACAAAGTGGAAGGTGAGAACTAATTCCTGCAAGTTGTCCTGTGATCTCCACACACATAACAATGGTTAGAGGGAGCATGCATGCCTGTGTGCGTGCACACACACACACACAAAATTTAAAAAGAACAATCATAAACATGAGCAAATCAATGAATTTAAAGAAAACATAAACAAATAATTCAAAGAGGATGGGATAAACTCTTGACTGAAGCTCAAGAAAATACAAATATGGGGTTGGAGAGATGGCTTAGTGGCTCAAAGCAGTTGCTCTTGCAGAGGACCTGAATTCAATTCCTGGCACCCATGTGGTGGCTAACAACAATCAGTAATTCCATTTCCACAGGACGTCAATGCCCTCTTCTGACCTCCTCAGGCATTGTACAACATGGGTACAATTTCAGACATGCAGGCAGTACACTCATGCACTTAAAATACAAATAATAAATAAAATATTTTAAAAGGAAATGCACATATACAAATGAATGAAATGACAAAGACAATTCAGAATATGAAAAAGTGATTTTATGAAAGGATAGAACATTTTTTTAAACCCTATGGCATAAATGAGGATGTAATTGAAGAACTCTATAAGCCTTTACAACAGAAGGAATGAAAATGAAATGGAAAACAGACTATCAAGAGTGGATGTTAAAGTTGAAGAACTGTATCACTCAAGCAAATAATATGAAAATTTAAAGTAACACAGGAATGCAATATGCAGGATATGTGGAACACCATGAAAAGACAAATTTTACGTATCATAGTCCTAGAGGAAGGAGATGAATGCCAAGCCAATGGCATTGACCAGATTTTTAACAGGATTATAGGAGAAAATTTTCTTAAATTAAGGAAAGACATGCTTATGCAGATACAAGAAGCATAAATAACACCAGACAGGACCAGTACAAATACCCCACACACAGCACTTAAAACCTAAGTGACACATTTTCAATGCAACTTCTACAAATAGGGTAAATGCATCTTTCAGCTCTCGTCAAAAAAGTTTGCTTATGCACCAGATGATTATTAATGCAGAAACCCACAACTGGTCAATATGCAGAAAACAAGAGACCACAGAGTGCTTATCCCTGAACAGGACAACCATTTATCACATCTGCTTTCCAAGTTTCAGGAATCTTTGTAGAAGAGGAGGCAGAAAGTTTGCAGGAGCCAATGGCGGTGAATGACCACAAGGGAACAAAGTTTTCCAAGCAGTTGGTCAATTGCTCACATGAACTAACAGCATGCAAAAGTCCTATGCAAGGTAAAACCAGACAAATCCCATTATAGACATGGGGAAGTGGGCAATAAATCCCAATCCTACTTGAGAACTGTTGGCAATTGACGACTACTGTGACGGGTAATGACAGCGTCTTACAGGCATGAGACTCTAAGTGGGCCCAGTGCATGGACCCACACTGAAGGACATTTAAGGATATAAGTCAGACTCTATAAGCAGTATTATGTGGATATAAGACAGTCCCTTAAACTGTAATGGGAGTGAAGTAAGGGCAGGTGCGGATAGAGGAGGGGATATAAATATCATCAAACTATATTGTATGAAAATCCCCCAAATTCAATAAAAACACAAAGTGCAAAACTCAGTTTAAAAAGTGCTTGCCTTATAAGCTTGTATGGGTAAAGATGTGAGTACAACTAACAGAACCCACATTAAGATAATAAATAAATAATAATAATTAATAAGAGTAGATAATTACCTTCATATTTGTAATCCCATCACTGGAGAGGTAGTGAGAGGAGAGCCTTGGGCTCTCAGCAAACCAGACTAGCCTCCTTGATGAGTTTCAGGACAGTAAGAGACACTCTCAAAAAAAAAAAAAAAAAAAAAACAAGAAAGAAAAGAAAAAAAAGTAAATGTCATCTGAGAAATGACACCTAATGCCAATTTCTGTCTTCCACGCTCACATGTACACACATTCATGTATACGTGCACAGTCATGTGTACTTCCCCCATACACAGATACATATACACACACACACACACACACACAGAATAAATAAAAGGATCAGGCATATAAATAAGCAGTCAATTACATTAAATATAACATGATGAAAAAAACATTTAGTATAGGCCAAAATTAAAAAAAAAATAACATAGCCAATACAATTATTAAAACATAATTAGATAATTCCAATTCTTTTCTATATGCTCACTATGTTAGAAGAAAGATTGATCACACAGATTAAAATATACAAGGTAAACAAATAAAGCTTTTGGAAATGTCAGAATACACAAATTAAACTGCATAGTATTAATAGCAGATCAGGCCCTGCAACAGAAACGATTAGTAAATCTGAACAACATTAGTAATTATGTCAGATGAAACAAAGAACGAAAGATTTGTAAAAGGGGCCTGGGCATCAGGGAAGGAACATAGGAATCATAAACAGAATCCGTGCAGGGTTAGGGCGAGTGGGAAAAGTAAACAAATATTTGCAAAATAATGACCAATTTTTTCTAAAGTTCATAAAAACCATGCAAACATGCATGGAGAGAACTAAATCACCTTTAAAAAAACTTAAAATTCGATTGAATTAAAATTTTAAAACCTACACTAACACCCATCATAGCCAGTTTGTTAACATGGGTGATAAAGAGAAAGTCTTAAAAGCAACCAGAGGGGACTTTATGCTGTGTATTGCAAAATTACAGTAAAGATGACAGCAAATTTCTTGTTGGAAGGAAGTTTAAAAGAGAGAACAGAAAAATTTCAGAATTTAAAACTTAAGCAAATACACTACATAGCTCTGACAATTAAAATCTTAATCTCAGCAAAAAGTACATTTTTAGTTTAAAAAAAGCTAAATGTTTTATTTTTCAAAAGCACAATCGGAAGGATTCATGACCAGCATAACTATATTACAAGAAATGACAAAATAGATTCAATACCCAGTATGAAAGGAACACCAGCCAAAAATATGGATGTACCCAAAAAGTATTACATTGTCACTATTTAGTTAAATAAAGATTAAGTAGACATCAATAAAATTAACGATTACTCTTAAACGTAACTGAGAAAATGAAGAGAACTGAGTACTATATTATTGGGAATTTGAAAGTGAAATTGCTTATTACTCTGTAAAAATGATTATTTAAAGAAAAAACAGTAATATATTGCTGAGTTCACAATATATGCAGAAATATTACATGTTTTTTTAGAATCTAAAAAACAGTGTTAATCAATTAAAGACAGACAACTAGGCCAAAGTAGAGGATCCGGAAGTACTCTCATAAAAGTATCATTTAGAGATTCTTAATAAAATTAACCAAAATCTCATTTAAATAATGATTCATTAGGATACATGCAGTGAGACTTTAAGAATATTAAGTATTCTCCTTCAAGAGATATTAAGGAAGGAAAATACAAGCCATAACCCAGGACAACATATTTGCAAACCAAGTGAAGCTGATACACTTCTGATAGGAATGTTTCAAAATTAGTTAGGAATTTTTTAAAGTTAAATACATACTTGCATTGCTATCCAGTCATTCAGATTTTAAGTATTCATTCTAAAGAAATGAAAACATGGCATTAAACCTAATTTGTAGAAGAGTGCATTCCAGATGTGTGAGGTCTAATGTGGTTTCTTCAGCCACAAAAACCCTGTATTGTACACATAAAAATTTGAAAGAGATAATCTCATGTTAAGTATTCTTATTACAAACTAACTCTCATACATACATATTAATAGTTGATTTATTTAGTTATTTATTTTATTTTGACAATTTATACATGCATAATACGTACTGTTATATTCACCTGCCATTACATTCTATTATCCCTTTCACAGTTCTGTTGACTCATTTCTCTTTCCCAACCAATTCTCCTGTTTTTTTCTTCTTCTTCTTCCTCTTCTTCCTCCTCCTCTTCCTCTTCTTCTTCTCCTTTTTATTATTATTATTATTATTATTATTATTATTATTTTATGAGTATGAGTATATTGCCTGTAACTATTTAAGTGTACATATGTCATGCAGTGGCCATGGAAGTAAGAAAAGGACCTTAGATTCCTTGGAACTGGAGTTAGAGAAGGTTGTTAGCTGCTATGCAGATTCTGGGAATTGAACCCAGGCCCTATGCAAGAGCAACCAGTGCTCTTAACCACTAATCCATATCTCCAGCTCTGCCTTCCTATTTTCATGAGTTCTTTTATGCAGGTCTTGAACAAGTAGCCACAGCTGCTGTGTTCTTATGATGGCTGTGGCCACGTCATATGCAGAAGGTATCGTTTCATAGTACTCTTATATGTTATTTTACTAGACAAACTTTAAACCACGATGTGGTGAGTGGACAAATAAACTGATATTTTCATATAATAGAATATTTATTTAAAATACAAAGGAAGAAGCTATTAATTCGTAGGTTAAGGTTTACAAGTCACAAAGTAATTATACCAAGAAAAAGAAGCCAGCAAAAGTCACATGTCACTTAATGATAGAGATACAGTCTGCCAAATGTGATATTAAATGATTTCATCATAGTAAAGATATATATGGTATGCATATTTGAATAAAGCTATTAAAATAGATCCCAGATGTTTTATAAATTTAAATACTAAATGTAAAAGGAAAGAAAACAATTTTAAATGTAAAAGAAAAATTACATATTATGAGAGTTTAAGGTATTAGGTGGCTACATGGAGGTGTCATGCACCTGCTCTTGTGAGGTCACAGAAGCTTATTTTAACCAGGCTAAGAATGGGTATTCCAGTCAGAGAAAGCCTCCTCCTGTTCTGTATCCTATGATTGAACTAATCGAGGAGAGTTAGACAAATATAACAAAGAAATGCAGTGATCAAAAATATATGTATTATCCTGCCCATCATGCTTCTCTGACATTGTGAACCCCAATTTCTAGGACACACAGCTGCCATTGAGACAAAAGTATGATTTTGAATGATTTGATAAAATACGCTATGTTCAATAGGAAAGAACGGATGTGCATGGGGTGTTCAGACATAAATTCCACGGGGAACAATATTTCACCCTGCTATCAGCTCTGCTTTCACACTATTTATATACCAGACTTCTTTTGAAGGGGGGAAAAAAGGAGTGAGAGGACAGGGAAAAATACTGAACCCAGCTTGTGCTATGTGATAGAGGATATCAGGGTCCTGAGAGACCAAAGTGTACTCAAGAGACGTGTGGTGCAGAAATTCAGAATACAAACTCTGTTTGTGGCTCATTGGTCTTCTCTGGACATAATAGTGTGAGTGAAGACTGTCTAAGTCAGAGATTTACAAATGTATTAATTATTCTTCTAGTTTCTTTGTTTTAAAATGTTACATTCCAATTCCTCTTTAATTAAAGAAACTGTATGAAAGCAACGTCTTAGAATATTACATATTCTAAAGCAGATATAACAATTTTAATATCAACAACACAACAAAGCTATATACAACAATGTAGGCTCTAATTTCTGCTCTGGTATAAACTCCTGTGGTCAACATGCCTCTCTCTGGATAATTTTGCTATAGATTAATTTGTATCAAAGTGGAAACCTCTGAGCTGCTCAGACTTCTCTGAAATGCTTGTTTTAAAACTGCTGATTGAGGCATCATTGGAAACTACTTCCAATTGATATTATTTTTATTAATAAATAAATAGAAATGTATATTAAACAGTAGAGAACACAAAGCTTGCGACTGCAGCTTAGTTTTGGTTTTATGAACTAGTATAACAAAGGAAATACAAGAGCATGTGGTGAAGACATAAGAACTAGTGAAAACAAGATTGGAGGGATGGCTTAGCCATTAAAGGCGCTGGCTCACAACTAAAACATAAAGGTCTTATGAAAAATAAGTCTTTTTAGAGAAACTTGCCTGGATCTCAAAGCTGTCAGATTTGGTTTGTATGGGGGCAGTCTTATTAAATTTGAAATTTATGTAAAATACCTGACATCAATTACCAAAGTGAGAAGGAGTTTCAGTGTAACTGCCTTCAAATCCTTGTATACAAGCAAGCATCCACTGATACATGTTTATAAGAGCAAATATTTGATAAGGAAGGGTTATACAGACCAGAAATTAATTACTAATGGTTGTTTTCAGTCACTTTTTATTAATTAAAACTTTAGTTCAGCTAAGAGAATGAGTTTAAAATAAGTTCAACACTAGCTTGGCATTTCTCTCTCTCTCTCTCTCTCTTCCTCTCTAACCCTCCCTCCATGTTTTCCCATTTAAGTGTCCTCATTTTCCCCTATTTCTCCCTTGACAATACAAGTCTCCTATGGCCCTACCTCTCTTAATATAGCAAAAGAAGGAGAGACAAATAATGCTGTTAGTGTAAAACACCAGAGGGAATCATATTAATCTAACAACCTAAGGACAAATGACACATACAATATCTCTACATGAGTCCTTGTGGCATAACTGAAGGCTACATAACAAGAAACACTCCCAGAGAAAAGAAACCTTCTTTTGGATTGTTGGACAGGGTGTTCCAAGAGACTCCCCAAATTATATAAGTTACTGCCAGAGGCCTTGAATTTGTCTCCCAGAGAGTGAAGGTAAGATTGTATTGCTGAACACAGGATATACTACAGAGATAGGATTTGAAGCAATGAAGCTGGAATTGGCCTGGAAGCCACTTCCCTTGAAGTCTAACTCTCTTAGCTCTGGAGAGCACCACACAGGCTGCTAAGAGAGACTATCAATCAGTGGTTCAACACTTGTTTCATGACCAAATAACCACATCAGTGACCAGCACAGCATACCACACTGTGTAGTAGTGGTACTGTTATCTTGGGGGCAATCAATGGCTACTTAATTGGAATAAAGCCCACTCGATGGGAGGAAACTCATGTGTGGTACTGTAAACATAGCCAAACATCCATGGATGAAGAAGTCATAGACCTGAGAGAAATCACCAAGAGTCTTAAATCCCTAGACAAATATAACTTCCTGTTAAGTGCAAAGTATGTATCCTTATATTTACAGTCAAGTATTCTAGTGATCACTTATCAAAGAAGCTGTTTTTGCACCAGACAGAAACTACTGCTGAGCACCACAGTCGGTCACCCACTGATATGTCTGTGAATTACAAAAGCCTGAGCAGCACAGCTATAATGAAACTTCTGCACCTAAGTTTCACACAAGATAAAGCAAGGAGTAAAGAGGACACTAATGAATCTCACAATTCTCTAATTCTCTTAATAAAACTCCCTCATGCAACAGAGAGCCAGACACACAAAAAGGCCCAAATGGCCAAAGCATTAGGAGTCTGCAGGACTCCTATAATTAAGCTTCACTCACCCAGGGCTCAGGGATCATTGAGGAAGTGGGGATGGAAAGGTTTTAAGAGTCTGGGAGGAAATGCATGACCGTAAGGAAATAGAATCCTACAAGCTCCATGGACGCTGCTCCTATGAAACTATAGAAATGATTTCAGCATGCTGAAAGCCCATACAAATTCAAAAACCCAGCATGGGACTGAGGAAATGAGCTGCAGACCCGAATCTTTGCTAAAGAAATATTGGCAGCTGATTATTGTTTGGTGATTTAGAGCTAATGTTCTTAAAGCGAGGGACTCTCAATAAGTTGGCTAGACCTCAGTGGACAAACTTGCACTGAGGAATGTCTGGGGACACTAACTTGACACAGTAGGCCTTAACACAAATGACAGAGTATATGAATTCCTTGGAGATGGGGATTTGTGGGAGGGTGCCAATGAGGAAGAGAGTATAAAAGTGATTAAGATTGAGATGTTCTGTATGAAATACACAAAAATTAAATTAAGAAATTAAATTAAAAAATAAGTTGAATTACTCATTTATTAGCAACTCATCATTAAAAACTATGTAACATAAAATGTGACTCAGCTAACTTTTGTCTTGCTTTTATTGTACAGAATGTATATTCATCACAAAACATTCTAACAAAATTATTCAAATGTCCACAACTTAATAAAGGTGCCAAAAACATAAAATAAATGTTCACATTTAGTTTATTGTACCTTTCGATCAGTCTATCTATCACATTTCTATCCCTTGCAACTTGAACTGACACACTGACAGTATCATGTATAATTCCAAAATTCCCATTTTCCACATGTGTCCTAGGTATGACAGCTGATAAACTCCATGATTTCTGGGAAAATAGAATGTGCGGGAGAAAAAAGTAATCCTACAGAAGGAAAGACTAGAAATGCTAAATGTATAATTAATTATCCAGTGTGTAAAGTCTCCTAGTTTGTTTTTAAGGAAGAAAAAGGGAATTTATTGATTTCCTGTTTGTGCCAACTGCTGTTAGTGTACATTTTCTAACAATCTTCCAACTCAACTTTGAAGACAAACTATAAAATCATGAAGGAAGATGCAGAGTAGGAGACACTAAATTTGTTCAAGGTTACAAACATAGTGTTTGAACATGCCAGTGTTCAAATGACCAATTTAAGTTCAATTATCAGTGATCCCTCTAGTACTAATCTTGAGTCTAATGAATTTTAGGCTTTAATTCAAAGTTTAAAAATCTTTTCTTTGTTTGAAGGAATGAACCAAATCTGTTACAGATTCTAAAAATATGTGAACAGTTGTTTTTAAAGAACCACACCCTACAGTGAATCTTATGCAAGACTGATTAACTGATTAGAATTTCTGTGACTGTGGAAGTTAGACTATCACAGGTACAGAGACTAATTACAGTTTATCTTGGGCTAGCTCTAATACTCTTAATAAGAATTCCCTGTCCATCTTCTTTGACAGACTTCACATCCTTGTGACTACTAGTGAGACATTTTGAAATGGATGAACTGAACAGAAAAGTAGCTTCTACCAAACAAAATGTGCAGAATATTGTCAGTGTCTGAGGGCTGGAACAGAGATATGTCAGCTTTGCTATAACCCACCTATGTGATGTTTCCACCAATGTATTTGAAATGTGCTATGATTTATGATTTTCTTTGTTCTTTAAAAGCTTCATGAAACTATTACCATGTTGGAATATGGAATTTGAAGCAGCCCGATTCTGTGCTCCTGGGTCATAGTCACTTATATTAGTCTCTAGAATAAAAAATGTCTTATCACCTTAGTGATAGAAGTAGTACTTATATGTAGACAGATGAATAAATATATTACAATCAGAATATGAGATAAATCCATATTCCCTTTTTGTGCATGTGACTGGGGACATGTTTGTGTGTGTGTGTTTGCATGTGTGTTGTTGCACTTGTGGGATTATACATGAACATGTATGGCTGTATATGTAGCCACCAAAAGTTGACACCAGGTGTCTTCCTCAATTGTTCTCATCTTTATTTTTTGACCCATGGTCACTTGCTGAACCTGGAGACTGTTGATTATGACTAGTCTATTCAGCCACTTGGCCTGGCCATCCCTATCTCTGCCTCTTCAGTGCTAGGATTACAGATGGCTGCTGTGCCTTGCCAGCATTTATTAGGTTCTGGGGATCTAAATTCCAGGCCTACCGCTTGGTTTATCAAGTGTTTTATAAACTGACTACACTGATCTGTCTTCGTGGCCCTGGAACCTAATTTTTTCAACCTAAAAAAAAAAAACAGGTGAGAAAACTAGAATATATTCTGCAGAAAAGTTCCTTCAATGAGCTGAAGCTATTTTGAAAGTGTAATGTACACGATGGTAAAAAATGCCCATTGCCAAGTCCTTCACGGCTCACCATAAATGTGAACGCAAAGTACTATCCATTTTAAAATCAATCAAGGTGATGCAAAGCTTAAGCCATCATTGATTTTTTGGCTAATTTGCAAGTAGAAAGGTTTAGAACTTGAATAATTTCTTTCCCACTTTACTGGCTCACCGGCCTATTCAATGAGTTGCCTAATTATTAGTCTTGCTTATTTAGTTACTTTAGATAATTTCTGAGTGAGACAACTTTTGATTTATTTTAATTGCCCTTGAACAGATGAAATAAGTCACAAAAAGGAAAATATTTTTAAAGCTATTTGGGCAAATAAAAAGAAGAAAATCTTCCAATACAAAAAAAAAAATTGTTTTCAAATTACGATTGAATTCTCAAAAAGTGAAAAAAAGAAAGTCAAGTTTGAACTTCTTTTTAAGGACTGGCTAGAAAAACAAGAAGGACTAGGAAGAAAATTCGTGCAAAGTTTACTAGAGTCAGATTAGAATGATGTTAAATTACTTCCTGTATGTCTTCTGAATCAGGAAGCCTAAAGATCTTACTCCCTTTCCGTGGAATCATGCTGTGTTCTTTTAAATACCATTTTTAAAACATTTTAAATATTAAGGCAATATTTTATTTAAATGATAAGGAGGCTGCATTCTCTAAGCATTTAGGATTACCCTCATTGATGTCCCCAAAACTATTCCTACAAGAGCAGACACAAGGACATTCTAAATGCTGACAAAAATAATCAAGACAAATATTCCCACGCATCCAGCCCTGTGTATGCCTATGTGTGCCAAAAGGAGAAATGAACAAATACATAGATGAAACCATATGCAAACACACATACCACTATGCATAAACATTTGCAAATTTAAATATTTGTATCAGGAAAATGAGAACTCAGTAAAACTTTTTCAGCAGAATAAGTGGTTTAAAATATCTGCTGTTTTCAGAAATGCCTAATTAATCCAGTATCTTTTTTCCAAATTGTATATTATGCAAAGTAATTGACCTACTTTCCTTTGATAAAATTATTGGTTTATCTGAGTACAGTTAATTTAAAATCTGCTTGTAGTAGGGGAGTTTGCACCTTACTTTTCAATTTAATGAGGATTTACTGAATATTCATACAATTATTAAGATATTTTTGTAGAATTGTACTTAGTGTTATTATGACTAAAGTTTTGATGCATTTTAATGTGTGTGTGTGTGTGTGTGTGTGTGTGTGTGTTTAGAAATTTTAGAACCTGGTGAATTGTTCACGATTTGCATGCTGAAAGACAGTCTGTCAAACTAAAATAGCAACACAATACAAGCCATTTTGTGACTCAGTTCTTGATTGCAGACAGCTGAGATTCAGTAGCTACAGGGGGAATTGAGGACACCATCCAGACGTCTGTAATAATCCCTGCTTTTTTTTCTGGTTACTTGAAAACTGCATCAGTGTGTCTGCTTATTTCTTATTCCTATAATTAAACAGGACAACAGAGCTGATACACATCTTGATCATAAAAAGTTTACCAGCTAACTAAAACACTAATGAACATATTCACAGAATTATCTGGTCTGGAAACTTTATGATAATTACTAAGACTCTGCGTCTGATGGTTTTAACCTCAAAGGTATCCTGGAGACATCTCCAGGATAGAGACATAATCACAGAATGTCAGGGCCAACAGAACTTTCTACACACACACACACTCATACACACAAGTTCATACATGATGCATGTGCCATACTCTGAGATGAGTCAAGTAATTGTGCCTTAATATAGATAGCCCATTACTTCACTAGGCTGTTGTCTGACAGATAAGGAGCAAAATAAATGGTGTGGTCTGCAACACAGCAGAATTCATAGTAGGCTTAGAAGTTACTTATTCTGGGTTTAAAAAAATTCAGTCATCAACCAAATATAAGACTGCATCCCAGGAGTCCACACAGCTGCCTGCACATGAAAACATCTGTGAAATCTATTCCATAGATTTGTCCACATCAATCACCATACACCTTTAGTCATAATCATCAGTTTTCATCAAGGTCTGCACTGCCCAATGTTAATTTTCAACTCTTGACTCAAGGTATAGGAGCTAGCATTTGAATAGATCTTAGCATTCTGGCCAGATTTTTTTTTCTTTGTCCATCTGGCATTCAAGATCCAGGGCAGTCTGGCATTTGGAGGATCCCAATTGAATTCTGAGCTCCTGATCATGGAGAGTAAAACAGGTAATGAGGTTATTTCACAATATTTTCATGTTCAAACACAAATAGTCTGAGTCATCATGGAGAATTCTCCCAGCTCTCCATACAGTAGACATTTCAAAGTTTTCCACATTCTTGTTATGACCAAGCTTCCATGTGGTATACTAGTAGAATCTGGATCTCCCACAGACCTGAAAACCCAGCCTGAAGCCAAGTTTCATTAGAGTCTGCATAGAGGTCAGACACATAGCCGACTAGCAGCCACATGGGTCCAGGGAAGGAAGCCTTAGAGAAAAAGTAAAGAGATACAAGATGTTGGGAAGCCCAAAGCATTAAAGAAAGCATGCTTTGAAAAGGGATTGGAAAAAGAAAAGGAGAGATTAT